>CALSFV010000233.1:600000-1002579 GCA_943737045.1 Parapristionchus giblindavisi
AAAATGGCTTGGATTTTTTTTCGAATTTTCTCTTCAAGGGCCGGAAACTTTCTGAACTTGGCATGGTGCTGCCCCATGACAATGCGATGATACTTGTTGAATCGGAGGCCTGTAGCTCAAATACGGACTGAGTTATGGCATTTTTACGAAATTTTAATGGGTCAGGCGAAATTAGCTAATTCCTCGGAGCGGTATGCAACAAACGTGGTTAATGGCTTAAAATGTTCACTGATAGTTGTTCGTTCCTAACAAAAAAATTAGACTCACAGAAAAAATATACATGAGAATAAACCTATTTTTACGATCGCTCCTTGGCATTTCAAGAATGATG
The DNA here is from genome assembly GCA_943737045.1 of Parapristionchus giblindavisi. Taxonomy (NCBI): domain Eukaryota; kingdom Metazoa; phylum Nematoda; class Chromadorea; order Rhabditida; family Diplogasteridae; genus Parapristionchus; species Parapristionchus giblindavisi. The sequence goes on from CALSFV010000233.1 coordinate 600,332, forward strand.
AAATCATTTCATCACTGTAGGTAATAATCGATACCATTATAATTTTCTCCTATGTTCATACTATATAATAAAATTAAACCAAGGCCCATCGGCCAAGTACGTAAAAAGTTATAACGATTCGAATTTTGCGTCCATACTTTTGCACGGTACTGTATATATATATATATATATATATATATATATATATATATATATATATATATATACACATTTAAGAGCGATCAATCGACGGAAATTCCTCCACTTCCTCCTACACGTGGACAATCGGTAATATGATGTAAAAGAGTCACCCCGAGCTAATTTTACTCTTACGCTCTCTCGTAGACAAAGAAAGCGAGAGAGCATCGCCAGAGCTGAGCGTTTCAATTTAGGTCGGGGTGAGCCTTTACAAAGTCGTACAAAGAAAATAAAAAAGGAAAGAGTGTGTAAACGAGGAGAGACTCTCCTTTTCTTTTAAATTAGAGTCGTTGCGAAAAAATCGTTTTCATCGTCTTCATTTAAAAAAAAAACCTTCAGTATCAGCAGTCAATTGGAACTCCTACAAACACTTATGAAGATTCTCTTCATGAAAATCTTCTCAAGAGAAGAACTGTTCGTATCAAATTCACGAAAAGTTCGTGTTTCCTATTTTATGTAGTATTTATCATGCATATTTTCATTACAGATAGAATGCCTCAGAATGATAAAGATGTGAGGATGATTATCAGTAAACGTATCGGTACTGTTGCTGAACGAATCGAACAATCATTCTCAATCAGTGGTGATAATATTGTTGATGTTGTTATGTTCAGAAATATAGACCAAGAAGAATTATACAACAAAATACTGGAGAGGTTTGTTCTTATAAGATAAATGTCGTTGATTAAACAAAATAAATGTCAGAGAATATGAAATGGTAAACGAAGGTATTGAATGGGTTGGTAGAGCAAATGGCGACTTCAGATCTCTCACTAATCAACAATTAGAGAAAAGTAAGTGTTATATCTGATAGATAACAGAGTAATTGATTAATGTTAGATCTTACTACCTCTCCACCTTCATATTCATCAATTAGAAATCAATATTGATACGATCTACAAATTATCGTATGAGCAAATATTCAGTTATAATGACTAATTTTGTTATATATTTACTTATGCATTAATTGATCGAATGTTCTTACTGTATTAGAAGTGAATTAGTTATGATTATGTGCTGTAAAGTCGATTAGTATTTTGGAACTAAAGTATTTAATAGCTAATTTATACTGCGTATTTATACAGCGATATACTAAAATAAATAAAGTGAAAGAATGTAAATAAGAGACAAGAAAAGACAATCTAATGCTACACATGCTCATTGAGGGAAACTCTCAATTTGATCTATTGAAGACAAAGAATTTGATGGCGCGTTTCAAAGTAGCACGGGATATCTCAGTCAAGGTAAAAAAAACTGTGATGTCAATGATGTAGTGGTCGTGGACAATGACAGTCTAATATCATCGATACATAAAACAACGATATTGATGTTTTATGGAGCAGTAATTGTTTTGATCTACTGATAGTCTTATATTCGAATGAACTTGATCGTGTATTGAGCAACAAATTCGAGTAGAAATACAATCGAAGATCCCAGTAGGAGAACTCCAAGGAGTGCAAAGATACTGTAGAGTTTGGATAGATCTGGAACTAATAAATTATTTGTCAACGCATTTCGAAAAATTACGGAGATGATCTTGGGGCGAAATTTCTCCCATTCATTATAGAAACGAGATTGGATGTTGAAGTTACTCTGACATCAGATCCAAGCTGATTTCTTTTATTGGACAAAAGCACTTACTGAGTCGACCTGAATTGGTTACTGTAGTCGTACAATTATAACGGAGCGAAAATGGACGATATCCGGAATCAAAGTACTAAAAGAATATTGTTCCAAATCACTTTAACTTCTAGATCTCTTGTGGTCTCGTGGTTGTTTTGTGAAGTCATGGTCTCGGCGGCACGCACTTTACGTTAAAGATGGAGACCCTCGAGTTTTTTTGTAGCAAGACTGTTTGGGTAGAATGATAGAGATTAATCACACGAACCGAACGACATGTTTCATATTGCGTGATGATATGTTTGAAGCTTGTTATGCGCATTGAAAGTACAACTTTTCAGGCAAGTAGAGAGTTCCTATCCGATTTGCATACTTGACTCTCTCACTTTCTCATTGTCACTTACGCTAATTGCCATACAATATTTACATTCTATCCCATGTCAATCGTTGCGGGAATCAGTCATACCAACTAAGGGGTCTCCTTCTTCAATTTTAAGGTTTATAAATAATGAAAATACCTTTCTGAATGTTCTCAAAATGAATCCCTCATTGGCCATGATTGCGGTATCCAAATATTTCTTCAATTGAACTTCTCGCTTTGAAAGCATGAATGACCCTGCGACGTTAGGGAGGCCTTCAATATAAAAATGTTCGATGTGCTTGGGTATTTGCTCTGGTATTTCAAAACTTACAATTAGTCTACTTATACGTAACTTTTACTTTAAATTTTAAAATGATAAGTACTGATACATGAATTTCTCATCCAAGCTATAAAATAAAAGGAAGAGTCAGTGATCGTGACAGGGAATCATTGTCATCATCCAAATATCTTTAGCACCTTCACTGATAGTAAGCATTCCGCATTCTCTCGAAGTCTTGAATATTATATCACTGTCTGCGAAAACAAGTCCCATGTATTTGCCTGTTTCCAATAGATCGATTAGCTCCTCATCGGAATTAACGATCACCTGAAATTCATGATGGAGTTATATTTTTGTCGTGAGACTATTCCATTTAACAATTTGCTTAGCACAGTATTCTGGTCCAAGCCATTTTTTTCCAAAGCAAGACAAAGGAGAGACCATTGTATTCGAGAGAGTTTGTATGTTGAGCGGTCGTTCTTGCTTTGAAAGTCATGAGAACGCTGTGTTAGGGTGTATTAGGATGTAGGGTGTGTTAGGTGTGCTTAGGGTGTGTCTCCAGTGTGGCATGAATGGTAGTAACTTAAGTGGTACGAGCATACTGCTGGTGTGTTTGAATGATATTTAATGAAATATAAACCTCAGGATTTCTCTCCAGCGCCTTTCTCAGGGCTATCATTATTGTGATGTTCGAAAATCGAATTCGATCAGTAGCACTATAAAGCACTTCAATCGATAATTGAATTTAATCATGGACACAGAGATTCTAAAACGTACTCATCAGAAGCTTTGAGAACGAGCTTGAATCGATTACGTGAGATCAGTGAAATTGCCTGGAAAAAAACAGAGATTAAAAAACAATAGAAAAAATCAAATCGAAAGAAAACGAGTACCTCATCGCCGTTATTGAATGGATTTTTGCTGTTTTCATAGAGCAAAAACGAGAGAAGCAGGCCAGAATAGAGCGAAGTAAGAAGGAAAGTCTGCAAAAGTATAATGCGTTCGGGGGGAATCGAACCCCCGTCGAATGCTTCTAAGGCATCCATGCCGACCATTACACCACGAACGCTGTTAATGTGCAAACACTAAGCGGTTGCTATCTTTAGCTAACAGCGATTAATGGATGAATTAGTGAGACAATGAGAAAACGTGTTTCATGAAGTGTGAGCGATTAGAGAAAAATAGTTCGCTTGTAATTTGTCAAGTCGAAAGAAAAGGGTGAATTTCAAATGTTCATTTGTTACATAATATTCTAAGAATAAAGTTCGATCACGTTCAATATAGTCGAACCTGGAATATATTGAACTCTAGATAGAGTATTTTCCCTGCCACAGATCCCGCCATGGCTCGGTTTGGTTTTTCACACGCGGTCCTCAATTGCATACGAATTACGTTCCATACTCTCTGCAAAAAAATTGTTAACAATAAGAGAATTTTATTCTAGTTAGGATCTGCTCATTTCGTTATACAATACTTTACAATACTTTATCCTGTCAGCATATAGTATGCAGAGGGTGTAAAAGAAGGTGGTATCTTCATATTCACAAGTAATATCATTTCACTATACATAATTTTTTGTGAAACAACATTTGGCGGAAAAGAGACTTTTTGCACTCCTGTTGAAGATTAAGAGCGCTCACATCAATGATATCTCTGATATTGATTCCTCTTCTACTCATATATTGTTCCGTAACAGAGATTAGAGCGAATGTGATAATGTGAGCGATGAATGTAGTCAGACAGAACACCCTAAATAATAGAATTTTCGTTTTTTGTCAGCTATTTTTTCACTCCCAGTAGAATTCAAAAATATACAAAAGCTGCAAGTATTATATGATTCGATTTCATTCAAAACCGCAAGTTTAGTTCCGAAAATATTTGCCCGGGACAGTATGGTTGTAGTTCAGGAAGTTCAAGTGAAACCATGCCAAGGTTTGACAATACCGCATCAGGCTAAACGGAATCTCTTGGATCTAGCGACACTCTTTTCTCTCTCGCTTTTAAAGCATGTGAGAGAGTGTGACCAGAGCGGAGAGTTCCAAGTTCGATCTTCGTTTTACTCATTTTATCCCTCGACCATGATGTAATCGACCTACCATACAATCGGAGTAAATACTTCAAATGTCGCCAGGAAGTCCGATGTTGCCGTTTGTTCTTTCACTAAGAATACCATTGGCATCTGAAACATGAGAGTGCTTGAAAAATAGGGTAGCTAAAGAAGAAAAAAATACGAAATAGAGAGGAGTCGTATAGATGACATCGTGGACATTAGGATCGTCCTGCCAGAGAGCACACATCAAGTCAACCTAAATGATAGCCTAAAGGCACACCCCGAGCTTATTTTACTCTCCGCTCTTGTAACGCTCTATCGTAGACAAAGAAAGCGAGAGAGCATTGCTAGAGCGAAGAGTTTCTAATTAGCTCGGGATGTGCCTTTAAAGGGAGCGAAAGATTTCTCACTCTTTTACAATCAACTGCGAACTAAGAAATATTGTGTGTTATGACGATATTTTCTATAGGATATTTATGGAATTGCTATTTGATAGTTCACTCAACGGGTTCACTCATATAGGTATGTACCTTCCCACTTTTCGTGAGTGAAATAGCATTATACGTGAGATCATCTCCTTCTTCAGGATAGGACCAGATATTCTTCTAAAAGGTACAGACTGAGAACATGTAAAGAAAGCAAATGATTCTTACCGCATCTCTGGGAATGGTAGTGATATTGATCGTTGCGTTCAACCATGATACAAGCATGCTCATGATCTGAATGATTCATTTAAATATCGAAGGAAATAACTTCCTTTTAAAAGGCGTTCTCGCTAAAACGGCAAGCAAAGTGGCACAGTTGGTGAAAAACATTTCTGTGTGCTCAAACTTCACAGGTGGAGTCCCTATGGGTGGGATACACTTCAGCCAAAAAGTTGGACTCCAAAAGTGATCTTTGATCTTTGATCTCGCGAAAAATAAATTTGAGATTTGCCTATCGTGTCATGTACCATTCGGAAGAGCGCAAAAAGTTATTCTTGAGGGTAAATTTTCAAAGTGTTTGGTTAAGTACATAGCCCATAATGCACAAAAAACCAATTTTTTGGGTCATTTTTCTTTTTCAAAAAAATAAATCACCACTTTACGATAATCTCCGGGGAAATTCAATGATGCTATCTTGTAGCAAATTTAATGTAGAATTTAATAAAAATATTTCGGGAAAAATCTAAATACTCTATTTACGTTTTTTCGAGCAAATCTATCGCCCGATTTTAGCTCACAGGTTCGAACCCCACCCAGAGCAAAGATTTTTGCAGATTTTTCGCAGACTTACCAATGCTGCCCGAGGCTTTTCTTAGTGCATACGGTCTTCAGAAAGTTGTTTTATTGACAAATTAAGCGAATAAAGTGTAAAACTGACACGTCATTGAAAGAAAATGTATTTTATCTGATTCTCAATCAGTTCGGTATAATATCTTCGACTCCAATAATCTCTATATCTTCATCGATGTCAAATACGTCATCCAGGTTTATCATGATAGATTCCACTACAAAGTCCCGATCGCTGAGAAGATCGAGAGAGTTTTCCTCATCAAAAAGAAAAAGAAATTCGTGGTGCAAATCCTCATCATTATGCTCATATGTATATCAGGCATCTCGCCTAAGAATTTAACGCTTCTACTACACACTTTTGAGTTGGCCCCTCTTTTCTCCACAGTTTTCGATGCCCCTTGGGTAGGAAATCTCAGATCCAGAATAGCAAGGAAGGTCGATCAAGCATCTCTCCAGGAGCTCACGTCAAAGTTCGTCGTTGAGGCTCCTTCTGACGCTATTTTCACGGCTCACAGTTGAGCTATGAAAAAGTTTCCAGCAGATGAAATATGTATTTTCTCGAGTACTTTCAGATAAAAATGTAAAAATGCAACTTTTTAATTGTTTGTTCCCTAAGGAATTGATCGCGTTCCAATGTCCCGGGAAAGATTTTTTTTCAAGGCTCAACCGATAGAGCTCGTTCACAGCTTTAATTTAAGCTCTTGAGATACGAGTTTCATGAGAATTTGACTGAACTAGATCCAAGAAACTGCATTTGAATGCTGGTAGATCACTAATGAAAGCTTTGATCTACTCGAAATTGTCGGCTCCTTGATAGGATTGTCCTGTAACATACGGGAGAATGGGCTGACGATGTCGTGTCGCTCACTTATGTTCGTTATGCTCTCGCTGCAGCCACACGAGCGAAAAGAGTCAAAGCGAAATGATGGTTCCTGGTAAGGATTGACCGATGAGTACTGTAGATATGAGAAAATGTCCTACAGTGCTCGACATAATGATAGGACACCCCTAATATTTTGTGATTCCGGCCGAATGGTGAATGGAAATCAAAAGATGTATATACCATTTGCATCCCCTCCTTGGATGACTAAGGTAGCCCACGTATGAGTAAATTCAATTTCCCGGTCAACGAGAAAATAATAATATTTCGACATTTTACCGTGACATAATGATAGGACACCCTGATTTTTTTCAGAAGTTACTATTTTTTTCAAACTTCTGCATAACAGAAAGGGGTCAATAATAGGTTAGTAATCAATGTTATAGCCCTTCCTCAAGATTGGGCCGAAGGTGCGATCAGGCATGCTCCCATAGAGGGTAGAAATCACTTGAGGCTCGATGTCGCCCCACTCCTTTTTGATGGCAGCCTTCAACTCGGCAACCGATGCATGCTGTTTGGTGTTCTTGTGCACACGACTAACCAGGATGCCCCATACGTTCTACATGTGGTTTGCATCGGGGTTGCACGTAGGGCATGGAAGAACTGTGATGTTCTTAACTACGAACAACGGTTTTGAGGGGATATGGCAAGCATGGATGAGCTCTCTTTCTGGGAGATCTGGTGGCGGGCACGACTCTTCAACATGAACTGAACGAGGGTACTCTGGTGCATCACCTAATACTCCGCATAGTCCATCCTGCTGGACCGGAAGGAGATGGGCGGCTTGTCGAATTTTAAGAGCGCGCCCCTGAATATGACTGAACTTCCTCCAGCTGAAATTACGCGGTTCCTTGAGGAACTCACGTCAGAAGCAGTAATAGCCGTCCGGACTATTGGGGTTGGAACTTCTTCCCATCGGTGAATGCAATCAGAAACCGATATTTTTTTAATTGAAAAAAATTATCATGTATCGTTTTTTCCACACTACATAATATTTAACAAAAGAACCATGGGGTAATTCTTTAAATGAAGATAATCACCTCTAGACATCGTCCCGGATAAGGACAATCAACAGTTGGAGTTAGTCTAGGTTCATTAGGACAATTTCCTTGTAGATGAGCATCAGGCAGGATCTGTCCAACCCCCAAGTTAATAGTGAGATTAGATTGGTGGCGTTGAGGCATCAGAAGATGACTGAAAGACGCAACACGTTATCAATCCATTAAACAAATCCAATGAATTTGTCTATTTTTCTGATACAAAGAGTATAACATGAGAATAGACAAGTAAAAGTATTTGTGCAATTTAGACAAATACATAACGTGAAGTTAGACGATGATGACTTGAATATGCCGAAAATGTCAAACATTGAAGGCTCTTGGACCTAATTAAGAGAAATGATGAATGTCGGATTGGATTCATTCTCACAATTGTTTTCCTCTATCATATATTTCACAATTGTATATTTTATATATTTTTTACAACGCATGTGAAGTATTCCCTTATAATTCTAGAACTATCATTGTCGTGCATCGTGGTCAGGAACATTCTATTATTTATTCAGCATTTCTTACATTATTTCATTGATGTTTTTGCGCACTGAAAATAAATGCCATTAAATAGCCTGGCACACTTCAGGTAATGGGGGCTTTTTAAAGTGATGAATTCACAATAGTATTCGAATCCTGGACCCTGGAATGTAAGAGATATTAGAGGTTTGCATAAACACTGGCGGATCTCCATCTTTAAAATACTAAAGTTCAAACAATAATGTCAGAATCAAAATGACGTCTAGTGACAATATTGTTCTCTCATTTTCACTCATCTTAGAAAGTTCCATTCTATCGTGGTTTATGGTTTGCGATATATGTGTCACTTTATACAGTTTTGATTTGATTTTGATTTTGATTGTCTTTAAAGGTGGTGTCCGGGCAATATTTTCGTGAACAAACTGTGAAGACAGAAAGATAGCAAAAGTTATTCTGCATACCTTATGAAAATTAGTTTATGCTAATTTAGCTTATTGATCGCTAGAATCGTGAATGAATCATGCTTGATGTACAGGCAAAGGCGCGAAATTTTGAAAATAGGAAAGTTCGGCAATAGGTTTTGAAACTACGACGTTGCGCTTACTAGACAGCGCCTTTACCACTACACCAAGGGATGGACGAATGGAAGTTCTAATTTCTTGCATATCATTTAGCCCTTGAATAGCCGATATGTTATATATTTGCATAGACATTCGAGGGCCTCCATCTTTAATATATTTCAGTGTTATATTTTTTATATAGCATACATACAGAGAAAAAAATCGATTCACAATTTTTTTAAATGATAACGTGCATTCAAACTAAGATTTGCTACTTTTAGATAATTCATTTATTGGATGAAGTATGTTGGATTTCTAATCTTTCGAAAACTATCGTTGCCCAGCAACGGGCTTCTTTCCGTGGGAAAATAAGCAAGCTGATTTATTTTGGAATTTGTTTCAGTTCGATTTGCGACCTTGAAATGGACGGGTAATGAAGTAGTCTCTTAATCTCGCGTACTATTCCGCCTATTCTCTGCCAAGGGCGCGAAACTCAGACAAAGGGGAAAGAAAAACTTACAATCTTATCATTTGATCTTGCTAGTCTACGACCTGTTTACTTCTCAAATTGGGTATTTCATTGATCGCTACAAACTCATTCGTCAGTATGTATCGATTAAACTCACCAACCATTAGCAAAGGTTACTTCATTTCACGCTGTCAGTTTTACCAACTAATGTCAAAGCATTTTGCGATTAAGATACTTCTGATATTGGTTATACTCCCTCTATTTGTCCCTAATCAATTGCTCTAGAAAGTGATATGCACTCGTACAATGTGATATGAACAATGTATGAATAAACAGAACTTATCTTCCATATTGACCCCTTCTATTCCTCTCTTTCCTCTGTTCGTTATCATTGAGAATGCACTAGAGATTATAGCTATTTTGGCACTAGGTCGAATGAAAACCGATCAATAATAACCGACTGGATGATAATCACTTAAATACTTTGACAATCCATTAGCACTTGTCTATCATATGCTAATGATAATCATTCAGTCGGTTATTATTCGTCTAATCTCAAGCGATCTAGAGCCGCTATTCCATCGATTGAGCATTTATGTTTCCTATTATGACACATTATGTTTTGAAGATATAGATACTTTTAATTCCTTCTTTGTTTTCTCTTTCGAACGGTCGAGTTATCCCTTGATTATCTATCGATAATTCCAATATCCGTAACAACAATTGGTCAGATCGTTCATCTACACATATACCTACCTATGCAGTATCATATTATTGTAAACACATGTCTGCGTTTTGGTGTCGTTGTGGTGCTTTTATCTCTCAGTATTAATTATGAAACTCTGTTCTAGAAATCAATCTTTATAAATGGTGAAAACTATTGATATTGGAGGTCTTCAAGAAAGTTTACCTATTGAATACGCGAAGGTGAGAGAATGCAGTATAGAATAATATTGCCTTAAAAACGTATTCTTTGTAGTGATTCTAATTATGCATTGATGTTTAGTATTTCTAGTATGAGGATACGTTTACTACAGCTGGTGAAGCGATGAAAGACGCATTAGAAATCTTGAATGAACCGGATTTCGACGATAGAACATCATGGAAGGTATTACTGGTTTTCGAATACAAAAATTGATTTACATTTGAATATCTTACTAATGTTTGAGCTTATGCAGTCTTTTGACAATGATTGATTAATTGATTGATTGGCTGATCGTTCAAATATAATAATATGTTTTGTCATGAATATATTCTAACCATTGGGAATGCAATATTTGTGTTATATGACATGATATGTAATGTACTTTGGGCAATTGGGTTTCGAAATTATCTACAGAAACATGGCAAAGCATCATCAGAATCAGAATCAAAAGAGGGCTTTGCTTAATTTTAAAAGAAATGAAACGAATGATTTAATTTTCAGGCAGACTGCCATTCTGAGGAGGTCAATGTTCACTATAAAGACAAGCCAGAAGGAAGGTATATGGCCTGTAAGGTTGGACAAGGGGTTTATAGCCATAATAACGAAGATTTTTCTAGTGCAAGGTTCCACTCTCAGCAAAAGATATGGCCGCGGAATTTTGGGATCGAATTGAATACGTTCGTTTCTATCTGAATAAGCTAAACGTACAGTAGCGGCCAAAAGTATTCGCCCAAAACTTTGAAATATCATAACTTTTGACTCAGATGAGCAATCGGACTCATCTTTTGGCAGGATACTATAGTACTAGTGGACATCATATCCTACTCTCAATGTTTCGATTCGTCGCAGTATTATTGTTTAGTGATCCTGGAACCCCGCATGATTTCCTCAGCGAAAATTATTTCCTCAGCTGGATTTTTCTGGGACTTGTTATTAACAGTGTATGAACAACATTTACTGAGGAGTATAATCCGCTATGCGGTCCATTCGAACTAAGTCATTCCTTTGAGAAAATAGAAATTTCCGACACCCCCGAATTTGGGTAAAAATGTCATAACTTTGTGCTCAATGTTGCTGTAGGCTGCAAACTTGGCAAAGGTAATAGCCCAAGCGTAATACAAAACCTGGCGAGTATGAGCCCGATCGGTTGAATTTTGAGAAATTTCGAAAATTTAGTTTTCTCATTTTTCGAGGCACGGGAAATACCTACTCAGAATAATTTCTATTCTGTTTAACAGCCAGATGTCTTCTATATATAGTAGACGACAGCTTACTATTGTTTCACAAAATTTCGAGTTCTTCGAAAGAAGTTATACTTCGAGAAAGGAGGTAGAAGATTGTTAGGATTTGATTTTTTTCAGGGCATCAAAAACTAAAATAAATTTTTTTCGGGACTAAAAGAACATTGATAGTCGTTCTATTATAGGGATCGTCTTCTATCTTCATGATAATTGTTATGGCAAAGTCTGAGCCTAATCGGACAAATTCTGAGAATTTCGAAAAATTCGTGAAAAAAATCCTAAAAATTTTCTACCTCCTTTCTCGAAGTATAACTTCTTTCGAAGAACTCGAAATTTTATGAAACAATAGTAAGCTGGCGTCTACTATATATAGAAGACATCTGGCTGTTAAACAGAATATAAATTATTCTGAGCAGGTATTTCCCGTGCCTCGAAAAATGAGAAAACTAAATTTTCGAAATTTCTCAAAATTCAACCGATCGGGCTCATACTCGGCCAGGTTTTGTATTACGCTTGGGTTATTACCTTTGCCAAGTTTGCAGCCTACAGCAACATTGAGCACAAAGTTATGACATTTTTACCCAAATTCGGGGGTGTCGGAAATTTCTATTTTCTCAAAGGAATTACTTAGTTCGAATGGACCGCATAGCGGATTATACTCCTCAGTAAATGTTGTTCATACACTGTTAATAACAAGTCCCAGAAAAATCCAGCTGAGGAAATAATTTTCGCTGAGGAAATCATGCGGGGTTCCAGGATCACTAAACAATAATACTGCGACGAATCGAAACATTGAGAGTAGGATATGATGCCCACTAGTACTATAGTATCCTGCCAAAAGATGAGTCCGATTGCTCATCTGAGTCAAAAGTTATGATATTACAAAGTTTTGGGCGAATACTTTTGGCCGCTACTGTAAATTATCATCTTTACTTATTTTCAGCAACAGGAATGGAACGAACACCTTCGACTAACAAAAAGGATACGAAAATTGACAGATAATGTCGACTTAATACATGTATTTTGCATTTATCATTCATATGTTCTCAATTATATTCAACTTGAGAATTTTGGCAAAATTTGGAATCAATGATAAATGGGAAATATTGATCTAGTTTTCAGAGCATCACCAACGACGTTCTTTTTATTAAAAGTCGTGAGGTTGTCGCAGCCAGGATGCGGAGAGAGGTACAGATTAATTTTTAAAAAAAGCAATAATGTAATACATGTGTTTGAGCATTGTGCGAACAATTACTGTATTTTATTTCCAAACTTTAAAGGCAAATGAATGAATTTTAGATTAATGGATCAATAATCATCGCTATTCGTAGTATCACACTGCCCGATGAAATTCCCGAGAGTAGCACTTCAGTAAGGTAAATAAAAACTTCTATTTGTAATTAAACTATTTGGAGAACGCTTATCTACTTTGGTTGTTTGATTATATGATTAATCCATTTGTATTTTGTAAAATCGAACCAAAAAATAGTTTGGTTAATATAATTTATCTTGTTAACCACCCCTGCTATGTTGATACGATATCACTGATATTCTTTATAGAGCCCATGTTCACCTGAGTCTCGCTCGTTTCACTCCAGATCCAGAAGATCCCGAACATGCTTGTGTCTATGATAATATCGGTTGCTCGGACATGAAGGGATACCTCTTCAAGAGTGCTGTCAACCAGGTTTCACTTAACTTTCCACCCCCACACCCCCACGAAAATATAAATCAACGCGCTCTGGTCATACTATCTCGTTTTCTTTGTCTGCTTGAGAGTATTGGCAATGCGGAGAGTAAACTTAGCTTGGGTGTGCCTTTAAAGATTTTAATATTTTCGAATTATCTCAAAACAATCAATCGAAATTAAATGGTCATAATGTTATTCTCTCTGTGAAACATAACTAATGGCATACTTTTGCATATATTAAATGACCAGCTTTTTTGCTGATTATTTATAAACTATTATTAGCCGAATTCTTTTAATTTGAAATAGTAATGTTTAGGTTATGGGACGAATCTTGCTCAAAGGAATTGGTCTTCTTCGTAAGCAAGTCATCGAAGTGATACGTCCAAAATTGTATTCTTTACAAGTTGAATCATTGACTGCTTAATGAATTACGCTACTCCATTTTTGTGCAAATCATTTGCCAGACTTGTGTTGCTGTTTTAAGGATCTATACTAGCATGACTAGCACATCATTCAGAACCAATTCAAGCTATTGTATATACCAACATGTATGTGTTCTATCAATAAAAAAATGAATAAATAGAACATAATCTATTTGCAATACAAAATATTTTAGGCCAAACATTACAAAATTCAGAACGATCATATTTTCTTCTCTTATCAAAGTTTTTGAGAGTTTCATGAGGATGGTAATGCCGCATATTTGTCAATGCATAGATCAGGTTCATTCATGCAAAGAACTCCAATAACAAAATATTTCTATTCTGATATACGCATCACAAATTCGTTATGAGAACAACCAAATGGAGTTTAAAATATATCCCACAGTATTGTATTATAAAGGTAAAGGTAAAGGTACAACCCGTTATTCAAGGCACACGAAGTCCTGCGGGTCATCACTGCTAGGCCAGCGATCTTTCAAGGCCAATTCAGTCCGGAGGGCCTAATCTCTTCTTCGGACCTACTTTACCGCATGATCACGTCACTACCAATTCCCGGAGGCGGTGAAACGACCGGGAATCGAACCCAGGACAGTTGGAATGATATTGTATTATAGGAAAAAACTAAATACTCAAAAGTTAAGTAGATACTTTCCACTTGAATTCCCTCTCGATTTTTTTACTATTCCCACGTTCCTGAGAATTTGGCATAACAACTAATAAAATTTCACACACCAACCGGGCCTCAAATTATTCTCTCTCAACATGAGTGATATTTGATCTTTCTTTCGTATCGACTCTGGTCTATAGCGTAAAGCTTGTGGCCGACTCCAAACCACAGTCACAAAGTCAACAATATCCATTGCATATTTACTCATCAGTCTCTTCTAGAGCCCCTTATCTCTCCTCTCTCTGCATCTCTAACTCTCACCGATTTCTTCACTCTCTCACTACATGAGTCATGCTTCTCACCATTCTTCAGAACCTATTCGTGTGCATATAGAGATGGGGTGAGACGATGATAAGCCTTATAGTCTCTTTGAGATGCTTTCATCCTTACTATCATTCTTATCGATTCCATCCTAGTTTCACTCTCTCATATAAATAGGTAACCATATCAAACAGACCTCTGAAACGTGGCTTTAGGTTTTACGATACTGTATAGACCCCTTGTTTGATACCCCTTTCGCATGTTACGAAATTCACGGCCTGTCGATTGATTTAAAAGTTTATTGATTGGTAGATCATGGTTAACTACAAGCTCACCTACTTCGATATCTACGGACGTGGAGAATCCATCCGAATGGTACATATTTCACTTACAATTAGAACAGTTCACAACAATATGTTTCATCGTAGATCAAAGAAAGAAGTAAAGTGACAATTAACAAGAACATCTTGGCTCAAATAGTTTCTTTCCAGTTTTTTTCAATCAATTCAATATGGAGTACAAGTGCCATTATTATTCTTTTGATTACGTGTACAACCAAATAAACCATAAACAAGAACTTTTTATTGACAGGTCTTCGCCCATGCCGGAGTTGCCTTCGAGGACAATAGAATCCCCAAGGAGGCCTGGCCCGCTCTCAAAGCCAGTATGTTGTCCATCATTATTACATCACATATTGTTTGATGGCAAAGGACATTCATCGATTTCAATACCATGAAAAGTGAACAGATAACACTTGCGAAATGAATTGATAGCTGATAAGGGTTAAGAAATTACTGGAAGAAAAGAGATTATTGTCAGAAGCTTGGAGTAGGCCCTACGGAATGAATTGGTCTTGAATTAGCAATGATCTCCCGCAGGACTTCATGTGAATTTAATAACGAGATTTACCTTTACCTGTCCCCTAGTTCATCTTATCGCGTTGATATTACTAGGAACGACTGGATTGATCAGGCAGTGCACGCAATTATTGTGCGAGTATACATAAAAAGCAGATTTTTTTCAGCGACTCCTTTCGGCCAACTTCCCATCCTTGAAGTCGACGGAGCTCCCATCGCTCAGTCATGCAGCATCCTTCGTTTCCTCGGAAAGCAATTCGGTAAGAATTTTCACCATTATGTCTCAAATTTTATAAAAATTTAATGGAGCGTGAATTATACCTTTTACAGATCTTACCGGCAAGACACCTCTTGAGGAGGCTAGACTCGATATGTTCATTGACCAGGTTTGTACTAATAATACTATAAAACGATTTTACTATTTAATATTTTAAGTTGAACGATTTCTCTTCTGATATCAAGAAGCTCATAATCATCGCTATGGGATTCGATGAGGGAGATCAGGTTAGGAATCAAAGATCAAAGTTTAAAGATCAAAGATCATTTCCCATTCAGGAGCAACTCCGTCAAGAACTCTTCATTCCCAACCGTGACAAGCACTTTGCTCTCTTCAAGAAGAACCTTACTGGAGTAAGTTTAATATGCAATTCATTAGGTGATTCTAGCTTCCAAAATAGCAAAAAAAGAAATAGGTTGTGGCATTTTCATTTGCTATTTTTGGTTAACGTTGAAATTCTCACACAGAAAATTTGCAACTTACTGCAAATACGGACTATTCGTGAAAAGAAGAAACAAACCGTAATCATTATGATAAACGTGCTTACTAGGGTTGGCAATAACGCTCACGCATTGCGGGCCCGCAATGACTACTTTATTCCTATCTGGCCACTTTTTGTGATCGGTCGTTCTTCTGTTCTCTTCATTTTCCTTCGCTCTCTTGTTTGCTTGAGAGAACAGAAATCATAGCGGGCCCGCAATCACTAGCAATGAAAAGTCAATTCATTGCGGGCCCGCAACCCCCGAATAGCCAACTCTAGTGCTTACACACATGTTCATTTATTGGATCTTCTTATTCTCTTTGATTCATCTATTGTAAATTCACCCAACCCCGCGGTCTTTCGTAATAGTATCAAAGCTGTGATCTAGATATCGCAGCATTTTCGTCGTTCTTCATATTTTATTCATTATTTATTATTTACAGAATATCGTTACTTTCTCTTGTTCAAGAATCGATAAATTATTATTATTCTTCAATAGAGCGAAATAATTAAAGAATTGCTATCTTATTTCAATAAAATCACGATGGTAGTCCATTATAATATTCAATCAACGTGTATTATAGGATTTCATTCTTGAGAAGATCACATGGGCTGATATCCATCTCGCCAATTCTCTCAGTGCTGTTGCTTATTTCGTACCTGATGCATTCGATGGATTCCCCGAACTCAAGGCTTACGTCGACAGAGTACGTATAGGTGTTATAATATTTTTAAACGATTTATGAAATATTGAAATTAATTCCTGAAAAAATCATCTTATTACTTTTAATAGGTGTACGGCGATCAATATTTTTTGGATTTATTATGTTCTCAAAATGATCTTTGATCTTTGGTCCTTCTCAGGTCCTCTCAACTCCTCGTCTGAAGGCTTACATCGAGTCCCGTCCTCCCAGACCAATCTAATAATATTCTCATATGAATAGTCCCGTACCTTGATAAATATCATCTTCTTCCATTTTTTGTTCTGAACAACACTGCGAACTTACACGCATTTACAAAACAAATAGCAAGAATGTGGTAAAGAAGGAGAAAAATGAATAGTTATGTACTTCTCGATGTTTCCAATAGCGTTTCGTCACATACATAAATAGGTATATTAGGGGCCACAAAAATATGCGATTACGAAATTCCAGAATAAAATGATAAAATTGCATTAAGAGATAAGTCCGCTTGTTCGGATATTCAGTTCATACATTTAATTTCATATCATTTATCAAAAAACCCAAAAGATGTTTTGGAAAACAGCAAGTAAATGAGAAAGGAAACGTAGATTAAAATGGGGAGAATGGGTGGCGAGAACTACGTGGTGATATTTTTTAATGATCATTCAATTGAAAATCTGTTGAATTGAACTTTTGAGCAAGGATAATGCCAATATTATTACAACAAAGATACAATCTCTATGCTTTGTTTGTGGTAAATCCCCGTATGGTGCATCATCTATCCGTTGTTACTGTTTCAAGTCTTATCACGATAAATCGCGGAACATCATCTACATAAAGGACGCTCTTTTCTCAGATAAACAATGATCAGTATTATATCGGAATGAGACGAATTCATACAAGCTCAAGTTTATCTTTTCCTTTTTCCTTTTTGCGAACACGCCCTCCTCCTTTCATTTATCCACTGAACTGTCCATGGTGTCATACGCATTGTTACATTCTTAATAATGATCTAATATAATCTTCGACCTCCTTGGTCGTGCATACTCTATCAGATTGGTGTTTACTTCACTTTCAGCTCAGGCATGTTTTCGACCTTCTTTGGATAAACTATAGACTACAGACTTATTTCGAAACATAATTCTGCGAGGGTGGACTTGAAGGAAGTCGCTAGGTAATTGGAAGACGAGAAAACAAAGAATGATCTAACATGGAACTCGATATTAGATCGTCCTATACTGTCTTACAAATATATGTTTTACAAATAAAACAGGTATAAATGAATAGACATTTTCTTGAACGGATTGATCATCATTAATTTATAAATTTGGCCACACATTTAATCTATTAAAGCTCTTGACGAATGAATCAATTAGAGTAATCATGTTTTTAGTTCATTTTCTCGACGTACTCCATTTTCCGGGAACAATAGACAACTATTGTATCCGTATTACACTTAAACATTTCCTCTCTCACTATCTCAATCGGCTGCTAAGCAACACCTCATAGGAGAGAAATTCTGGAGGCAGAGGGAGAAAAGGTAGAGGTAGAGAGGGAGACAAAAAGACTGGGGGGAATTATAGAGCCAGTTTTATCACCCTGAGAGAGAGGGTATGCACCAACTGAATGTCGATGAACTTATACCTAAAATGGAGTTTGATGAGATTCCTCTTGATAATGATCCCATCTGTCTTCCTGTTGAACATCCGGTAAGAGGCATTCTTAAAATTTATATTACAATTACACTATGAAAATATTTTCTCCTACCACTGCCCTGTGCAACAGCTACGTTTTTCTCAATCGTCCTCAAAAATTTTCTCAAAAGTTAATTAATAATAATACATAGAATATCTAGATAATGTTTGTAAACTATTACAAGCATTTTGATTTACCTCGTTTTGTTCCAGTTAGTAGCAGATTTCGATGCAATCATTGTCAAGAGACCACCCAGAAGTTGTCGTTGGTGCAAAATCTTCTTGATATTTTCGCTTATCAAACTCGTTTTCCTCTCGATTTTTCTTCATTATTACGGAGGTATGCTCTATAATATTATATTACAACTTTAATAATAATTTAATTGCTTAATTGTTTTTTTTTTGCAATTATAAATCATGAACACAAAGGATAAAACGCATATATTCAGTTCAAGTCCAATGCGGGATGTGTATATCTTCTGCTTATATTGCAGGGTACGGTACTTTTTAAATTGTAATGAATATTCTCTTCTGAATCTTCGCTATGATACCTTGTTATTGAATATGCTCTCATTAGTGCGCCAAGAGAACATAGTTTGAGAGATTTATCTTTTTTTATAATAATTCCGTATTTTTTCAGCCATGTTGCTAAAATAGATTCCACCGAGAGTGGAATCGTTGGATTCGCAAAGTGGTTCTGTGCCCGATTCAGCGAAGAACCCCGAAATGTTTGCGATGGTTTGGTCGAACAATTCAGGGTATGTTTTAGTTAGTTTTTTTCCTAATTCTCAATACCATATTTTTCCATTCCATTTCTCAGTACCATACTTATTTGTTCCATAACGTTGTTAATTCTTACTTTTCTATTATGTCACTGATATAATGAGATAGTTACGGTATCCTTTACTACTGATGTAAATAATGCAATTTCTCGTCTGATCGCCCACGATAGTACGGTGGAAACATAACAACAATTTGCAGGGGAAAATATTTTTGTTTTTCTGATTTTTGATGACTCATCTCTAGACACATAAGATCACGATCAGATGTATTGAAAAGTTTCCATGGAAATTTCTTCATCTATGAAGCCTAACATTGTGTTTTGTTGGAACCTTGACAAGAATATGCGGACTCTGACCCTTTCGTTTCGATCAACATTATAAATTATCATTAAAGAAGGGGACCCACGAGTTTTTTCGTGACTAAACTGGCCAGGCAGAAGTGTAGATCACATCTCCCTCTATACAAAAACAATTTTCTCTAAAATTTCAGGTGAACAGGAATGTTGTAATCCGAGCATGAAGTTCATTGATCCCCCAGGGAAAGGCGCGAGTTTTTGAATTTGAAGGATGCATATAAAGAAAATTGCAAACGAGAATCGAACCCACGTAGCGCGGTTACTAGCGCTAACCACTAACCACTGAGCTACACGCTCTATGCACCCATTCGCTCATATCTGATAGAGAACATAATGCCACCTCCTATGCCCCATGTTCTTCTTGTCAATAGTTCACTCCAAATCTCGTGGGTCCCCTTCTTTAAATTACCTTCAACATAATTTTTGGGGGAAAAGGAAACTGTTATCTTTCAACAAAACACCAAAATGTCCGCTCGATTTCTACTTCGATATTCTATATTGTACATATGGCTGGTCTCCAGTAATGGATATAAAAAATATATTTACATATCTCTCATCCGCGCAATTTATTTTCATTCCACATATCTTTTTTGGTGAGGCATCGATGAGATGTACAATAAATTAAAAAAATTTTGAATCATAAAATCATCGGCCATACTATTTTATTCATGGATGAAAACGAAAAACTATCATGTATTTTCATTGATTGAATTTTCTTGTTTAATATATATTCTATGCATGTATATACATGTATCAAAGCAATCTGGCAATGACTGAAATCAAAGCGGTAGTAGAGTTGTTGTGGAAAACTGCAAATTATCATCACTTGAAAAAGATCTGTATCAATTTGAATATAATCTCGTAGAAAAGCACGATCGTTGAACAAATTATGTTAAGATATAGTGAAACAACTTCCTATGTCAAATTTGAGACATAAAAAGTGCAAACTTTTATGAATTAAAAAAATATTTCGGCGCTTCTTCCAATAACAAGATTCAGATTTTTCTACTTTAGAGAATGAAAAGGGATTGCGCAGAAATTATCGCATCGCTATCTAGAAAATGACATGAAATTTAATGATTTTTTTATCGTAAGTCACGCTAACATTTCCTATTCAGGGTGAATTTTTCTACGTTCTCCGCCAACTCTCGGATGATCCTTATAGAATATGTTCTGCTGCTATAAAAGAGTGTAGAGATGAAGGAGATCCAATAGGAGAAGGATGGATGGTATGGTATTTCATCCACGTTTTCATTATCAATTGAGTACGGTATCTTTGGCACATTATTTATCCTTACCGTTAGAATAGAGAGATCATGACATTATGAAGATACTGCAGTTGATTTGCTGCATTCTTTCCTCTTCTAACAGAGAAAATGCACCCAATACGTTAGGCTAAATATGAAAGATTAAACTTTCATCGAGATGGAGTGAGAAGAGAAAATGTTGTGGGTCTCTAATCATTCTCACAACTTTTCCTTCTCTCATTCAATTGCGTCATTTTCTTCATTCCTTTCGCACCACAATTCAAACATCAGTTCATGAAATGTTCTAAATGATCGAATCAAGAAATGATTAGCAGGACAAAGATATCTTTTTTCTCCGCTATTTCTTTTCTGTTTATCAATAGGACTGTAAAACACAGTGAAACGACAAAAGAATTATGGCATTTTCAGGTCGATTTGCCTCCAACTCCTCGCTATCAACGTTCAATTGACTCAACTCAATCAACCACTGCTCCTTGTGATATTGAATCTCATTCATCATCATGTCTACCAAATCGATACCTAAGAGTACTACAGATTGCTGATATTCACGTAGATTTCTTCTATGATTTTGGATCAGAGGCCGATTGTCAAGGATCCGTGTGTTGTAGATGGCCGAATAAGACGAATAGTCGAGAAGGTACCAATCATAATATTTATGCGTTTTCGAGAAAACGCGATACAGAAAGCAATCAATAAAATGATTGTATTTATAGAATCGGTAGTTGATTAACAAATTTCAAACTGTTAAACCAAGAGTTTGTAGGATCGGTTTCATAAAGACTCATTTTATTTTAAAAACTAGAGCGAAATTATCGCTATAGTGAAATTTAGGTTCAGTTCGCAAGATCAAACAACGGGCCGGATACTGGGGATCGATTGCCAAATGTGATATTCCCTATCGAACACTGGAACACATGCTGAGACATATCAAAGAGAATGAAAAGGTTTGTTTGTGCTTATATGCATGATAATAACACAAAAGTATGTGAACGTGTGGTTTGTTTGCTGAAAGTTGTTGAATACCTTGAATGCAAAAATTATTTATAAAAAGTGACAGGTAAAAATGTGGTTGACAAACTTTTTTTTAAAATTTAAGATAGACTACATAATGATGTCTGGCGATCTTCTCGATCATTTTGATTGGGAATACTCTGTCAAACATCATGCAGAGGTTTGTCATCATTTGCTATATACAGCCTGATTTGCTCTTGATGACTCAGTCAATATTTCTTTCCTCAGGGCATCCGTAATATCACAACGACATTCAAAGATATCTTTCCATCCACTCCTGTGTACTGGGCAATCGGTAATCATGAAGGAAATCCCGTAAATAGGTACTTTCTTGATTTTTGTTTTTCTCTTTATCCGTCGAAAGCGATACAGAGTTTTATCGAATTTTGTCCAACAGTACAATTTATCTCTGTGTACTTTGTTTTATTTTCAACAAGTGACAATTTCAGTTTCGCTCCCCGTACTTCGGCCCCTCAGGCCTTTTGGCCAACAGATGCCTACGGTAGATTGGT
Organism: Parapristionchus giblindavisi; assembly: GCA_943737045.1. Lineage (NCBI taxonomy): Eukaryota > Metazoa > Nematoda > Chromadorea > Rhabditida > Diplogasteridae > Parapristionchus > Parapristionchus giblindavisi. Next base: position 622,680 of record CALSFV010000233.1, read on the forward strand.
GAATATGAACAAACCTTGGATCAAAGAGGACGAATATCAGAATGGAAATCCGTATGTTCAATTCAAACTTTACTTAAATTTCAACTGATAGCTTCGTTATTGTCAAAGACTTTGTTATTTTAGAAGCGGTTCTTGGTCAACTCTTATTACGCCAGGTCTCCGATTGATATCGATTAACACTGGATTCTGCATTACTACGAATTTGTGAGTGACGTTAAAGTAATCGAATATTTGCCAACAGATTATGTATTCATTCCTTTTTGTCAAACGTTTCCTTACCGTTGTAGATGTTACGAATCAATTTTGCAGTTTCCTATATCTCAATCAAAGTGATCCCGAAGGAACTATGTCATGGTTTGCAGCACAACTACACAAAGTAACCGTGGTTGTCTTTGATTCTCATTGGGAAATAAATAATATTCAGGCAGAGATAAAAGGGGAGAATGTTCACGTCATGGCTCATATTCCTCCCGGTTACACTGATTGTCTCGAAGGATGGTCACGGAACTATTATAGAATTGTTCAGAGGTTTGATCTCTTCCATATCACAAACTTGGTCTCGGAAACTAAATAATATATTAATCATAATATAATAAATTAATAATAATAATACTATATGCGTTTCAGTCCATAGAACGTGAATTTGTTTTATTACAGATTCCACAAGACTATAACAGGTCAATTCTTCGGCCATGTTCACTATGACTACTTCACTGTCTTCTACGCAGATATGAACGATATCCGTTCGGAACCTGTAATAGAACCGGAAAATGATTCAATGGATAATTATTGCATTGGTTTCAGATATCCGTTGCGTATGCGTCGCCATCTACAACTACTTTTGATTATCTCAACCCTGCCCATAGGATCTACACAATCGATCGACAAAATGAGTTTGTGAGTTTTCACTTGCCAGGATAGAGTGTGGTCAGAGCTGCTGTAACCATTCCACTCTTTGAAAAATGTTTAACTTGTCAGTAAATTCAATTTTTTTCAGGCAATAACGGATTTTGATAGTTTCTATGCCGACCTGACACAAACGAGTGAACAAACTCCTCCAGACTGGAAACTACTCTATTCACCTAGAGTCAGTTATTTGCGTCACTACAGTAAATTATTATCTTTCCAATGTCTGTCTAGTTGCATTAGATAAGAAGAGCTTTGCTGTCTATGATTGACGACTCCAACTTCCCCTAATTTTCATTTGAATCATGAGCAAAGATAAATATACTTTATACAGGAACAATATGGCATGCGAGATCTCTCTCCTCAAAGCTGGAATGACGTCATAAATGATATTTTAAACAACAAAACGCGAAAAGAGGAGTTCCTCCGGTTTGTTGAATATTTTTATCATTATCAGTGAAATCATCGAAAACAGCAAGATAATTTCAAACTATGCTATTTATCCACAAATATAGTGAGAGTTTGTATGCAATTGTTGTATTATATTAGAACTCAGAGAGTTTCTATACTGTCGTTTAACAATTGACTATCATCTTCAGGTTATCCTACCGAACTCCAAATCCTCATTGTAACCATGCATGTCAGAGAGGTCTATTATGTTTGTTACGTTCTGGACATCATAACGACACTCTCTACTGTCCACATGAAAAGAATTAATTTTTATGTTTTCATTTTTCCAGTTACCTATATCTATAACTGATTTTATTTTATAATATTTTTCTTAACTTTTCGTGTATCCCCGAAACGGTTTCTAGCTTACACAAACAAACTTACGTGTGTACGCATAATATAGATCGTTTATCTTACACTATTTTTGCAGAGGTTTTGGCCTCATTAACCAATTAGGTTCGGATTCGATGTAGTTTATTATTATTAAACAAGGCTATCGGTGATCTATGTCATGACGCTATTGATCTTTGATCTCATTTCCTGATATCTCGATTCTTGCAATTCATATACTCGTTCATCTAGATCAAAGATAAAAGATTGAATCCACTGAGTAAATATTGCTATACCTCTGAATACCTGACAATGTTGAAATAAGCAGGAGATTGTTGTTAAATTGTCGTCCACTCCTGATATTTACGACCTTATAATAAACTGTTTCAATCTTTTTCACATACTTTCAGGAAAATAACAATAATAATATATTTCTCCAATTGAGCGCATCGGGGATATACAATATCTGTTAGATAAGTCTTTTGACGATGAGGATAGGCAAGACAATTTATTTGTATAAGATCGTTCCATAGATACATAAGATCTTTTATATCAAAAATTATCAAGAGACGTTCAAAAATTGCAAAAATTAAAAAGACGCTATTGAATCGAAGCAGATATGATGAAAGATTCTATGTGATGAAAGGATAATTATCATATTTTTTATTTGCTAGATCAGACAGAAGTGTTTTGAAAGGCTATAACGAACGCTAATATCTGGAAACAGAATGTTCTGAAATGAAGAAAACAAAAATTAGTTGTCTTCTACTTGTTACAAATTGTAAAAATATAAAGACGTCTTCAATCATCAAAGAACGGCTTGAAAACGCGATGATTTATTGACTAGTATTCTTTTTTTATAGCTAGCTTTTCTATTTCGTTTCATTTTGTCACGTATATAATGTGGTGTTAATTTCTTGTAAATGGAATCGGAAATTGTAAAAAGGGTGTTAATTTTGTCCACTTGTAAATAGCATTATAAAAAAACAAATATCTCGGTTCTCTGACTAGTTAGAGACTTGAACCTTGGTTTTTGGGTTAGAAACTACGAAAAAAGCTTATAAACGAAGTTTCAAGTCCCTATCTCTACAAAGAGCGGAGATATTCGATTTTTACACGATTTTTCAGGAAAAACTCGAACATTCTTGTAAAAAGCAAATATCTCCGCTCTTTGTAGATATAGAGACTTGAAACTTCGTTTATAAGCTTTTCTCATGGTTTCTAACCCAAAAATCAAGTTTCAAGTCTCTAACTAGACAAAGAACCGAGATATTTGCGTTTTACAATGCTATTTACAAGTGGACAAAATTAACACCCTTTTTACAATTTCCAATTCCATTTACAAGAAATTAACACGACATAATATTTTCATTTAGTTGCGTTAAATAATATTTTTAACAAATAAGAATAGCCTCATTAACTTCAGGGGATACAAAGGAAGCGTTTAGCTCATCAAACAGTGTATATATTTGTGTTGTTTTTTTTCGGTAGCAGCATCATTTATTTTACTATTTGAATAAATTAATTTTAACATCTTCAAAACACATTAAGTTCACTTCGGTTCTCGCTGATTTTAGATTGTCGAGTTTCATTAAGTGAATTATTACCTATAAGTATAAAAATCAAAATCAAAATAAATAATCTTCACTGTACCGGCGCACGCAATCTTATTGTTTATCAATACAGACATTCCAGGGATATACTGAAGCCAAGACATTGTAGCGTATCTAAACGAACCAAACCCGTCTGACAATCGCCGCAGTTTACACACCTGTAGTCTCTCATCCCTATGAGCAAAACTAAAGCATCGAGAGTGGGGAACATGCAGAAGAGTGAAGGGATGATGTGATAGTCGATGGAAAAATGCATTTGGAATATACCAGGAAATATATCGAGAAAAACAGCAAGGTACATTATTATGAAGGGAATTGTGAACTGAAATGGATTTAATTACGCATGGATTTAAGGGTTTTCCAATAATTTCAAGCAGAATATCTTTCTATTCTCAATCAGTTATTATATTTTAGCAAATAGTAAATGGTGTTCGGTATGTAGACTATCTCTTGCTATCTGTCTGTCTTCACACACTGAGAGCAAACTTACCTGGCAAATCGTTACCCCGATACACTTTCCTGGCAAACGATTACCCCAAATGGTGAATTCAGCCGTTGAATAATTCACAATTTGTGGTAATCGTTTGCCAGGAAAGTGTATCGGGGTAACGATTTGCCAGGTAAGTTTGCTCTCAGTGCAGTGTATTCATGAAAATGGATATCGATCAGTATGACCGGGGCCCATTCTTCGAATTCGAATCAAGTCGAATTATTTTGTGACTCTTTAACTCGCACCAGCACCGACCAATCCTAGTGAAGGGGGAGGGTGAAAGCGGAGAATGGTATAGAGAAGCGGTGCATGGTCTGGGCCAATAACAGAAAAGAGCTAAATTTTCAAACGGAATTCACTTGATATGTTACAAATATTTGGAAATAAATAAAAAGAAGAAATTGTGTTTATGGAGGAACCTGTATTAGTAAAGTGATCAACATCTGTTTCTGAAGTTGTACACTTTTTCTACTCCGAGTCATTTGACTTATGAACGCGTAACTAGTCACAGTACAGAAAACATTGACACAAAGAACTGAAAATAGAGGGTTTTGTCAAATCAATAATGAACCCAAAAATAAAATACAAAAAAAATTTAATTAAATCGTACGAGAACCCATCATGAACGTAAACGCTATAGTTCCGGAGAGTGGTTTCCATCGAATCAAACCATCAGAGTCCTAAATAATAATCTTACTGAATCATTCTCGTAACACCGATATTTCAACAGTTTTATACAAATTGTAGTGTACTATAAACACTCAACACTGGAGAATTTGTTTCAAACGAAAAAAAAATAAGCGAGTGCTCACCCAGTAATCGATTGTGATAATTCCTTCGCAAGTTTGATCAGGAAACTCATCGAAAAGTCGATGATTTAATTTCGCGAAAGTGGAAGGTTCCGTCTCATATTGATAATATAAAATAATGAACCAATATAATGATTCGAATATGAAGAATATAACTAGAATGGAAATGAACCAAAATGTCTTGAAGAGAAAGAGGAGATGGTTTCTAAAATGATGATGTGAAATTTTAGCTTTAATCCGAATTTGCCCAAGGAAAGTTAATTATATAAAATATTGCTACTTTCTTTAAGAGCATAAATTCCGCTTATTTGATTCTATTCCATCTTTCTTACATTTTTGTTTAAGAGAGTGTGTGAAGAGTTTAAGAAATTCGAACAAAGAACGCATTTTTCCAATAAAAATGCATTATATTTCATGTGATTTTATAAATAGCACAAAAACAATCCCTGCACTAGAGACCGATCATTTCTGCTCAAATGCTATTTCATTTTTAAAATTGAAAGAATATGGCGGTTATCGGAATAAGCGCCAGACACTAATTATCTACAACACGGTATCTTAGAAAATCGACATAGGTGCGGTATCGCCGAAAAATAGAATTTTCTGTTTTATGTATGATAATTACAAGCTCAATGAGTGTAGTTCACTGGTACTTGGAAATTGCTTCCAATTGAAAATTCGCTTCAGGGGGTGACCACACAACGATTTGGCGCGTTTTCCTAAAAAGTTTATTTCGAATCCAATCGATTCGGGAGTGGATGCAATCGACTCCTTGCCTAATTCTAAGAAACTATTGTCGAGGAGAGTTTTTTGATCAACGGTCAACGAAGACTGGAATCAGGAAATTTCGAAAAAAAATTCACATTAAATTAATTCTCACTATTTTCCCATGGAGAAAGTAAATTTTTTATTTGCTCAATCGCTTCTACATATCATAACACATCTTCAGTTTAAAAAGTGTAATTTATAAAAAATGGGAAATTTATGCGCGAATCAATTTTGTTCGTTGAACTTAATTGTGGTGAGGATTGGCGACTTTTCATAAAAAGTTTATTTCGAATCTAATCGATTCGGGAGTGGGCGCATTCGAATCCTTGACTAATTCTAAGAAACTATTGCTGAGGAGAGTTTTTCGATCAACGGTCAACGAACGCTGGAATTGGTAATTTTCGAAAAAAAATGTTTACATTAAATTAATTCTCACAGTTTTCCCATGGCGAATGTAAACTTTTTATCTGCTCAATCGCTGCTACATATCATAACACATCTTCAGTTAAAAAAGTGTAATTTATAAAAAAATATAAATTTGTGTTCGAATCAATTTTGTCGTTGTTGTATGAATTATGGTGAGGAATTACGGTAAGGGCAAGAAGGCGAGATTTCCTAATCGATTTTTTGTCGCTTTTCTGCTTGTTTCGTGCGTATTTCAACGCAATGACACGAGTATTTGACTGTTCATCCGGTGGTTCGGAGTGTAGCTGTAGTTGGGCAGTGTTGTTCACTATTCTAATCATCATTGTGATGTAATTTTTATTCTATTTACTTATTCGTATACGCGCTTATGATATGTAGCAGCGATTGAGCAAATAAAAAGTTTACATTCGCCATGGGAAAATAGTGAGAATAAATTTAATGTAAACATTTTTTTTCGAAAATTACCAATTCCAGCGTTCGTTGAACGTTGATCGAAAAACTCTCCTCAGCAATAGTTTTTTTAGAATTAGTCAAGTATTCGAATGCGCCCACTCCCGAATCGATTAGATTCGAAATAAACTTTTTATGAAAAGTCGCCAATCCTCACCACAATTAAGTTCAACGAACAAAATTGATTCGCGCATAAATTTCCCATTTTTTATAAATTACACTTTTTAAACTGAAGATGTGTTATGATATGTAGAAGCGATTGAGCAAATAAAAAATTTACTTTCTCCATGGGAAAATAGTGAGAATTAATTTAATGTGAATTTTTTTTCGAAATTTCCTGATTCCAGCCTTCGTTGACCGTTGATCAAAAAACTCTCCTCGACAATAGTTTCTTAGAATTAGGCAAGGAGTCGATTGCATCCACTCCCGAATCGATTGGATTCGAAATAAACTTTTTAGGAAAAGGCGCCAAATCGTTGTGTGGTCACCCCCTGAAGCGAATTTTCAATTGGAAGCAATTTCCAAGTACCAGTGAACTACACTCATGGAGCCTGTAATTATCACACATAAGACAGAAAAAATCATTTTTCATCGATACCAAGAAATATTCCAGTTGTTGAATTCTCTCAGATAGTGTTTTCTACATCATACCTGCATACTGCAATGTATCGATAAATGAAATGATAGCAAAGTAGAACGAAACTATGGGAATGTGAGGTGGCATATGCGACTACTACCCATCTAAAATGGAGTTAGACCTCAATGAATCATAGAGAACAAATGATTGGATTTTTTAAATCACGAATAAGGCTAATAATAAGCGATTTGCGTGTAATTATATGACGCAACATCTTTTGTTATTATCGTTTTTGTCAGTGCATCAATCCACATGCTTCACCATAGCTGTTTATTCGCTTTGTACATAAAGATCGGCTTTTTTTCAGAAATCACTTCTTTATCACCTAATTTTTGAATTAGTATTTAGTAAAATTAGATGTATATATGGTTGTCGATGACATTCTAACTATCGTACAGAAACTTCGTAACTTGCTTCCCGAACATAACGAGCAGCTAGGTGAAGAGTATGGAGGGTGAGAGACGTAAAGCCCATCCTAAGATAATATCTCATTAAGAGTCTTCTTCGAAATGTGCGATCGATTGTCGTGTGGGGATGCGATATCCGGAGCTGTTCTACGAGAGTGTACGTTGTGATCCATGAAACTCTGTAGCTGATAGTACTTGTTATGGTAGATGGTATCACCAGACTGTAGAAGCTCCTAATTAAAGATGGAGGCCCTCGAATGTCCATGCAAATGCGTAACATATCATTTGTGTAATGGATGAGAGATATGCAAGAAATTAGGACGACCATTCATCAATCCCGTAGCGCAGTGGTAAAAGTTCTCACTAGTTAGCGTGACGTCGCTGGTTCGAAACCTATTGCTGAACTTTCGTATTTTCAACATTTCGCGCCTTTGCCTGTACAATCAAGCATGATTCATTCATGATTCTTGCGATCAATAAGCGGAATTAGCATAAAATAATTTATGTATGGTATGTAGAATAACTTTTGCTATCTTTCTGTCTTTACAGTTTGTTCACGAAAATATTCCCCGGACTCCACCTTTAACCATTATTTGTTGTGGTGCATCAGCAACAAAACAACCCCTTTCCTCGACAGCGGTGTCCTCTCATTCGTTCATTGCATGGCAATATAATGTAGAACCCACTACTGATCTCCATTAATGTGCAAGTGAAAAAAAAATTATTGAAAAATTGAAATCCGCTAGGAATTCTGAGTTCCACATCATTTTTAATATTAAATTTGAATATCATATAGCCCACAAGGCATTGTAATGGACATAAAAATACTATTATTTAGCGGATTTTATCTCTACCAACACTAACCTCTGAGGAAGGGTTGTTGAACTAAAGACTGTTATATCATCGTCCACTCCTGCTATCTGCGAACAATAAATTATTTCGTCATAATTACTTTTTTTAAGCTTACAGGACGCGTTAGAAAATGAATTATTGAATAAATGATATCGTTAATAACAAACATCAATAGAAGATGACTATAAGTTCCGATTTCTTTAGAACTTTTGTTCCATATAATCCATATTAAATATGGATTAATGATCATCGACGAGCCTTAAATTGGAAAATTTCTTGAAATTATGAAATTTCTTTCAAACCAAAGAAGGTACTTTGAAAGGATGTAACGAACGGGGGCATTTGAGGAACACTTATCTGAAATAAAGAATACCTCCCTTGTCACGCAAGAAACGCAAGAAAATTCAAACAATCGCATTAAATCGTGATGCATACAATACTACAGTACAGCCTGGTAGAGCATTGTAGTTACGTTCCACTGCAGCGTGCAGCGGTAAGGTAAATGTATAGGCGAATAACGACAAACAATGAACAAAAGTAAACAAAAAGTTTAAGAACAAATTATATAGCTAAACGTGGTTATATGTACTTTACATCATAACACCAGTTCTGCCAGAAGTACAACACTTTGATGCCAACAGTCATTGATGAGCAAAGATATTTAAATTTACATTTGCATTTCAAAAATGGAAAATAGTTATGTAAGGATCAATTACAAGAAGTTCCTGTTTAAAAATAAATTAAGATCAGCATAACAATGTTTTCAACATGGCTGGTGTTGAAAAATGGAACGTCAGAGTCTATTTGATTTTCACAAAACCACTGATTTGCTGTCTAGCCTGCATTTTTACAAGAAGCACATCAATGTCTGAAGGGAATATCAGTCAAAGGCACAAACATCAAATCGTTGCGTAAGCGACAGGGATACTATATTTTCAGTTAGTTAAAATTACATTCAATAACCGCGTTGAATGATTCTATTCATCGTAAATGAGAAGAGTCTCGTCAACCAATTCTGTATTGGAACGGAAGATATATGTATTATATGAACATATCCTTCAATTTTATGATAACTTTTGCTTTTTTTTTAAAATTTTAACAGTTAGAAAAAAAGGTAAACCAGGATTTTGGAGCTTACACTGATTCTTTTTTTTTACTTTTAAGGTTTGTTTACTCGGTTTTCTAGATTGAACTCGTTAAACTAGTTAAATCTATACTCAGTCATTTCCTTTCTTGCATCAATTGTTACTCATTGTGTTTCATACAGCCTCGATAATCGAACAAAAGGCTGGCACTGTCTTTATCCTTGCTATGGACTTTATTCTCTTACTCAATCTCGGCGTTGTCTTTAATATATTATTTATCTTCTCTATACGGATCAAAAACGAGAAGATATATAATGGTATATGTACTGATTGAGAACAATAAAGAAGAGACAAACTGCAAATTACTTAATCACAGTTTTTTTTTCTTTCATCGAAAAACTTCATGAAAAGGCGATGTTTTGTTGACTGGTATGCATTTTTCATAACTAGCATATCTATTTCTACAGTGAAATTGATATCAAAAACAGCAAAACGTTGTGACGCACATATCTAACATTTTCAGTTTATTGCGTTAAACGATTACAAATAAGAACAGCCTCATTAACTTTCATCTCAGGGGATACAAAGGAAGCGTTTATCTCATCAGATAGTGTTTTTTCAGTGCTATTTTTCGGCACTTATTGGACGAATTATTATAATGTGAATAAATAATTGATCGCAGAATCCTTTATTTTACAATTTGAATTAATTTTGGAAGTTTTACAGCACATTAAGTTCATTTCGGTTATCGCTGATTTGTGATTGTTGACTTTTATGAAGGGAATTAATGCCTGTAAAGTATGAAATTCAAAATGGAATTAAATAAACTTCACTGTACCGGTGCGTGAAATATTATTGTTTATGAATACAGGCATTCCAGGAATATACCGTACAAAATGCATCGTAGCGTATCTAAATGAACCAAACCCGTCTGACAATCGCCGCAGTTTTCACACCTGTAGTCTCTCATCCCTATGAGTAAAACTAAGGCATCTAGAGTTGGGAACATGCAGAACAGTGAAGGGATGATGTGATGGTTGATAGAGAAATGCATTCGTAGGATACCAGGAAATATATCCAAGAGAACAGGGAGGTACATTATCAAAAAGGGAATTGTGAACTGAAACCGATGTAATTACGAGCTTACAAATAATTCTAACAATAAGCACAATATCTCTCTGTTCTACTATGTAATAGAAAGTTTAAGACGGCGAGGAGAAAATTCCCAACTGAATTCGGTTAGTATGTTTAAAAAATATTATAAATTAAAATAAGTAAATAAAATCTATATATTTTTATTTGATCGGAGGGACCTGTATAGGTAAAGTGATAAGCAACTGTTTCTGTAATTGTACACTTCTTCTGCTCCAACACATTTGACGAATGAATGAATAACTTTTTATTGCACAAAAAATATCGATGCAAAGCACTGAAAATGAGTATTTTATCGCATTGTTTAAGTATTTTTTAAGGAACGTACGTGAACTCATCATTAGCGCCGCCGATATAGTTCCATAGACGGGTTTCCATCGAATCGAACCTTCAGATGTCTGAAAAATATCTACTTTAGCTATTAAGATATTACTTTTATATCAATTATAATCGAACGTTTTTACAAGCGGAAAACACGAAATATTTTACGTTCATCATGTCCTACCCAGTAATCGCTTGTCAGTATTCCTTCGCAAGTTTGATCAGGAAATTCATCGAAAAGTTGATGATTCAATTTCGCGAACGTTGAAGGCTCGGTGTCATATAGATAATATAAAATAATGAACCAAAATAACGATAGGGTTATGAAGATTACAACGAGAATAGAAATGAACCAAATTGTTTTGAAGATATCAATCGAATTGCTTCTAAAATGAAATTTTAAGTTTAATCTGAATTTACAAAAGGAAAGTTAAGTATTTAAATTTTCGGCACTAGAAACCAATCAATTATATCCAAGCGTTATTTTATTTTATTTTTTTATTACAAGCATATGACTGTTATCGGAAGAGGGACAAAACATAAATTGCATTATACCTGCACACTGCAATGTATCGATAAATGAAATGATAGCAAAGTAGAACAAAACTATTGGAATGTGAGGCGCCAAACGTCGCTATTACCCATCTTAAAGGATAGGATCTCAATGAAACATTCCTTTCAGCTTTATTTGGTCGTTCACATCGATGATCCTTTGTCACCTACATACATGACAGTTTATGGATCCCTTCGTGATAGAAAAATCTTGGAGACACTACAGTTTGAGGAAATGATGAGGAGAAGAGAAATGGTGATAATCAGAGGAAGCAAGGTCAGATGAGTACGGAGGATGGGGAAGGACAGCTACAACCAACCAACACATATTTGATCGTTCTAGCGGTATGAGGATTATTTTTTATTGGTACACCATCCACTAACCATTTTGGAATGTTATGAAATCTATCGGTTTAGCCATTAAAGATGGAGGCCCTCGAATGTCTATGCTAATGTGTTACATATCTGTTACACAAGGAATATCCCTTGGCGTAGTGGTAAATGCGCTGCCTAATTAGCGTAACATTGCGGGTTCGAAACTTATTGCCGATTTTTTTTTCAAAATTTCACACCTTTGCCTGTACATCCAGCATGATTCATTCATGATTCTAGCCATCAATAAGTTCATTGTGATAGATATTCCGTAAACAACACTAATGGATACCTCTGAGGAAGTGATGTTGAACTGAAGATTGCAATATCATTGTCCATTCCTGCGATCTGCGATCATTCAATTGATTTGAAATACTTGTATTTTCAAGCTTACAGGGTGCGTTAGAAAATGAATTATTGAATAAATGATATCGTTAATAACAAACATCAGTAGAAGATGACTATAAGTTCCGATTTCTTTAGAACTTTTATTCCATATAATCCATATTAAATATGGATTAATGATCATTGAAGAGCCTTAAATTGGAAAAATTTCTTAAAATTATGAAATTTCGTTCGAACCAAAGAAGGTCCTTTGAAAGGCTGTAACGAACGGGACCATATTTCTGAAACACTGAATTGAAAAAAAAAATTTCCTGAAATAAAGAATATTTGGTAGGACACACAAGAAAATTCCAGCAATAGCATGAAATCGTGAGGTATACAATACTATTAGATCGAATAACATAAGTATTTTCCATGAATCTGTACCCCTGTTACCCTCTTTGTTTTCGATGGAGACTTCTATACTGGTATGCACAACTAACTAGAGCCTCCCTTCACCCATATTATCATCGATTCAAAGTTCGATGAGTAGACCTGTGTCCAAAATGAAATTCAAATTCTGACGTCGATTTTGTTCTTTGCTCTATCTAATTTAACCAGAATCGATCGACTAGATATTTGTTAATGAGTACCTTCAGATGATGACCAATTGGTAGCATAAATTTAAAATCAGAAATTACATCTTAAAAGATGAGATTGGTCACATCGCCTAGAAATCTTGAGAAAATCAAAAGTGTTGCAGACATAGTGATCATTTGAGTGGAAATTGCAAAAAAAAATCGCGGGTTGATGTCTTTTAATTCTCCTTGAAAATAACGAGCGAATGATCATTCTGATCACTTGATCCAACAATATCATTCAAGGAGTATTCATAACAACATTGACCATCGTTATGAGTGCTGTTTAAAAGCAGAGAAATAAGAACCGATCACAAAAACTGTATAACACCAGAAAATGGGAATTCTCAAGAATGAGCTTGTAAGTGTGAAAGGATTACTGTATTAGACGAGGCTAACGAGACTACAATAATTGGGGATCTCTATTGTGAACAACTATAGATAAAGACGACGGTGCTCGATCGAGATGTTCACACCGGAGTCAAATATTGCTTCGTCACGTCACCGACAGAGGCATGCCAAAAACATTTTATTCAACTACATTTTCTGGTATTTATTTCCATGCCTATCTTATCCTCCGGGCCTCTTATTGCTTCGTGAGTTCAGTCATCCAACTTGCTAAAGTAAACAAAAAGTCTAAGAATAAAGAATATATGGAAGGGCCGGCCTCATCCTTTCCATAGTAACTTTACATCTTTTATAAGGAATATGTCCATCATCTGCCTGGATAATAACAAAAGAACATATATCAAAATGATCATCACCTTGATGATCACAGTCGAAAAAAATGTTTATGTTCAATATGCACCTCAAAATGGAAAATACTTGTGCTAGCACCAAATACAAGAAATCTTTCTTTAAAAAATATATATCGAGAGTCGCATAATATTGTTTTCAACACGCTGGTGCTGAAAAAAAAACAAGAAAAATAGAACGTCTCACAAGACTATTTGATCTTAAGAAGACCTTGTGCACGCTATTATTTACTGTCTATTATGCATTTTTATAACAAGTATATCTATGTCAGCAGCCAATGTCATGCAAAAGAATAGACAGCAAATTCTTGCGTATGAAGGCACACATATAATACAATATTTTCAGTCAGCTACAATTACATGCATCGCATCCAACAACCTTGGGTTTGAATTAGTATATTTACCGTAAATACGAGGAGTCAGCTGAGTATCAAAAGGAATGCAAAGGAATCGTTTGACTCATCTGACATATTTGCAGAATATTACTGAAGAAACTAACTATTTACCTGAATAATTATGCTTACACGTATTGTAATTTACTTCCTGAATTAAAAGAAGAAAAATACACCAGAGAAGTTAGGAAAAGTTTGCATTTATCAAGCATTTGTTATGTTTATTTATTTCATGTGGTGTAATTTCTTGTAAATGGAATTGGAAATTGTAAAAAGGGTGTTAATTTTGTCCACTTGTAAATAGCATTGTAAAAAGCAAATATCTTGGTTCTCCGACTAGTAAGAGATTTGAAACTTGGTTTTTAGGTTTGCAACCACGAAAAAAGCTTATAAACGAAGTTTCATGTCTCTAGCTCTACTAATGCATCGTTACATTTGCCTGACGCGCCTACGCCGTCACGTAAAAAAACGTTACATTTGGCGACGCGTGCGTCGACGTCAATTTTGGAGTGTGTTGGGTCCCAAGTGGAAAACCCTGAATGTCATCAGGGATACGGTAAAAGGTTACGGTAGCCAACCAATATTGATCGATGGTTTCCTACCGTACCCCTGATGACAATCAGGGTTTTCCCCTTGGGACCCAACACACTCCAAAATTTACGTCGACGCGCGCGTCGCCAAATGTAACGTTTTTTTTACGTGACGGCGTAGGCGCGTCAGGCAAATGTAACGATGCATAAGAACGGAGATATTTGCTTTTTACAAGATTTTTCAGGAAAAACTCGAACATTCTTGTAAAAAGCAAATATCTCCGCTAATTGTAGAGATAGAGACTTGAAACTTCGTTTATAAGCTTTTTTCGTGGTTTCTCACCTAAAAACCAAGTTTCAAGTCTCTAACTAGTCAGAGAACCGAGATATTTGTTTTTTTTTATAATGCTATTTACAAGTGGACAAAATTAACACCCTTTTTACAATTTCCGATTCCATTTACAAGAAATTAACTCCACATCAGAGAATTTTGAGGGATATTGGGTCTGAAAAACAGATTATCGTACATGTAAAAATAGTTGTATCATGAACGGTGTGAATGGATCTGAACGGATCAGGCCGATCAAACGGGATTGTGAGCGAGGCGGCCATTTTCGTTATTTTTCTTTCTTTTCATTGTTTTTCTTTTCATCGAATCTACTATATTGAAATACATTAGACCAAAATATTGCCATTTAACAAAAATCATCATTTTCGCGAGGAATAAATTGCTCCAATGAACCAAAATTGACCCATTTATTCAGCGTATAATCGGAACAATTTATTCATTTGTAAAGCAATGATTTTTGCTAAATGGCAATATTTTGGCGTGATTTTCAATACAGTAGATTCGAAGGAAAGAAAAACAATGAAAAGAAAGAAAAATAACGAAAATGGCCTTTTCGCTCACAATCCTGTTTGATCGGCCTGATCCGTTCAGATCCATTCACACCGTTCATGATACAACTATTTTTACATGTACGATAGATATACTTGATAATCAAACTCTCATCACTCTCTCGAATATCTCTCGAATATAAATTACACAGTTTTTTTGTTGGAAAAAAAACATTTTTGATTTGGAAAAAAGCTCTCGAAAATTTACGAATAGATATGAAATATTGTGAAAATTTCTACCATTTTTTTTGAATTTTCATGGTTACCAAAATTTAATGCTTCGAGCAACTCTGGTTTGCACTCGTACTAATTGTAATATATTTTTTATGCGTTCATAATCACATCAATCTTCACACAGGGAAGAAATTTTTTATATTCCGATGTCTGGGTCGAACAAGAAGAGTTTTCGCTCTATTATGCCTGTAATGAAAGCGAGAGCATGGTTTATTAGCATCGAGATCATTGTGACTAGTATTAATGCGAAAGTACTGTGATTTTCGAGTAGAGATTACTTATCAATCTCTGATTATGTCCATCACAAATGAACCTAGGTACATATGTACTTTGATCAGTCCTATTTCAAAAGTGTACAAACATAGCAGATGCTATTTTACGTCACGACAAATGTATTAATGTAGCATTTCAGAAGTCTAAACATTCTAAACATACTGGCTATTTTTTCATTACTCACTTATGTCCTCAAATCGATCACTCCGATACGGTTTTGAACTAGATCGCGACTTTCTTATAGACCTCTCGATGGGGTTTGTTACAGTTTTAGAGTTCCAATCATAATCAGTATTCAAGTCATCAACTACTAATAACTACTGTGTCATTGTTCTTCTTTCATCCCGTCACATTTTACCTGCTTTTGAAGAATGCTTCGTTCCGTAATGATATCAGATATGTATATATAGTCAACCAGGTAATGCGTAATGAATACTAATAACAGTATAGAAATAACTAATATTAGTAGCAGGTAATGCAGGTAGTAAGTAATATTAGGTATGGTGCATTGAGACAAAATCCTACACTGCTGCCCAGCAAAACAGGAAATTTCGAGCCTTCTCATAATAATAATATGCTTTATACGTTGAGAAAGATTTATTTATTTATTTATTTTATTTTATACACCCATGACAGGTGCGACAGCAAATACAGAAACGTTACGAGAAATAATAAGAATAATAGAAAGGACTTGGGGAAGGTGACAGGGGTTTATCGATAGCTATCAAATCGCCAGTGATCCAGTTTGAGTGAGGTGGACGAGGCCTCAGAACGGGAAGGGGACCGTTCAGATCCATGTGAGGGGTTGGATCATAATGGAATCACCAGGATAAACAACAGATACAAACAGTATAGTAGATAAAATGATATACAGTGGATTACGCATATGTAAATATGATACTACGATGATGTTAGCAAAGTTGATGGGTACAATTACAATAAAAGAGTTGATAAATTTTACGGAAATTTTAAAGAAAAGGGCATAATATAATATTACTTTTTAGTTTACTACGATATCTGATTACACGACCAGAAATAAAATGAGAAAATCGAGACAACTTTCAAATATCGTTTGTATTCACCAGTCACTACAGTGTTCACAGGAAAATGATAATTACGAATAGGTAATTTTATTCGGATTACGAATCTATCCTATGCTGCCTTTTGACGGGATCTACTGTGAAGGCCGATGTGCAAGGCGGGACTGCCGAAATGGGTTTTACTTGTAAGTTATGCAGTTTTGCTTGCGTTATGCTAAATTATGAGAGAAAATACCAACCCAAGTGTGTGAGGGAATATCACACTACTAATGCAACTTACTATAATTTACCATATTCAATATTGTGAGCGAGGAAAATATTTCAGTTAGCGTTGTCCACCGCTACTTTCAATCTAAACCCTCCATTTCATTATCTTCTAATCAAAACTCATAAAGTTATCACCCAAGATATGGATACGAAATTTAAAATATCAAAAAGGTTTGAATACGATCCATGAAAGGAGTACACCGGTATTCTGTGGTTATGATTTTAGCACCCGGGGGTGCATTCGAATACAGACCCTTTTACACGTCTCTTTTTGAAAATTAACAAACTTTGTTTTAGACGTTCGAAAAGCACACGACAATTTCTCAAAGTGGCTATTTTAATGATTATCCGCTTCACCTAATTCCTCGAGTTCAGAGCGCAAGCGGCTTTTTTGGTGTACGAGACAATCGTGATATATGCTAACTGTTTCGGATCCGCTTATTACGGAAATATCCGGATAACACTCGGACAGGATGAAGGTGAAATTTTCCATTATAAAAGATCCCAAAAATATTAATTTTGGAGTCCCGAGATCAAAGTATTTCTTGACCGACGAGAACAATTCTTCTATTTGGAAGCGAAGGAAAACCGAACTACTTTTAAACGGGTCAGCTACTCGTTTCTATGTTTTTTTCTGGTTTGGATTAATATATATCTTTAGGGATTATATATATTATACCTAAACTAATTTGAGATTCTATAAAAGGGGTGAAAAGAAATTATATGCTGAACTTTGGATTCTTCTCATCTCTATGTGATTGATTGGTCCAGCTTTCAGCTTCTTCCTCCTGCATTCCGTCTATTCACTAAAGAGAAAACAAGAAGGAGTGAGATTGGTAGATCAATTATTATTTGAAATGATGTTATTGATATTATTATGATGTTATATTATTATCCGTATATCAACCAATGCACAAACCATGGTGAAATGTGATATTTGATTGTAAGAATTAATGAGACAAATCTGCTATTATGTGCTATTATGCTATTATTATAAATCTACTATTATCAATTATGTGAACAGTAGGTGATATAGCTTTTGATGTCTGATTTTGCTATAATTAAGATTACAACCTGTCCAGGCCTAGTATTATACGTTACATTTGTCTTACGCGCCGACTCCGTAACAGCGTAACGTGTGTCATTTTGCTATGTATGCATCGGCATACATTTTGGAGTGATTTGACTTGGAGGTACTCCGTTTATTCTACTTTTCATTGAGAAATAGAACGATCGTATACGGTCTGTAGCAATATGTAATGAGTATTCTTTTATAGAACTCACGAAAATTTTTGGAGTGTGTTGGGTCTCAAGTCGAAAATCCTGATAAGCTATAACATTACGGTAGAGATGACGGTAGTCAAAAATTCTTGAACAAAGGTTACGGTAGCTTCTTACCGTATACTACTTAACTTTCAGTCTTTTCCACTCGAGACCCAAACACTCAAAAATTTACGCAGCCGCATACGTAGCGAAATGTGCGTTACGACGTAGGAGAAGGCAAATATATCGGCGCATAGTCGTTTTATTAGTATTTTATCGTCATTATTCGATTCAACAATGCTCTACTTTAAAAAAAATATTTTTGCAGCTAAATTAGCATATACAGTAACCAGGAAATTGATAATTCATAGCTCCTGCAGATGCATTTTTTATCTGATTGTTTTCCAACCTCTCCATCACATTAACATCATTATCATTTACATAATCTCATGACTTCAAATCAAACATTTCGATATGGATTTGATTGGGATCGTGACTTCCTCATCGATATATCAATGATGTAAGTTTATTCATCACTCCTTATTGATTCTTGTTACTTTGATGGCGCGCTAAAAATATTGGAAAACGGAAAATGGACAGTTTTTTTAAGTCGTGAATAAAAATTTTTCGCTTTTGTAATGGCTACAATGGCCGTGTGTGTTTAGACTTGTGGTTAAAATACCAAGACTCTAGATCAAAACCTTAACTTTATTCGATACCACCAATCTCCGTAAGGTCCACAATAAATCGGCGACAGGCGAGTGGCGAGAGAGGGGCGAGAGCGACCAGCGAGCACAGGGGAGAACCAAATGAAAGAGGCATAAAGCCTCTATTTATACGCAATACTAATTAAATTAAAATGATAAGAAAGACAAAGGAATTCTAAGACAAAGAAAGTACAATAAGGTGCAAAAATCATTCTAACATAAGGACAATGGGTTTAGGGGTCGAAGAGGGGGAAAGGGGAATAGGGGAGGCGGTTAGCCTAGGGTATATGGAGATAGGGAGTATCCCTAACATCTCCCTCCTCCTGCGAAAATGAGCCTCCTGGCTCAAAGACGAGTCTTCTCATTCTTATAGTCGATCTTCTAACGAATCCAGCAGTTCTTCGGACTTCCACATTCTTATTTCTTCCTTTAAATCCTTGATAGGGAGATATAACTTCATTACGTAGTCTTACCGTATCTTGATCGATACAATCACCTCCTCCACTATCATTATTAATATCGGATGGACACATGGGGCAATCTTCTTCGCGACCTCTGTCAATTACCGTACCCTTACAGTATCTCAAGTTACTCTTCACAATATATCCTCTCCACATGAAACTTCTACATCCGTGAACATATCCTTGTTCCTGACCATAAGGTTTCAGTCTACCACGGATTCTTCTCCATTCTATACGATTCCAACAACCGTATCGCGACACACCATGGTATGGATTACCACCGAACGTACCGTATTGATCTACACCTTTTCCTATACTGATAACTTTGTTAGTTCTTTTAGAAACATAACAAATCATTACTTCCTGAATGTTCTCTGATCCAACATTGACACAAGTGTTCTTCATATGATCAGACGCTACTTGTTCTACGATACACAATTTCCCATCAATTTGACCATTTTCTTTTTCCTTTTCACAATATTGATTAACCACATTACTTCCATCATCTTCATCTTTCATCTCCTTATCACTCCGATAATCTACCTCACTTTTATCCATTTCCTCCGTACTCCTCTTAATCTCCTCTCCGATCTTAATCAATAATTCTTCTTTCCGCTTATTTCCTTTGCATCTTATATTCTTTTGGGGATCCTTAGATGTTCCACCATTCCAATCAATATTCACCACATTTTCAGATTTTTTCTGCATGTTACCATGTTCGATGGTTTGCTTCTTTAATACAGTAATCTCATTTACAGTACTACTCTGATTCCCTACCAACTTCTCCATTTCTCTTAAACGCTCATCAACATCTTGCAAAAGCACATTTGGTACTGTATCTTCCTTGTACTTATTCACAGCTGCATTATTCTCATGGTTATTGCACATAATACTCTCGCCATTCATACAATGATCTACGTTAAATTCATACACATGAAATAAGTGAAACAGTTCATTCGTATCACAAACAACTCCTTTATCTTCTGTTCTTCCTCCTGTCACTACATTACCACTATTAGTGCTACTGACACCATGCGCACACAAATAATTCTTCCCAATTACTGGTTGATTATCAATCTTACTATTGCTACAATTCACGAAATTCTTCAAATGACCAATATTATCATCACTTCTATTCGATGGTTTGACTTTTTGTTCAGTTCTACCGTATCGTCTCTGATTACCGTAACCTTGATGACTTCTACCATTCATTCCATAACCATAATAACCATGATACACCATAGATGGACATCCCTTGGCAATATGACCTTTTCCACCACAATTCGAACAAATATCGGTATGAAAATCATCATTCATATCTCTCCCTCTTAGAGAACTTTGATCGATAATATTATTATTTAATCTACTGTTTCGAGTAAGATAGTCATTATCACGCCTACATACATTATCAACATAATACTTATCACCCCGTCTTCCATCATCCTTTGAATTATTTAGACTACCATTCACACCGTACACATTTTCCTTATTATAACCAACAACAGCATCTACCCTAGCATCATATGATCCATCTAGTTTATCCTCAAACCAGCCTATTATCTCTCCATAATTCTCTCTCCTTTGTATAGTACTTGGCATAGTTTTCCAGATATCACTAGCTCTTCCTCTCAAGAATGATTCAAAATAAGAAATGCGTGAATGATCATCTAAATGTTTGAAACGCAAAGTGAATTGCCTCTTGAACATATCGAATCTCTCATCTTTATTGGCATGAAAATTTTCCAAAGGCGGGAGCATAGATAGTCTCGCTTGTTCATTACTCTTTCTCAATGCTGACTCCATCGCCTTCACAAACGTTTCCACATTCGACATTTGTTTACAGTCGGTCTGTTGAAACATATCCTCCCTATCACACAACAAAAAATTTCAATCGATATCACCACACGATAACTAGTCACAAAAATTTACTATAGCACCTCAACTACTCAATACTTCAGTGCCTTAACACCTTAAGACCACAACAACTCCACACCTCAACGTCTCAAAACCACAACACCTCCACACTTTAGCACCGCAACGCCTTAGCACCTTAACACCTTCAAGCCTCAACACCGCAACACCTTCAAGATCACCACACCTCAAGATCTCAAAATCTCCACCACTTCAAGGTCACAACTCAAGACCTTAACACCTCCACACCTTAGCACCTCAAGGTCACAACTCAAGGCCTTAACACCTTCACACCTTCAGGCCTCAACACGCCTTCAAGATCACCACACCTCGAGATCTCAACACCACCACGGACTTCCAAGTCTCACCAGACTTCCTAGTCTCAGATCTCTACAACACGGGCTTCCAAATCACCGTAGACTTCCTTGCCTCAGATCTCTCCAACACTGGCTTCCAAGTCACTGGGACTTCCTAGCCTCAGATCTCTACAACACTGGCTTCCAAGTCACTGGGACTTCCTAGCCTCAGATCTCTACAACACTGGCTTCCAAGTCACGGGGACTTCCTAGCCTCAGATCTCAACAACACTGGCTTCCAAGTCACTGGGACTTCCTAGCCTCGGATCTCAACAACTCCAACCACGTTCACCAAACGGGTATAATATCAATCGACCGGGATCAACTAGCTGGTTAGGCCAGATACGTCGGTAACTATTATAGGTCCAATCGATCTCAATACAGTATCCTCTCCTCGGATACATCAACTCACAAGATAAGAGTCTCAGTACTAACACACAAGGGTCGGTTCGGCCCCCATGTAATGGCTACTATGGCCGTGTGTGTTTAGACTTGTGGTTAAAATACCAAGACTCTAGATCAAAACCTTAACTTTATTCGATACCACCAATCTCCGTAAGGTCCACAATAAATCGGCGACAGGCGAGTGGCGAGAGAGGGGCGAGAGCGACCAGCGAGCACAGGGGAGAACCAAATGAAAGAGGCATAAAGCCTCTATTTATACGCAATACTAATTAAATTAAAATGATAAGAAAGACAAAGGAATTCTAAGACAAAGAAAGTACAATAAGGTGCAAAAATCATTCTAACATAAGGGCAATGGGTTTAGGGGTCGAAGAGGGGGAAAGGGGAATAGGGGAGGCGGTTAGCCTAGGGTATATGGAGATAGGGAGTATCCCTAACACTTTGATGAAAACTAACGTATACCTCAAACTTATCAGGCTGTCAGGCGAATAAGTTTTTCGACTTTCCATTTTCGGTTTCACTACTTTATGCACCCTGGAATCTCGCCATTTTCCGTTTTCCTCTTTTTTACCGCGCCATAAGTCACTCCATATTTACAATCTTTATTTTCTTTATTATCATTTCTTATATTTCTATCGATCTTATCGATTACTGAACACCATGCATCAGCCATCAGCCAATCATTGTTTTCACTTCATTGGTCTTATTCCATCCTATAATTTTCTATTTCACATTGAAGAAAAACTCAGGAATTCAAAAAGATTTTCGTCTCGGATATATATCAAATCAGGTGAACCATGAACATAATTAAATAAATTCCGATTTATAATAATATATTTAACCAAATTAAATGTATTAGGTGTCACTATTGCTTTTCGAATGGACATTCTCCTTCGGTCTTCGTATTTATCCCACGATTCCTTTTCCTGGTTTATATTGTGATGGCCCTCTATGCAGAATGAACTTGCCAAGAGGGCTTTTACTGGTATCCGAGATTTGTAACTTTTATAGTGTTCTTGCACTTTTTAAATGTTATGCCTCGTTACATTTGCCATTCGCGCCCACGACGTCACGTAAAGGCGCGTTGCATTTCGCTACGCATACCTAGGCGAAAATTTTGGAGTGTGTTCGGTGCCAACATGATGGTCCATAAAATTACTGTGAAAGGTTACGATAATCAATGATTATTGTTCGGTGGTTGCAGTAGCGACGTAGGCGCATAAGAAAAATATAGCGATGCATTAGGGATATATCTTGCCACTAGTCACATCATTGCTCCAGAACGTTTACAGATAGATAGATAATAAAGAAATAGTATGTTGAAGAATCAATTATGAAGGAAAAATTAAGAACCTTTTTTATGTAGAGTATCCAAAGCGGTCAAATCACATTGATAAATCTGTTGGCAAAGTATCACATTTCTCTTGGCAAGTTGTGAGCAAAGCAAGCAAATTGCACTTGTGTCGTAACTTATAATCCAGTTTTTTTCTTATTACTCCAGGGTATTCTCTCATTCGGTGTTATTAATGTTTGTCCTCCATTCCACTTTCTCCTGATCAGAATCCATCAACTTTTAGTGGAAAACAACAGTATCTGGAAGATCTCCAACAAGTTTGTTCAGATAATTCATTTCAATTTATTTGTAATCGTTATCTTATCAATTACAGTGTACAAGTGTGTATGCTCACACTTGAATTTATATTCTTGAATGCTAATTGTTTTGGCTTCGTTTACTTTGGAATACAACCAGATAACTTTGAAGATTTGCTCAAGGTTCCAATAGTATTTATTTATTTCGCTGTAAACCCCAAATAGCTTTCTGTTTTTCTCTTTGTCAAATATAGTGAAAATACAATTGAACCTTTATTGATATAGATACCGGAGATTAAAATGTTCGCCGATAGAGGAGGAACTTTGTTGTTGTTTGGAACGGAATTCGATTCTGGACCATTCAAATATGGTATTTATTTGGTTTATACTTTACTGCTCGAGTCTTTAATGATCCTGCAGCGGGGCGCATCATTTAGTTCGGCGGAGTACGAACATTTTTCGATTCTCAAAGTCTTAATCATGTTTCCGTGATAAAAAGTTCTTTTAATGACTCAAGAGTATGAAATAGAGTTGTTGTAAATGAGGAAAAAACAAGTAACAGGCAAATCACATTGTACGAAAAAGATGAGTACTAATGTAGTAATTAGTAAGATATACCGTATTTTTCACATTAAGAAACATTTTTTGGAATCTAAAAATATTCATACTATGCTGAAATAATTATTGTTCCCAAATGCGCCGAGCAGCTTGTGGACCTGCAAACTGATGATTATTTTTTCAGAAATTTTCATACTATTTGCTAATCTAATCCTGCTCTTTCCTGCTTTTGCCTTTTTCATCATTCACTCGATCTATGTTATGGTTCAGAAACGGGTACGTAAATGCTCAAAACCCATTCCAAGCTCTGCAATTTAATGTTAAAACACGAATTTAACAATTACATGATGATGCCTATTGTTTTTAGAGGCTGATTTCTGTGTCAGTGTCGTCAAGTGTACAGGACAGATTTACACGAGTATTTTTCGCTCAAGTTTGTAATATGTATTCATTAAAAATTGTCCACACACCAAAGAAAATATCGACAATTACATTTTACAACTTAAAAGTCCACGATCATTTACACATGTCCTTGAATCCTTGCATAATTCAATGTAAGTACATTTTGTGCAATTAATGGCATCATTTTGCATGAAATATACTCGAATAATACATTGATTCTGAGATCCCATGCCTGATCACGGAATTCATTAATCAATAAGAATCATGAATTAGAGTTAAAGTAATGAAAGAATGGTTTTAAAGTAGGTTGTGTTAGAAAATAAACTATGTAAAGACTGACTATCTAGAGATAAAAAACGATCCAGTGTTTCGGCTCTGGTCCTAGACACTGGACCGGCCCGTGTGGGATGGGCCTCATCAGTAGGATGACCCACACAGGACAGTTTTCAATAAAACGTTTTTTCAAAGGAAATAAGAAGAACTTAATAAGGTTAAAGAGTGAACGATTGAAAATTGATTGAGATTTCGCTACGCTAATACTAATATTGTATACATAAAAGCAAGGATACATAATGTCCATACATGATGAAGCATGGTATTGTCATTCATGATTTTACTATCCGTGAATCACCTCAGTCCACACCTTCATTGACACTAATAGCTTGATTTTTCCATTTAAACTTGCAGCTGATTGGCGTCTTTATCTTCTATATCGTTCCATTATCTATATTGGTGTCGGCTTTCTATTTCGATACAACGCAATGGAATTCGTTCGTCCTGGCTATACTTCGATATAGTCTCACGGTAAGTAACTTTAGAAGTTTTAAAAAATTCATATACCTATTTGTAAGCATACACATACACATTGAACATTTTACATTACATTACATTTTCATACATTTTCGTGAATGTGGACAGAGCAATAGCAAAAGGTCATAGTCTTTTAAAGAGACCAAAACCTTTGTCAACGGTCTCTTCAACGCTCTACGCTCTCTTGTCGTTAGAGAACAGAGAAATAGTGTGCGCAATGAAGAGACCGTTGAGTGAGGTTACTCTCCCTTTAAAAGTACATTTTTGTAATGACCATATACGCTTCGCTACATTTGCGTTACGCGCCTACGCCGTAACGTATCCCGTGTTACATTTCTATACGTACATAAATACATATATGTCGGTGTAAATTTTGGAGTGTGTTGTTTCTCAAGTGGAAAACTCTGATAGTGAGTTTCAATAATAGGAAGCTACCGTACCCATCTATTGAAAATATTTCGAAATGTGGCTCGCACTTACGTGACGGCGTAGTCGCGTAAAGCAAATGTTTTGACACAATATATTAATAGCTTAAAGTAAGGTCATTGTTTTCCAAATTCATAGTTAATTCTTCACAATGTACTACAATCTCTGAGTAAATATATTGTTGGAAAAATATATTTAGACGCTTTTTACACTACACGCCACCGAGCTCTCACTGATATTTCTATTGAGAAATCCAATCTATCGTGAAGTAAGACTTCATGAATTTAATTAAAAAATACATTACAAGACTCATTTACAGATTGCAACAGACCGTATACTATCCTTATATTGCTCAATGAAAACTCGAATAAGCGGAGTACCAATGATAGATCCTCGTCTAATCAAAATCCAAAACAGTGCCTTCACTCACTCAACTATAACTTAGTTGATCGCTTATGTTTGAAAATATGGTTTAAGTCATCAATCTCACATTGTCCTTCCTTATTATATTATAAAATAATGGATCTCTGTCTAAATTTTTCTGCTCAACCCACGGTTCTAAAAATAGAATATAAAAGCAGATGTTTTCATTCACAGTTTGTCTCGAAATGTTATTTTAGAGAAATATGATCATCATTTTTAGGTCTTGCTAGTGTGGTATTCCATTTTATGTTCTTACAATAAGCTTTGACATTTGCGCATGCGTTCATTTTTCATCTCTCAAATCATGATCTGTATTTAATAAATAATAGACTGTAAAATACACGGTGTGGGAGTAGGGCATTATCATTAAAACAATCCCCAAGGAATTGTCTGCTAAACTACATAATAAACTTGTTTTCGTTAATGTAGAACAAAGTAACATTGAACATATTTCCGTCAATATATGCTCTCCATCCCACTCAATTATCTCTTGTTTTCATTCTGAAGAATCCAATCTATAGAAAGGTTCGATACATATTTATAATAAATTGATATGAATGATTTCAGAAAGTTGCGGCGAAAATACGCAATATTTATTATTACATTAAGGGTAAGATAACTAATCAAACAATTATTGAAGTCAAGAATGTTTCTAATGTTTCCTTTATTACCGAGATCAGTAAATCTTTTGAATGCACTGTGTTTTACAGTCCTATTGATAAACAGAAAAGAAATAGCGGAGAAAAAAGATATCTTTGTCCTGCTAATCATTTCTTGATTCGATCATTTAGAACATTTCATGAACTGATGTTTGAATTGTGGTGCGAAAGGAATGAAGAAAATGACGCAATTGAATGAGAGAAGGAAAAGTTGTGAGAATGATTAGAGACCCACAACATTTTCTCTTCTCACTCCATCTCGATGAAAGTTTAATCTTTCATATTTAGCCTAACGTATTGGGTGCATTTTCTCTGTTAGAAGAGGAAAGAATGCAGCAAATCAACTGCAGTATCTTCATAATGTCATGATCTCTCTATTCTAACGGTAAGGATAAATAATGTGCCAAAGATACCGTACTCAATTGATAATGAAAACGTGGATGAAATACCATACCATCCATCCTTCTCCTATTGGATCTCCTTCATCTCTACACTCTTTTATAGCAGCAGAACATATTCTATAAGGATCATCCGAGAGTTGGCGGAGAACGTAGAAAAATTCACCCTGAATAGGAAATGTTAGCGTGACTTACGATAAAAAAATCATTAAATTTCATGTCATTTTCTAGATAGCGATGCGATAATTTCTGCGCAATCCCTTTTCATTCTCTAAAGTAGAAAAATCTGAATCTTGTTATTGGAAGAAGCGCCGAAATATTTTTTTAATTCATAAAAGTTTGCACTTTTTATGTCTCAAATTTGACATAGGAAGTTGTTTCACTATATCTTAACATAATTTGTTCAACGATCGTGCTTTTCTACGAGATTATATTCAAATTGATACAGATCTTTTTCAAGTGATGATAATTTGCAGTTTTCCACAACAACTCTACTACCGCTTTGATTTCAGTCATTGCCAGATTGCTTTGATACATGTATATACATGCATAGAATATATATTAAACAAGAAAATTCAATCAATGAAAATACATGATAGTTTTTCGTTTTCATCCATGAATAAAATAGTATGGCCGATGATTTTATGATTCAAAATTATTTTAATTTATTGTACATCTCATCGATGCCTCACCAAAAAAGATATGTGGAATGAAAATAAATTGCGCGGATGAGAGATATGTAAATATATTTTTTATATCCATTACTGGAGACCAGCCATATGTACAATATAGAATATCGAAGTAGAAATCGAGCGGACATTTTGGTGTTTTGTTGAAAGATAACAGTTTCCTTTTCCCCCAAAAATTATGTTGAAGGAAATAGTGAAAGACATATACACTGAGAGTTTATTGGATTATTGAATTGATGGATGTGATAAATAGAAGGAAGAAACGAAGGGGGAAAACTAATACTCTCATAATATATTCATTGATTATACAGTGGATATAATATGAGAGTATTAGAAGAGGAGAACTACTTCGATCACAACCGATAGATATGAGAAGAAATCGAAAAGGCTATCATTTCATAAATTTCGCAAATTATCAGAAAATCGAGTGAATTCCTATACAAAATATCATGCGATTAAAAAGTCCTTGAATGAACTTCGAAATGAGAATTAGAGGAATTATTGGTTTGAAGGATTGGTTGGACGAGGCGGACAAGAGAAAGCTTGTGTGGGCAGACAACGTACGAAGGATGGACACTGATCGATGGGCCAGTATTGTCACCAATTGGATACCCTATCAATATGATTCTCGAAGACTGTTGGAAAGCCCCCTACCCGTTGGCGTGATGACCTAAGAAAGAGAATCGGAAAGGGATGGTGGAATATGCCCTACTCCCAATGGCTAACAACCATATATGAGAGGAATCGCCAGAGGTTCGACCACCCCCCGGACATAGAAATTTCGACCCCCTGAAAAATTCAGAGTAAGTACTTTGAACGATGCTCTATCGAACTGCGTTGGCCGAATTTGCATATCTGCTCTTATTTTCGAGTAGCGGTAGACCAAAGTTGGCAGGTACGGTATTTTTGGCTCGAGTGTGCGTCAGAAAAATGATCATAACTCCGTTCAAAATAATGATAGAAATTTTTTCAAAAAAAGGATCGAAAGAGGAGAATTTGGGCAACATTACCCAGTTGATGACGTCATTTTTCGACCATGCGCCGGTGCTGGGCGGTCGGCTTTATGAAAAAGTGACGTAACTTTCCTAATCGGAAAAAGTGGAATTTTCTTCCATGCGCGTTTTGTTGCACCCATATGTGTCTAAAAATGACCCACGTTTCAGAGGATTTGAGAAATGGAAAAAAAAATGGCGTTGATTTTAGTAACGCGACCTCGGACCTGTCAATGGGAAGAACGGCTTATTCCTTTATCAAGAAACAGCAAAGGAGCTTAAATGACTCAAAAACATCCGAAAAAACATTACGAGCTCAAAATACCCATATATGACAGTTATTTGAAACACAAAATCACCAAGTTCCGAAAAATTTGAAAAAAAAAACATATTTTGCTTTTCCACGTGGAAAAAACCTTTCAGTAATGTTAATTAATCTTTATAATATTTCTTATAATGTTTTTGAACATTTATGTTTTTGGAAGTGAAGGCATACCTGCTCTTAGAGCCGAGATATCCGCCATCGAGATTACACGCGCGCGCCCCAACTCCGCGCGATGTGTTGCCATAAAATGAACGTTTTCCAGCTCAGAATGACTCAAAGCAACTTGTTTCATCATGCTTAATACGAAAAAATACCTTGGAACACGTTTTCTCTGTCTGTAAAAATCAGCAAAAGATTTGGATCGAACCGGGGTTCGAACCCGCTCGGTGTATTTAGAGGGGGGCGATCGATTCGGCAACGATCGTTTCGGCAACGGATCATAAATAGGTTGGGAGATGGCCTATGGCAACAAAAGTTGTACCAGTATTTGGTCTCGGACCATCATGAATTTTTCGACTTCGGTAATTTTCAACCATGAACCCCGGGTCATGGGTCCACTGAAAGAAATCAGTTCACGATTCCCGACGGTTACGGTAGCACAATACGGTACACCCCTACTGATAACAATGGTACAACTTTTGTTGCCATAGGCCATCTCCCAACCTATTTATGATCCGTTGCCGAAACGATCGTTGCCGAATCGATCGCCCCCCTCTAAATACACCGAGCGGGTTCGAACCCCGGTTCGATCCAAATCTTTTGCTGATTTTTACAGACAGAGAAAACGTGTTCCAAGGTATTTTTTCGTATTAAGCATGATGAAACAAGTTGCTTTGAGTCATTCTGAGCTGGAAAACGTTCATTTTATGGCAACACATCGCGCGGAGTTGGGGCGCGCGCGTGTAATCTCGATGGCGGATATCTCGGCTCTAAGAGCAGGTATGCCTTCACTTCCAAAAACATAAATGTTCAAAAACATTATAAGAAATATTATAAAGATTAATTAACATTACTGAAAGGTTTTTTCCACGTGGAAAAGCAAAATATGTTTTTTTTTCAAATTTTTCGGAACTTGGTGATTTTGTGTTTCAAATAACTGTCATATATGGGTATTTTGAGCTCGTAATGTTTTTTCGGATGTTTTTGAGTCATTTAAGCTCCTTTGCTGTTTCTTGATAAAGGAATAAGCCGTTCTTCCCATTGACAGGTCCGAGGTCGCGTTACTAAAATCAACGCCATTTTTTTTTCCATTTCTCAAATCCTCTGAAACTTGGGTCATTTTTAGACTCATATGGGTGCAACAAAACGCGCATGGAAGAAAATTCCACTTTTTCCGATTAGGAAAGTTACGTCACTTTTTCATAAAGCCGACCGCCCAGCACCGGCGCATGGTCGAAAAATGACGTCATCAACTGGGTAATGTTGCCCAAATTCTCCTCTTTCGATCCTTTTTTTGAAAAAATTTCTATCATTATTTTGAACGGAGTTATGATCATTTTTCTGACGCACACTCGAGCCAAAAATACCGTACCTGCCAACTTTGGTCTACCGCTACTCGAAAATAAGAGCAGATATGCAAATTCGGCCAACGCAGTTCGATAGAGCATCGTTCAAAGTACTTACTCTGAATTTTTCAGGGGGTCGAAATTTCTATGTCCGCGGACCCTCCGAAACGGTCGATTTTCTCGCGATTCCTCTCATATGTACCAGCACACCACAGTGTGAACCTGATAAATATTGATTGATTGATTGAATGAATGAATGATATTCATGTGTATTGTGCATATGTTTGTGGTGAATAATACTTATCATTTTGAATACAAATCATCAGAAATAATATTCTCCTTTTTCTAATTCATACGCATAACATCCTCACGCTCAAATCATAGGTGGAGTGATGGATGGCTAAGTATGTTGTTGTCAACTACGTAAATAGACCTCAATGACGAAGATTCTTAATTCAGCACGAGATGAGTAGTTACAACGCCGGAACGTGGAAGGAATAGGGCGTTCCGAAACCTCAGTAGCATCCTTTCCGGTTCCCTAAAAAATGTGGATATGTTGATATGTATAATTAAAGTGAACTTAGTTCAGTTTCGTTAATCTATGATCCGATTTTGTGTGAGAGCACACATAAATTGTATAACATATTATATAAGTATCAGGAAGGATACCCCGGGGATATATTTTTAGTATTCACAGAACTTCATCAGTGGAAGAATTTCGATAACAAAAGTAGACCATTAGAAATATTGCGGAAATAGAAAATACTACTTAAACTTGTACTTCCTCAAGCAAACAAACATTCAAATAAATATATTTGGATATTTCTAATAGTCAAACAATTACTGTAATGTAAAAGATGTCGGTTTCTCTTCTTTTCAATCTGTCACTGGAGGAAAACACGAACAATTTTTCCTTGCGATCTGTTCAGCACACATTGCGTTACATTACTAAACAAAATAATTACGAAATAGAATTTTATCGAATAAAGAGATTGAAAAAACACGTAACACCAGAAGGATATGAGATAGATTGTTGAATGATGAAAAAATAGAAGTATGGCTATAATAAAATTGTTATATTAATTCCATGCCATATGTTCATTGCTGATGTCGTGTATCAGAGTCCTTTGTGGCGACTTCAAGTTATTCAGAAGAAGGAAGATGAATTACACTGATCAGAAAATATTTGAATTCAACACTTTTTGAAAAATATGGTTTTCTGTATTTTTCCACTTCTTATATAATGAGCCCCTAATGTACTGACATCTACCTCAACAACCTCATTTCATGTCACGGAGTGAGTATTGTAAAACGAGTGACTTTAACTACCATACGTGCAAATCCAAAAGGGGCTTCGTGACGGGAACGAAATGTTTGATAGTCTGAGAGGGTTAATGAAATCCTCCGAGAGAGTAAAGAAATGAGGATTTTTATATTGACCTAATCGTGAGAGAGGATGTTGCAGTATTTTCATGATATACTTTCGATAACGAAAGCTAATTATAAGGGATCTTTCAATAAAGTTTCACAATATGACATCAATCAATATATTGCTTTATGTTGTGTAAAAGCACGTAATAATAATTTGGTTACATGAGAAATTGTTAATTAAAGTAGTACACAGATTGTGTACATCAAACAGTAAATTCAGAATTTCAATTCAGAATTTCAATTTCACGTATACTTAAGGCCGTTTGGGTAAGAGTCGAACAAGGGTTGGCACAGGCCAAAAATTTTAATACCCTCAAAACTTGTGTATAGGGGTTATCGACCCCGCTGATGAAGATGGACATAGTTATTTTGGCCCCAGTGGTCCCGCAACGCCTGGGACGGATTACGGTAACATCACGTTTTCAAGTCGTTATCGGTCCATGGTTGAGCTAGAGGTATGAAAATTGGGCTCCTGGGTCAGAATTCGATGGCGATGATGGCTGTCTACATCATTAGTTTTGAAAAGTTTTCAAAAGGTTGATTAGTGGAAATTTTGATGGAGCCGTTTGCGCCCCAGACGAGTATGACAGTTCGAACCGGCGTGACGAGAGGATTCCAATGATGTATTATGAGCCCATACGTACATTGCCATCTCAATATTGCCTCGATATAGTGATCTGCGAAAGAGGTAAACAATAGGACTCTCTCAATTCCGCGCGCTCTCTCGCACTCTCGAGAGAGCGCGGAGAAATGAGAGAGTGCCGAGAGAGCGCGCGGAATAGAGAGACGCAGACAACTCCTCGTGATTTTGCAGCTCACTATATCGAGGCGATATTGAGATGGCAATGTACGTATGGGCTCATAATACATCATTGGAATCCTCTCATCACGCCGGTTCGAACTGTCATACTCGCTATGCCCGCATCCGTGTCCATCAAAATTTCCACTAATCAACCTTTTGAAAACTTTTCAAAACTAATGATGTAGACAGCCATCATCGCCATCGAATTCTGACCCGGGAGCCCAATTTTCATACCTCTAGCTTAACCATGGACCGAGAACGACTTGAAAACGTGATGTTACCGTAATCCCGCCCAGGCGTTGCGGGACCACTGGAGCCAAAATGACTATGCACATCTTCATCAGCGAGGTCGATCACCCCTATACACAAGTTTTGAGGGCATTAAAATTTTTGGCCTGTGCCAACCCTCCCCCAGATTTGCCCGACTCTTACACGAACGGCCTCTTAATGGCTTCAAAGAATTCTTTCTTGATAAGCAATTAATTCAATTTCAAACAACATCTTCTAATTTATTATTTTATATTTTATCAACGAATTGCCTGTGATAATATTTGATATCGTGATCTCTGTCACCGTTCTTTGATATAAGTTCTCTGATATTCCCCATGTTCATTATATAAGTACGGCTAGCATAAATATTGAAGCACTGTAAAATAAGAATTATACTTTGATCTCGCACGTACACTACTTCATTTTATTTATTCTAACAGATATCATAAATGAAATTGTTAACTTTTGTTTTTCTCCCATATATACTATAATTCAGAGTAAGAAATGTTTCAAAGAAGATGGCACTAATCAAATCCGTAATCGGTCATCGAAAAATATACATAAATTCCGCAATATTTTTAAACCGAAAAATTGCATGATTTTGGTTTTGTGAATGCCGGAAATGTATTATAACACAGTATTTTCGATGAGACACTCTCCTGAATGCGTGAGAAATGTCAAATGAACCTTCGAAGAAGCCTTATCTAGAGACTTTCGGAATAAGTTATTAGTCCTATGGCAAACCGGAAACAATTTTCTTTAAAGTTGTGATTATAAAATTTTTTTAGGTATAGTGTTCATTTACGTTCACAGTATATTTTCCACATCGCATGCTCTAAACATTCAGTTAGAATTGTATCCTTCTATTTATACGACTGCTAATTATACAATTATAGCGGTTATTTTAACTGTATCAATAACACTCCTTAATATCCTCCACCTACCAAATGTAAAATCTTCCCTTGTTCTTTGAGAAAACGAATTTTGCACGGGAAAAAGTTGTTGATAGCAACCGCCTTAGATCATCGTCAATGCAATCCGAAATACTACATATTTATTCATACACTATTTTTGATTTGGCATGTCAATAGCGAAGAACACAATTTAATCACATGTATGTCCCGTTTAATCTGTTTCTGACGTTCTCCTTCGACTTCTCGAACTTTTCATTCTTCTGTCCTTCTCAAATCTTCGTCATCAAGTTGTCGATATGGACTGGTATCCCACATAAAACCACATCTTAGACAAAGATTTTTTAGCGAGGATGTTCTGCTTCGAGGGGAGGAGCCTGTTTTGGATATATAAGAAGTTAGAATATGAGGGAATATTATATTGTTATTTTGTATTCAATATGATCAGCGTTATTCATCCTCCACGCGAATATATCGAAGTCATCTCCAATTCCTCATTCTCTTGAGGATTCAAATACAGGTAACTTTAATTTTTTCTGCTTATCAATATCTTTTTTTCGTTTAAAAAATAATAATCATAAGCTTATGCAACATTTAATTCATTTCGGAATATCTTTACTCACAATAGAGCGACATTAATTACTGCACTTCACAAAATATCTATTCCGACATCTTATTGTTAGCAGATTCTACTTACTACTTGTTCGAATATCATATCATCGTGCGATCGACTGCCTTCAATATATCACATTCATTGAAATTCACTCAGTCTCCACAACATATGTCATTCATTATTACAAGTTCTTTGTATGATTTCATGTTGTTTCATTTACATTACGTACCTAATAAATATGCTACTCATGTTCGTCTTTAATTTTGCTTGAAGCAAAATATTTTTTTCATGTAGACACAGCGTTTCATAGATTGGTTAAACTGGACTGTTCTCAAAAAATTCAAGAAATTTAGTATAACTTTCTAACCAATGTCTTAAAATGTCCAATAATTCAATTCAACTAAATCTGTTCATTGTCAATGATTGGTGTTATCTGTGTGTGTACATATTATCTATTTGAAAATTCTTAAAATATTTTTTTACGTTTTAAAAAATTCTTTTTTTAATTCAAGAAAAAAAAACTTGAAAAAAATTCATGTTTTCAGTTTTTTAGGAGAGGTAACCCCCCTAATAAAATGAGGATACCCACCAAGATCAATTCGACGAAATACGATCTCTTTGTGGAATTCGAATAATCGTCAGGTCCTACAGTCTTCCCATCTTCGCCATACTTTTCACAACGTTTTACAGCGTTCGTCACACCTCCATTTCTTAAAAATTTGCAGACCACTGACGACATAACGATAAATAAGTAGGTCTGGAACTATAATTTAAAATAATTTGAAGCCCAATGCACGTTTTTGAGAAAGATATAGAAGGCAATGATAATGTGTTACGACTGCGAAATGTCTCATAGAGTGTATACTTCTACTGATCTCATACTTGAGTGTACGAATTCCGAGTGTTATCTCACACTTATTACCGGTTTTATGCAAAGGCCAAAATTTCTGAATGACGTAACTTCGTTAAATATTGAGATATCTAAAAACACAAGTTATAGGTGTTCGATAAAAATTTGGAGAATAAAGATTAACGGAAAAAAAGAACCCCCGAAGGTCCAAAATCGTTACTGTGTTCTATTCTTATCTCCGAACCAGCCTAATGGCGAACATTTTTGATTTCTACGTTCCATATAAGAGGTAAGCCCCGAAAAAATCGAAAATGTCCCAGGGAATTAATAATGAGGAAGACCCTAAACTAAGTAGAGGAAGATTATTTCCCCACACCTACGCAAACTGAAACTTATTCTATTCGACTGAAAATTCTCTTCTGCGGTACCTTTTGCCTTATCTGCGAGGTTGATGCACATTCATACAGCGACATAATGATAGGACACCCCTAAAATTTTGTGATTCCGGCCGAATGGTGAATGGAAATCAAAAGATGTATATACCATTTGTATCCCCTTCCGAGTCAACGAGAAAATAATGATTTTCCGAAATTTGACCGAGACATAATGATAGGACACCCTGTTTTTTTTCGATGAATTATTATTTTTTTGCAAACTTCTGCATAACAGCAACGGATCAACAACAGGTTAGTAATCAATCTTATGGCCCTTCCTCGAGAGTGGACCGAAGATGCGATTGGGCATCCTCCTATAGAGGACAGAAATCACTTGAGGCTCGATGTCGCCCCCACTCCTTTTTGATGGCAGCCTTCAACTCGGCAACGGATGCATACTGTTTGGTGTTCTTGTGCACACGACTAACCAGGATGCCCCATATGTTCTACATGTGGTTTGCACCGGGGTTGCCCGTAGGGCATGGAAGAACTGTGATTTTCTTGACTGCGAACAATGGTTATGAGGTTTTATGGTAAGGATGGAGGAGCTCTCTTTCTCGGAGATCTGGTGGCCGACACGGCTCTTCATCATGAACGGAACGAGGATAGTCTGGTGCATCACCTGATACTCCGCATAGTCCATCCTGTTGGAGCGGAAGGAGATGGGCGGCATGTCGAATTTTATGAACGCGACTCATGATGGTAGATGTTATTTTTTTTCAAAAAAAATATCGGTTTCTGATTACATTCACCAATGAGACGAAGTTCAACCCCAATAGTCCGGACAGCTATAACTGCTTTTGACGTGAGTTCCTCAAGGAACCGCGTAATTTCAACTAGAGGAAGTTCAGTCATTTTCAGGGTCGCGTTCTTAAAATTCGACATGCCGCCCATCTCCTTCCGCTCCAGCAGGAAGGACCATGTGGAGTATCAGGTGATGCACCAGACTACCCTCGTTCCTTTCATGAGGAAAACCCGTCCCCGCCACCCGATCTCCCAGAAATACAGTCAAAAACATCCCTGTTCTTCCAAGCCCGACGGTTTCCCCCAACTTAAACCACATCTGGCGCATTGTGGTTCGTCGTGTGTAGAAGAACAACAAACATTATGCATCGGCTGCTGAGTTGAAGGCTGGCATAAAAAACGGAGTGGGACGACATCGATACAAAAGTGATTTCTGCCCTCTATGGAAGCCTGCCCAATCGCACCTTTGGCCTAATCTGGAGGAAGGGCCATAACATCAATTACCAATGTGTTGTTGATCCGTTGCTGTTATGCAGAAGTTTGTAAAAAATAATAATTCATCAAAAAATCAGGGTCATTATGTCACGATCAAATTTCAAAATATTCTTATTTTCTCGTTGACTGGGGAATTGAATATTCTCATACGTGGGCTACCTTAGTTATCCAAGGAGGGGATACAAATGTTATATACATCTTTTGATTTCCATTCACCATTCGGCCGGAATCACAAAATTTTAGTGGTGTCCTATCATTATGTCGCGCACATTAGATGCAAACATGTGGTACCCCTGTAAAATTAGGGCTTTTCGAAAATTATGTGAAACCCCCCTTTTAAAATAACGTATACGTGCATAACGTATTTAAAGAAAATTTAATTGCTCCTGTAAAATTAACCTTTTTTACAATTTTCTGTTCGTATATTCCCTGTCCCTATATATTCGAGATCCCTGTACCGTCCATGTATGGTGTTGCCGCTGTCATTGGCTACGATTTTAACATGTTGATAATCATCTTTTATAATAAATTTGTCAATGATGTTCTGTTCAAAAAAATGCGAAAAAAAAGAAAGATTTTTCTTCAATTTCTGAATACAAATTTTTGAATATAAAACAATCAAGAAAAAAACTTTTTTGCGTTTCACAGCTCATTGCGTTAATAATAATTAAAATGTACACATCAGTGATACGTTTTCACAGAAACTTGTATATATTAGTAATATTAACAAGGGAATGGTCTCAACTGGTCCTGGCCATATCAGATGGCAATAACATGACTAGGATCAATTTTCGATGCTGATGTCGAATCCGTTTTCAGGAAGTGCCTAATCGACCTGATTTTCGAGGAACTCAATATTTTAATTCGGAAATTCGTGTGGTTACCTACTCAAACCGTCCGGATGGGCTGGTGAATTCATCTATAAACTCTCGCAATAGTTTAGCTTACATTACCGGATCTTTTCGATGCAATCCAGATAGTTTGTGAAGGAAACTACACGACTTTTCGAATTAACAAGGCATATTTCAAAAACGATTTTCTCGGAATAGAGGTCGATTAGGCATTTTCAGAATACGGATTCGTAATCAGCATCGAAAACTGATCCTAGTCATGTTATTGCCATCTCATACGGCCAGGACCAGTTGCGACCATCCCCTTGTAAGAAATTGTGTGTTTCATGTCAATATTTTAGCCAATCAATGAAACATCTCCTCCCAAATAGCAGTAACAAAACTACTTGGTAATGTAAAAATATTTTACAGTGTTAGCAAAATAAAGGAGAATATGCGTAGCATATTTATTTGGTAGACAACGTGACTGAAACAACACGAAACCATACAAACAACTTCTGATAATGAATGACATATGTAATGGAGACTGAGTGAATTTCAATGAATGTGATATATTGAAGGCAGTCGAGGGAACGATGATATGATATTCGAACAAGTAGTAGACTCTGCGAAGAATAAGATGCCGGAACAAATATTTTGAGAAGTTCAGCAATCAGAGTAGAGATATTCTGAAATCAACTAGATGTTCTACACTTTTTTTTATTTAAAAGACAAATATACTTACCTGAACTTGAATCTTGAAAAGAACGAAGAATTAGAAATAACTTCTATATATTCACGGGGAGGATGAATAATGCTGATCATATTGAATACAAAATGACTATAATATTCCCTCATATTCTCGCTTCTTATTCATTATCACTTGATACTCCGGATAGTCCATCCTGCTGGAGCTGAAGGAGATGGGCGGCTTGTTGAATTTTAGGAACGCGCCCAGAACTTGAACGAAGTTCCTGCAGCTGAAATAACGCGGCTCGTTGAGAAAATCATGTCAGAAGCAGTTATAGCCGTCAGGAATATACGGGTTGAACTTGTCTTATCAGTGAATGCAATCAGAAACCGATATTTTGATTTTTTTTTGAAAAAATTATGATGTACCGTACTGGGACGGGTTCTTGAAATTTGACATGCCGCCCATCTCCTTCAGCTCCAGCAGGATGGACTATGCGGAGTATCAGGTGATGCACCAGACAACCCTTGTTCTGTTCATGAGCAAGAACCGTGCCCACCATCTGGTCTCGAAGAAAGACACTGCATCCATTCATGCCAACACAACCCGAAATCACTGTTCGCAGTCAAGAACATCCCTGTTCTCCCATGCCCGACGGGTTCCCGCGATATAAACCACATGTAAAACATATGGGGCATCATGGTTCGTCGTGTGTACAAGAACAACAAACAGTATGCCGAATTGAAGGCTTTCATCAAAAAGGAGTGGGACGACATCGAGCGGCAATTGTTTTCTGCCCTCTATGGAAGCATGCCCAATCGCACCTTTGGCCTAATCTCGAGAATGGGCCATAACATCGATTATTAACCCATTGTTGCCCTATTGCTGTTATGTAGAAGTTTGAAAAAAAATGGACTTCATGAAAAAAATCAGGGTGTCTTATCATTATGTCGCGGTAAAATTTCGGAAAATCATTATTTTCTCGTTGACCGGGAAATTGAATTTCCTCATACGTGGGCTACCTTAGTTATCCAAGGAGTGGATACAAATGGTATATCCCTCTTTTGATTTTCATTCACCATTCGGTCAGAATGCCAAAATTTTAGGGGTGTCTTATCATTATGTCGCGCACTGTATATCCAAAAACAGGCTCCACCCCTCTAAGCTGAACTTCCTTGCATCAAAACATGGTTGGCTGCGATCTTTGCAAAAGAAGTGCTTTATGTGGTATGACAATCCATAAATGCTGATGAAGATTTTGGAAGGATAGAAGAATGGAATGTTCGATAAGTCGAAATTCAACGTCAGCAACAGACTATATTTAACACGGATGAACTTAAAAAGAGCGTAGCCTCACTCAATGGCCTCTTCATTGCGCATACTATTTCTCTGTTCTCTAACAACGAGATAGCATTGCGCGTTGAAGAGACTATTGAGATAGGTTACGCTCCCTTTAAGAGTTTTCAATCTCATCGTTTGAGAAACTTGTATTTCATTATCATTTTTCTTTGTAAAGTAACGGAATGTGTGCTGAAGAAATTTCAACGATCGAATAGAAATTTTTTTGGAATTTTCCTCCACTATTGGATGAAATTGATTACACAAAAAATTGTCTGACTATTCAGACATCTACTGTAGAAATATCTAAATATATTTTGTTTATGAATGTTGGTTCAGTTGAACAAGTACACAAGTACAAATTGAAAGAGCAAATAATGAAATTACATGTCATGCAAATGTACTCAATACTAATTTGAGGAACACTGTTTCGGCCATAGGTTCTAGACAGTGAACCTCTACTCAATGGGGTTGAACATCTGTAGAACCCCCCATTGAGTTAGATATAATATAATAGATGTCAAAAAAGTCTTTAGTGATAGTTGGAAAGCATTCAAAAATCTCATTTCTATGGTTAGTAATAAATACAAATAAGCGAAATATAAAGTACAAATAGTCTTTGCAAGTTCCGCAATATTTTCAATGGTCTACTTTTTGTTATCGAAGTTCTTCCACTGATGAAGTTCTGTATACATTGAAAACATTTCCTAGATGGCAGTATCCTTCCTGAACCTATTGTATAATATGCTATATAACTTATGCGTACCC
This sequence comes from Parapristionchus giblindavisi, assembly GCA_943737045.1. Classification (NCBI taxonomy): domain Eukaryota; kingdom Metazoa; phylum Nematoda; class Chromadorea; order Rhabditida; family Diplogasteridae; genus Parapristionchus; species Parapristionchus giblindavisi. Next base: position 663,707 of record CALSFV010000233.1, read on the forward strand.
TCACGCAAAATTGGATCATAGATTAACGAAACTGAAATAGCGGATTAGCTCAGTATAATTAACATCTCTATTATTCATATCGACAATTTAAGAAACAGTCAAGGATACTACCGAGACTGAATAATGTCCTATTCCTTCCATGTTCCGGCGTTTTAACTACTAGTCTTGAGCTAAATTGAGAATCACCGTCAGAAGTTCTATTTACGTATTCGCCAACTACTTAACTATCCGTAGCTTAACCAAACTATGATTTGAAGGTGAGGATGTTATGTTCAAGAATTAGAATATAGAGAATATTTCATCTGATGATTCGTATTGATAAGTGTTATTCACCCCCAACATGAATATCTTGAAATTGATTCAATTGCTTCATTCGTTTCATGATAAATTGACAACGAAGAACAAAGAAATTTAATTTTGTATTTGATAATTTATGAAATTCCTTTTCAGAGTTAAAGATTTCTTCTCAGTCATTGGTCGTGCTTCGCATCAACGTAATTCTACTCTTTTAATACTCTCGTAATATCTCAACATCCCTTCATTCCTTCCTTCAATTTCTCAAATCTATCGAAATTCAATAAACTCTCAGTAGCTTTATCCTTCACGGTTAATTTCCATTTCTTGGTATTATTTCAATAATATTATCTGATATATTTCTATTTTATGTGCTCAATAAATCTGATTTTCAAATGAACACAACTTTGACTATATGACATCTACATAGTGATCAATACACTTCGTTGGTGATATCGATAGCATTGTATTATTGAACAAATTTTGTGACTTGATTTTTCTTTCTTCTTTTTTCTTGATTTTTTTGTGATTTTGATTTTGTGATAAATAGGCATTAAATTAAAGATAAATTGTTTAATTATAATTCAATTTGTGTAGTGTGGTTCACAATATAAAATAATGAAAAAAGCCAACTCTACTACATAGCTATTCGATCTACTCTGTAGTAAAGGAGACTTTGAAACATTCTTAACTTCAATAATTGGCGAATCTTCCACAATACCAGACATAATCAAATACGAATGGATAATACCACGTGAGGGCCATTGCGCCCCGTAGGAAGGATAAGGGTATAGGTCGCTTTCGAGTCGGACAAATCTGGCGGAGGGTTGACACAGGCTAAAAACTTCGATACCCTCAAAACTTGTCTATAGTTCGTCTTGGGAAAGATATACAAGATACTGAAAATTTTGGCAGGGAAGAAACCTTTCATTTTGTGTAGGTGTGGAGAAAGCATCGTCTATAGACTAAATATCAAGATAAGTACCTTACGAGGCTTCCTTATAGAACGTGTATTTGAGCTTCAAATTATTTCAAATTAACGTTTTAGACGTACATAGTGTCGTCAATTGTCCACAAATGTTTACGAAATGGAGATGTGACGAAGTTTGTTAAACCATTGCTACGAAATGGAAATGTTGGAAAACCTCGTGAAAAGTGTGATGAAGACGGGAAGACTGTAGGACCTGATGATAAATAGGTAAAAGGCAAAGCAACAACCCGTTATTCAATGCACACGATGTCCTGCGGTTTATCACTGCTAAGCCAGTGATAATTCAAGGCAAATTCAATCCGGAGGGCCTAATCTATTTTTCGGAGATACCTGATCATTGTGCATATAGCACAATAAACTATTAAACCCATCAAATCAACATCTTTTAAACAATCTTCTTTTTTTCATCTTTGAAACAGCTCCTCCCAGATGGAACAATACCAAAACTACTTGGTAATGTACATGAAAAAAAAAACATTTTTTTTCAGTATTTCTAGCAAAATTAAAGGCGTATAAGAATTGCATATTTATCAGGTACATAATGTGACTGAAACAACACGTAATCATACAAACAACTTCTGATAATGAATGACATATGTTATGGAGACTGAGTGAATTTCAATGAATGTGATATATTGAAGGCAGTCGAGGGAACGATGATATGATATTCGAACAAGTAGGAAGTAGAATCTGCTAAGATGTCGGAAGAATTATTTTGTGAAGTAGAACAATTAATGATCCTCTATTATCACTGTAGAGATGTTCTGAAATGATTTTTTGTATTATATATGCTTATGAGTATAATTTTTTCAAACAAAAAAAGGACTGTGAAAAGCAGAAAAATATAGTTACCTGAACTTTAATCTTGAAGATAATGAAGAACTGGAGATAACTTCGATATATTCATGGGGAGGATGGATAAGACTGATCATATTGAATATAAATCACAATATAATATTCACTCATATTCTCGATTCTTATATATCCGAAATAGGCTCCTCCCATCGAAGTGGAACATCCATGGATGGCTTCGATCTTTGTACAAGAAGCAATTAAGTGGTATGCCAATCCATTTGATAGATTTGTGAAGGACAGAAGAGTGGAAAGTCCGAGATGTCGAAAATCAACGTCAGAAAGAGACTAATAGTAAGATGTGCTTAGATTTTATTCCTCACATTGAAATGCTAAATCATAAATAGTTTATGAATAAATATTTATATGTAGTATTTCGGAGATGATATAAGACGGTTGAACAACTTTTGCCAGTGCAAAATCCATTATTTCAAAGAACAAGAAAATAGCACACATTTGGTAGATGGAGAATATCGAGGAGTGTTATTGATGAACTTATTAATCAAACAGTTCTAAGTCGCACAAATAGATTGATAAAACCGCAGTTCGAATTTTGTGTTTTTTCATTCACTGTGCGAAAATAATTGTAAACTTTAATCTATAATTTCTTAATAATAATGCTTATGTAGAATCGCAACTTTTCAAAAAGTATCCGTTTTGCTATCCAATTTTGCCGACAATAAGGTAATCGTTGTTTAGCCGTAATTAAATCATTGCTTAGCGCTTTCCAAGATATTGGACTAATTAAATATCGAAACAAGCTCCTAATGGCTTCCGTCGAGTTTCCTCTGACATACTAACGTATAAAGGAGGGTGTTCAAAAATAATGTGTTAAAATGCATTTCCGGCCTTCACGAAAACATAAACATGCAATGTTTCATTTTTTTTTGAGAATCTAAATTACTACTTGTCTGAATTTCATATCATCGTTCCTCATCACATTCATTGAAATTCACTCAGTCTCCATTACATATCAGGCCTGTCACGAGAGAAAAAAAGCTCGAAAAAGCCTAAAGCTAAAGCCTAAAGCTCGGAATTGAAAAATGTTACAAAACAAGTTCTCTCCAGTTTTATTCTTGTTTAGGCATGTCCTACCATCCCCCAAAGTCCCATTGTGCTACTATCATTCTGGGGCTCCCTGCACCGGGTCGGTAATCAGGGAACCCAACTTTGAACTCAAATATCTCGGTTCAGGTGCATTTCTGTGAAAAACTACCACGAGGGTAACCCACTCTATTTTTCCGAGCTCTATCGATCTAAACAAACCGGAAGTCATAATAGTGCTTCCGAACAGCGCTACACTCTAGGCAAAATAACTCAAAACCTGTCGATTCGGCGCGGACGAGCCTGAAATATGTTAATTAACTTTTCAAGGGCTACAAAATGAGTGGTTTGCGAAAAAAATACGTTAATGCGTTCGTATGGTTCATCCCCTTGGAAATTTCCTGATGATTTGAACTCATTTTCGACACCCGCAATCTCTCGTTTTACACACTCTCTCGCCGGAGAGTGAAAGAAATACAGGGAAGAGAAAAGGAGACAATGATATGTTTCATTCCGCACCGCGCGCTCGAGACCGTGCGGTGTTGAATGGAATGGAATGAAATGAAAAGGAATGGGCGAGAGAGTGTGTAAAACGAGAGATTGCGGGTGTCGAAAATGAGTTCAAATCATCAGGAAATTTCCAAGGGGATGAACCATACGAACGCATTAACGTATTTTTTCGTAAACCACTCATTTTGTAGCCCTTGAAAAGTTAATTAACATATTTCAGGCTCGTCCGCGCCGAATCGACAGGTTTTGAGTTATTTTACCTAGAGTGTAGCGCTGTTCGGAAGCACTTTCATGAGTTCTGGTTTGTTTAGATCGACAGAGCTCGGAAAAATAGAGTGGGTTACCCTCGTGGTAGTTTTTCACAGAAATGCACCTGAACCGAGATATTTGAGTTCAAAGTTGGGTTCCCTGATTACCGACCCGGTGCAGGGAGCCCCAGAATGATAGTAGCACAATGGGACTTTGGGGGATGGTAGGACATGCCTAAACAAGAATAAAACTGGAGAGAACTTGTTTTGTAACATTTTTCAATTCCGAGCTTTAGGCTTTAGCTTTAGGCTTTTTCGAGCTTTTTTTCTCTCGTGACAGGCCTGATATGTAATGGAGACTGAGTGAATTTCAATGAATGTGATAAGGAACGATGATATGAAATTCAGACAAGTAGTAATTTAGATTCTCAAAAAAATGAAACATTGCATGTTTATGTTTTTGTGAAGGCCGGAAATGCATTATAACACATTATTTTTGAACACCCTCCTTTATACGTTAGTATGTCAGAGGAAACTCGACGGAAGCCATTAGGAGCTTGTTTCGATATTTAATTAGTCCAATATCTTGGAAAGCGCTAAGCAATGATTTAATTACGGCTAAACAACGATTACCTTATTGTCGGCAAAATTGGATAGCAAAACGGATACTTTTTGAAAAGTTGCGATTCTACATAAGCATTATTATTAAGAAATTATAGATTAAAGTTTACAATTATTTTCGCACAGTGAATGAAAAAACACAAAATTCGAACTGCGGTTTTATCAATCTATTTGTGCGACTTAGAACTGTTTGATTAATAAGTTCATCAATAACACTCCTCGATATTCTCCATCTACCAAATGTGTGCTATTTTCTTGTTCTTTGAAATAATGGATTTTGCACTGGCAAAAGTTGTTCAACCGTCTTATATCATCTCCGAAATACTACATATAAATATTTATTCATAAACTATTTATGATTTAGCATTTCAATGTGAGGAATAAAATCTAAGCACATCCGTGTCCCACTTACTATTAGTCTCTTTCTGACGTTGATTTTCGACATCTCGGACTTTCCACTCTTCTGTCCTTCACAAATCTATCAAATGGATTGGCATACCACATAATTGCTTCTTGTACAAAGATCGAAGCCATCCATGGATGTTCCACTTCGATGGGAGGAGCCTATTTCGGATATATAAGAATCGAGAATATGAGTGAATATTATATTGTGATTTATATTCAATATGATCAGTCTTATCCATCCTCCCCATGAATATATCGAAGTTATCTCCAGTTCTTCATTATCTTCAAGATTAAAGTTCAGGTAACTATATTTTTCTGCTTTTCACAGTCCTTTTTTTGTTTGAAAAAATTATACTCATAAGCATATATAATACAAAAAATCATTTCAGAACATCTCTACAGTGATAATAGAGGATCATTAATTGTTCTACTTCACAAAATAATTCTTCCGACATCTTAGCAGATTCTACTTCCTACTTGTTCGAATATCATATCATCGTTCCCTCGACTGCCTTCAATATATCACATTCATTGAAATTCACTCAGTCTCCATAACATATGTCATTCATTATCAGAAGTTGTTTGTATGATTTCGTGTTGTTTCAGTCACATTATGTACCTGATAAATATGCAATTCTTATACGCCTTTAATTTTGCTAGAAATACTGAAAAAAAATGTTTTTTTTTTCATGTACATTACCAAGTAGTTTTGGTATTGTTCCATCTGGGAGGAGCTGTTTCAAAGATGAAAAAAAGAAGATTGTTTAAAAGATGTTGATTTGATGGGTTTAATAGTTTATTGTGCTATATGCACAATGATCAGGTATCTCCGAAAAATAGATTAGGCCCTCCGGATTGAATTTGCCTTGAATTATCACTGGCTTAGCAGTGATAAACCGCAGGACATCGTGTGCATTGAATAACGGGTTGTTGCTTTGCCTTTTACCTATTTATCATCAGGTCCTACAGTCTTCCCGTCTTCATCACACTTTTCACGAGGTTTTCCAACATTTCCATTTCGTAGCAATGGTTTAACAAACTTCGTCACATCTCCATTTCGTAAACATTTGTGGACAATTGACGACACTATGTACGTCTAAAACGTTAATTTGAAATAATTTGAAGCTCAAATACACGTTCTATAAGGAAGCCTCGTAAGGTACTTATCTTGATATTTAGTCTATAGACGATGCTTTCTCCACACCTACACAAAATGAAAGGTTTCTTCCCTGCCAAAATTTTCAGTATCTTGTATATCTTTCCCAAGACGAACTATAGACAAGTTTTGAGGCTATCGAAGTTTTTAGCCTGTGTAAACCCTCCGCCAGATTTGTCCGACTCAAAAGCGGCCTATACCCTTATACTTCCTACGGGGCGCAATGGCCCTCACATGGTATTATCCATTCGAAAACGTTTGTAGACAACTGACGACATTAAGATAACTCTGTACATCTAGAACGTTAGCCAGGCGTGTCGAAAATGTCCCAGGAAACTATTAGTAAGGATTCCCCATCATTAACTTATCCTGATATATCGTAGACGATGTTCATCCTTCCGCACCTACGCTAACTGACAAGGGAACTATCCCAACTTAATGTGGCCATATGACATGGGAATAATTTACCTGAATCAGCTTTCGATGCTGATTACGAATCCGTTTTCAAACGTTGCCCAATCGAGCTGATATTCGAGAAAATCGATATTCAAATTCGCTAGTTTATTCGGAAATTCGTGAGACTTCCCATATAAACCATCCCAATGCGTTCATAAACTCATCCATCAATAATCCAAACACCTCCTGCTGTAATTTAGTGAATATTGTAGGTAAGTTGTGAATTTTCGAATCAAATAGTCGAATTTCAAGATCGATTTTCTCGAATCTCAGCTCGATTGGGCAACGTTTGATAACGGATTCGTAATCAGCATCGAAAACTGATTCAGGTAAATTATTCCCATGTCATATGGCCACATTAAGTTGAGAGAGTTCCCTTGTGAGAGGTTTCTTCCGAGCTAATTTTATTCGATTGGACATTCTGTTCGTTTTTTTTTATTTCCGTTATGTAGTAATAGTTTAGCAAACCGTCGCAGCTCAATTTCGTGAACATTTGTAGACAACGACATTAAGATAACTCTGTACGTCTAGAACGTTAATTTGAAATAATTTGAAGCTCAAATAAGCGTTCTTGTTAAAGATAAAAACGATGATAAAAAGATTGTATGAGTACTTCATAACTACCAATGTCTGATATAGTACTATTACTACTGATAACATACTTGAGCGAAGGAATTCCAAGCGATATCTGACACCCCTTGAAAAATACATGGAACCACGCGGATGAATCAAATATTCACTTACCACCGGTTCCATATATGGGCAAAAATTTCGGAATGAGGTAACCTCGTATAACATTGAAATCGATAACGACAAATTTTCAAAGTTTTTTAGACCATAGGGCACATTTTAACTAATCTCAAGATATTGTGATGTAATCAGTATAATCAATTGTGCTGATAAGATAAATGTGTTGTATTGTATTGTAATAAATAGTTTAGAAAACCTAGTGTAGAAATTTTTCATAATATTTTCAATTATCTTTATGATATCTCGAATATTGTTGCTCGAATATTGTTCTTAGCTCGAATATTGTTCTGAAGTGTGGAATGTTCCTTGTTTAACGACGTGTAATAGAGTCAAGTCCGTCCTTAAACGTTATTCCAGAATCGTTTTCTCACGGTGTCGTCTCCCATCTGCCGATTACACTCGACGCCTCTCAATTCTGGATTTGCCCACCCTCCAACTGAGAAGACGTAGAATTGATCTCGCTGTTGTATTTAAGATAATCCACAATTTTATTGATCTGAACCCTCGTGATTTTTTCAACTTTTCTAATGTATTAAACCTTACTCGTGGTCACCCTATGAAATTGTCTATTATTTCTTCTTCATCAACTAGACATTTATCATTTATTGCTAATAGAATAGTTCACGAATGGAATTCTTTAGACGCAAATTTAGTAACCGTTGCCAATTCTTCTATCTTTTGTAATACTCTAAAAACTGTGATTAAGTAATTTGCAGTTTGTCTCTTCTTTATTGTTCTCAATCAGTACATATACCATTATATATCTTCTCGTTTTTGATCCGTATAGAGAAGATAAATATATTATTATTATTATATCACAGACATCAGATAAGTCATATGACCTCAACTTGACTTGCTTGCCAGAAGAATAAATAGAGAAAATAGTTGAAAGTTCATTGAGCATATACACCGCGTTATTAATTTTGTTTGGCAAAAAGTTAATTCACGATTCTTCATTATTCTATTAGGTTGATGCATAAGTTTCTTTACAAAATTAAGTTCGAACATATTTATCTGCCACAAATCGTACAAGCGTTGGGTCAACTTTGAAGTACGCCCGAACTGCAGTGATAGTCTTGCGCTATTTATCGGGCAACTTGTAGATCCAATAATGAAGGAAGAGCTGGACTGGGACTTGATGAAGTTGGTCAACACCTTCTCGACTTTTGCTCAGTCATCGAAGTGCTGCCCTTTAAGGAAGTGATAGAGGGCCGAAACCAGATGGCAATCAGAGTGGGCAAGGTTTGGGGAATACAGTGGGTGGGGTAGAATAGTCCTACCATTGTCCGCTAGTTAAGCCTTGGAAAATTTTGTAATGTGTGGTATTGCGTTGTCCTGTTGAAAATAGATTTCAGCTTGTTTCCCAAGTATGGATTCGAGATACACCTTCAACTTTCTCAGTTGAGTAACATTTACTTGTGCGGTTATAGTCTGACCTTGGGGTAGCAGCCGCCAATATTCAATTCCTTTTACTCTCCACCAAACCAAAAGCAGTATTTTCGTGGGTGTGAAGATCAGGTTTATGCTCGCCTGCTGGCGCGTCATATGTTTCAAGCTACTGGCGATTACGCTCATCATTGTCGTAGAGGACTCATCATTCATCCCTAGTGATGACATGATCGAGTCAATCGAATGACGAGATGGACCGACGAAAAAATAACACTAGGCTGGGGGAGGAAGTGTCCCTCGAGCTTCGAGAGTAGAGGCCCTAGCGATAAACAACAAAAGAATTATGAGGGCTAAAGTGTTGTAAAGAAACTTATGCATCAACCTAATAGTTGTAATAACCTTCCTCCACTCACTAATATTGAAGACCGAAAACTCAATCAAAACTATCGAAAAGAGCAGTACTCACTTGAACCCCTACATATTTACCGCTCCGCCGCTTTCTGGAAAACATACTTATATACCGATTTTGGATCCGCCCATTTAACTTCGCGGGCTTGGACACCACCCGACAATGTGAAAAAATCTTTATCGAATGCAAAAAAAGCTAGAGGTCGCTCTGGCGACGACCATTTCTTCTAACGCCGAGTAGACTATCCACAATGACGGCGATATTCATGTTCTGACGTCATCGACAGAGATTCGACCTATTGAAAGAGAAATTAACATTCTTTCTTATGCATCGTGCGATAACAAGATCAACAAACTACACATCTGCGCTCTTTTACGAATGAAATGGCAGGCTTTGCAATATTTCCTAAACAGCGCTATCCTCAAAATGAACAATCATCTCATAACAATAGGATGATACTTAGATCAGAGTGATCTATAGATGGTGTACCATCGATTGTCTTGAAACGCTGCGAGCAAAAAATCATTGAGCTTTAATTGAGATGGACAATGGTACGGGAGTTCAAACATCAAAAGGATATGCACTACAGTGTAAACTGATAAGACAGATCGAGAAATTAACAGAGTATAAGAATATTCAGTCATATCTGATCCACCATAGCAGTATTACACATATGTACGAGAGCAAAGATCAAAGATCAGAACATTTCACGAAAGATCAAAGATCAAAACATTTCACAAAAGAATAATGATCAGAACATTTCACATTAGTCCATCAGACAAACATGATATAAATCAATAGATTAACTAATCAATAGTAGATTCAACAACTTCGTTCTTATGCTTCGAGCGATAACAAGATCAGCACACTACACATCTGCGCTCTTTTTCGAATGAAATGGGAATGTTTTACAATAATTCCTAATCTGCGCCATCATCAAAATGACATGAATGGAAATCAATCTTGTAATCGGAAGATGGTGCGAAACGTCTTCTAACTAACTTGGAGAGTTGATAGACATCGATGATTTATAAACGTCCACAACGACGACTCAAAGAACGAAAATCTTGAGTCATCCCTCGCTTCTCCAGAATCCTATCATCTACATCGGTGATGATCTTCTTATGAGGAAGTTGTTTGAAGATAACGCCTGCTGGCTCTGTAAAGGGTTGAATGATTTATAGAGGAGATGTAAAGATCAAAGATCAATTTGAAAATGGGACAACAGAAAGGTGCGCAAGACAATTGGAAACTGCAAATGAAATAAACAGGAATAGGAACGCGTAGACTACATATGTCAGCATGAATCATATGCAAATTGGAATACGTCTTGACAACAACTGTGAAAATGTATGCAAATGAAAACAGGAGATTGATCGATAGAAACAAAAAGGGAAAGACAGTGGGAAGGGGCATAAGCAGTGAGGGAGGAAGCTGGGAGGCAGAACGACAGTTCGGGAACAGGGAGAAAATATCGAAATTCGAAGTGTCTTGCAGAAGGGGTGTCTCGGAGTGTCGAAAGGCAGCCGGAGAGAGACATAGAGAGGTAAAGATACACTAAATATTGATCGACATACTACTAAAAGGACTGTAATCGAATGGAAAGAAGAACACGATGCAAGAGACAAGGAAAGGCGATAAAAAGATCGAAGATCAACTTCGAAAGGCGTAGAACGAGGAGAAACCAAGAAACCGAAACGTAAACAAAGATAACAAGTAACGAGAACACTAGATATGATAATAGTTGATTATATGCAAATTGCTAAACATCATGTTATAATATATACCGAGAAATAATTTCGAAGAAGCTGTACTAATCAATAATCCTGTTCAGTCTATCCTCCTACCGTATGCCTGCCTCTACCGTAACCAGATCGGCCATTTATCACCACCTTGGATAGAAAAGACTACTGTATCCAAGGATCGACTGGAGAGAGGTAATATGAGTTAATCAACAATGTATAAAGATTTATGCTCGTCTTATTGTTGTTGTTTGTGGATGATATAACACGGTATCTTAGAAAATCGACATAGGTGCGGTATCGCCGAAAAATAGAATTTTCTGTTTTATGTATGATAATTACAAGCTCAATGAGTGTAGTTCACTGGTACTTGGAAATTGCTTCCAATTGAAAATTCGCTTCAGGGGGTGACCACACAACGATTTGGCGCGTTTTCCTAAAAAGTTTATTTCGAATCCAATCGATTCGGGAGTGGATGCAATCGACTCCTTGCCTAATTCTAAGAAACTATTGTCGAGGAGAGTTTTTTGATCAACGGTCAACGAAGACTGGAATCAGGAAATTTCGAAAAAAAATTCACATTAAATTAATTCTCACTATTTTCCCATGGAGAAAGTAAATTTTTTATTTGCTCAATCGCTTCTACATATCATAACACATCTTCAGTTTAAAAAGTGTAATTTATAAAAAATGGGAAATTTATGCGCGAATCAATTTTGTTCGTTGAACTTAATTGTGGTGAGGATTGGCGACTTTTCATAAAAAGTTTATTTCGAATCTAATCGATTCGGGAGTGGGCGCATTCGAATCCTTGACTAATTCTAAGAAACTATTGCTGAGGAGAGTTTTTCGATCAACGGTCAACGAACGCTGGAATTGGTAATTTTCGAAAAAAAATGTTTACATTAAATTAATTCTCACAGTTTTCCCATGGCGAATGTAAACTTTTTATCTGCTCAATCGCTGCTACATATCATAACACATCTTCAGTTAAAAAAGTGTAATTTATAAAAAAATATAAATTTGTGTTCGAATCAATTTTGTCGTTGTTGTATGAATTATGGTGAGGAATTACGGTAAGGGCAAGAAGGCGAGATTTCCTAATCGATTTTTTGTCGCTTTTCTGCTTGTTTCGTGCGTATTTCAACGCAATGACACGAGTATTTGACTGTTCATCCGGTGGTTCGGAGTGTAGCTGTAGTTGGGCAGTGTTGTTCACTATTCTAATCATCATTGTGATGTAATTTTTATTCTATTTACTTATTCGTATACGCGCTTATGATATGTAGCAGCGATTGAGCAAATAAAAAGTTTACATTCGCCATGGGAAAATAGTGAGAATAAATTTAATGTAAACATTTTTTTTCGAAAATTACCAATTCCAGCGTTCGTTGAACGTTGATCGAAAAACTCTCCTCAGCAATAGTTTTTTTAGAATTAGTCAAGTATTCGAATGCGCCCACTCCCGAATCGATTAGATTCGAAATAAACTTTTTATGAAAAGTCGCCAATCCTCACCACAATTAAGTTCAACGAACAAAATTGATTCGCGCATAAATTTCCCATTTTTTATAAATTACACTTTTTAAACTGAAGATGTGTTATGATATGTAGAAGCGATTGAGCAAATAAAAAATTTACTTTCTCCATGGGAAAATAGTGAGAATTAATTTAATGTGAATTTTTTTTCGAAATTTCCTGATTCCAGCCTTCGTTGACCGTTGATCAAAAAACTCTCCTCGACAATAGTTTCTTAGAATTAGGCAAGGAGTCGATTGCATCCACTCCCGAATCGATTGGATTCGAAATAAACTTTTTAGGAAAAGGCGCCAAATCGTTGTGTGGTCACCCCCTGAAGCGAATTTTCAATTGGAAGCAATTTCCAAGTACCAGTGAACTACACTCATGGAGCCTGTAATTATCACACATAAGACAGAAAAAATCATTTTTCATCGATACCAAGAAATATTCCAGTTGTTGAATTCTCTCAGATAGTGTTTTATATGAGAGAGAAATTCTCAATGATGTTGAATGCATCGGAGAATAAACTCCCTCAATTCACATGTATATCGATTGATTATCCACTATTGTTGAACTGTAGATAACTTACCGTAGATGACTGTAAGGTAGCTAATTGCAAGGTCTAACTAGAAGTAAACTTGCAATTCTACTTCAAGTGGGAATGATAAGTAAACTACTAGTTTTGAAATCCGTTAATTACATTGTATTCATGTTACATCAAACTCTAATAATTCACACTTTTATTGTTTGTTTATAGAATTAGCTTATCTTTTCATAGTAGTCTAGTTGTTAAATTAGAAATTTTAACACTTTCATATAAAAATCTAGTTTTATAAAGTCTCTAGAAAGACCTGGTGCTGTCTACTGAAGATGGCCGCGACACCAGGCAAAGCTTTATGGTGTCTAGACGTAGCGGCCGAAACACCATGAAGCACATTATTACTTAATAGTTTTATTGTTACCATTATTTTAAATACGTGCATGCATATCACTCCTGTACATTGATTTACTTACTAAATTAATACCAGAAAGGCAAACGAAGTCCTGCGGGTGATCACTGCTGTGCCAGTGATTACTATGCAATTCATGAACATTTGTGTACTGATTATGATAACATTCATTTAGATGGTCGTTCTTCCTTCTTCTACTGTATATCTACTATTCGTCCAACCTCTCTCATCGCTCAACTACATCCAGCACCGATTCTCAATCAATATTCGTTCGGAATTGTTTTTCCATCTCGCCTCATTTGCATTGTTTTTGATGTTTTTTTTGTTTTTTCTCCTTTCTTTTTTGATTTAAAGTATTCAAAATGGGGGACATGGGATGGAAGATTGTGTTATTATTGTACGATGCTAGGATAATACAACTGTGAGAGTGCCACCCGAATTTTCCGGATCTTTGTTTTGTTTTTTTTTACAAAACTTACCCAACTTGGAAGGACTCGAACCACCATCGACCTTCTGACCATCTCTGAAGAGCACAGCCCCCTGCGTCGCTCACGCTTGTTCTAGCAATGAGCACTGACAGTCATTATTCTTAATCTATTCTGGTTTCTGGATGGATATCAAGGTGTTTCATTATATCCGAGTACTGGGTTGATTGCTGTATGCACTGACAAGGGGATGGTCGCAAGTGGTCCTGGCCATATGAGATGGCAATAACATGACTAGGATCAGTTTTCCATGCTGATTACGAATCCGTTTTCAGAAAGTGCCTAATCGATCTGCTTTTCGAGAAAATCGGAATTGAAATTTGGCTTGTTAATTCGAAAAGTCGTGTAGTTTCCATCACAAACTATATGGATTGCATTGGAAAGATGCGGCAATGTAAGGTAAAGTATTGCGAGAGTTTATAGATGAGTTCACCAGCTCACCCGGACGGTTTGCGCAGGAAACCACACGAATTTTCGAAATAAAATACCGATTTTCTCGAAAATTAGGTCGATTAGGCACTTTCTGAAAACGTATTCATAATCAGCATCGAAAACTGATCCTAGTCATGTTATTACCATCTCATAGGGCCAGGACCAGTTGCGACCATCCCCTTGTGAGTTGTGTTGCTTATGTTCTGGGGAGATTTTGAAATATTCCGTATACCGTAAACGAGAAAGTAGTGACAAATTTTGAAAACAATTCACAAGATGTTGAAAAGTGAATCGTGTTATTTACATAGAATTGTAAGTTTTTTTTATTGGAAGTATTCGAGAATCTGTGTGTTGGTCCCATTGACCTATACGCTGCAGTCAAGCTCTATCTAACGGCTGCACGCTCCGTGCTATCACGCCTGTCACGAGAGAATCGAACTAAAAATGATATTAATGGGAAAAAGCGAAAATGGTTAAATGAGTTAGGACCATTTTTGGATATCTCTAGGCATGCCTTACCAGCCCCCAAAGTCGCATTATGCAATTTTCAATTTGGGACACACCGGTTCGGTAAGGCGGAGACGCAACTTTGAGCTCGAATTTTTCGCATCTGGTGCGTTTTAGCGAAAAAAAGTGTCACAAGAATGACCCCCGCTCTTTTTTGAGCTCTATCGATCTAAACAAACCAGAACTCATGAAAATGCCTCTGAACACTTCGGAGCAAATAACTCAAAAATTTAGGAATAGGGGGGGGTGCTCTTATTCCAGTATGTTATTAAGTTTTTCATGCGCTTTCAAATTAGGGGTTTGCGAAAAAATACGTTGATGCGTTCGTATGGTTCATCCCCTTGTTAATTTCCTGATGATTTGAAGTCATTTTCGCTCAACCACAATCTCTCGTTTCACACACTCTCTCGCCCATTCCTTGTCATTCTATTCCATTCCATTCGGATGAAAAATGAGCCGAAAATCGCGCGAAAATGGAATGCATAATATGTTCCGATAAAGGTAGACGAAGAGAAATGAAAGAATTACATATTCATTGGTACTTGGCTATATCAAGATATATTTAATTCCATACCAGATTAGTGTACATATATTAGAATCGTTTGTAGCGACTTCAAGATGTATTAGAAAGTCCGATAAGATTAGTAAATTCTTACGAGCGAGAAAAGAAAAGAGTCTTACCTAATATTTGAAAGGATGCACCAATATTTTCATAATAAGACAGTGATAATGAAAGCCACGGAATATCGGAATATTTTCTGTTCTCTTCACTTTTCTTCGTTCTCTCGTTTGCTTCAGAAAATAGAGAAGAACGACCGATCACAAAAAGTAGCCGGGCAGGAATATTTCACGTGTATGCCTTAGCGGGCCTGCAATCGCTCTCCCATCGCTCCATTCCAGATTGCGGGCGCAATCACTAGCAATGGATAGTCAAGGCCATTGCGGGCCCGCAACCCCCGAATAATAATAATAATTTTATGCGTTTTACAAGAAAACACGGTAAATAATAATAGATAATAGATATTAGATTGATGAACACATAACAACAAAACAAACGTGGAGGTTGAATAATGGGCAATGGTCCGTGGGGATAAGGCAAGTATCTTGTCAATTTAACTCAGGGAAACTGAAAGTAATTCGGGTTTTCGGTTGTACGAGGAGCATTGCCGCTCTACGAATAGCCAATCTACCACGGAATCTATCAATGAAGTTTCACAATATTACAACAATGAGGATATTGTATTAGATTGTGTAAAAATACACTTAATGATGATTGTGACGGAATAGCATCTACTTAAATTCACAATTTCTCATATACTTAATCTCGAGTGATTTCAAAGAATTCTTTCTTGATAAGCAATTAATTCAATTTCAAACAACATGTACTAATTGGTTATTTTTTTTATTTTATAAACGAATTACCTATTAGAGTTGGCTATTCGGGATGCGGGATGCGGGCCCGCAATGATTTTACGAGCCATTGCGGGCCCGCAACCCCCGAATAGCCCGCAACCGCCGAAAAACCTATGAGAATATTTGATATTGTGATCTCTGTCATCGTTCTTGTTCTCTGATATTCCCCATGTTCATTAGATAAGGACAGCCATTACAAATATTGAAGCACTGTAAAATAATTATTTTACTTTGATGTTCGCACTTACGCTACTCCGTTTTCCTTACTCCAAAAGTTATCATAAAAGTGGTTGTTAACGTTTGTTTTTCTCCCATACTCGTACTAATCACACCGAAACAAATATAAAAATTCCGCAATATTTTTTATAACGAAACATTGCACATTTATTTTAATGTAAAATACGGAAATGCATTATAACACATTATTTTCGATGAAACACCCTCCTTGATATGTACATGGGTAATGTCAGAGGAAACTGCAAAGAAACCCTATTAAGAGATTTTCTGGATATGTTATTAGTCCAATATCTCGAAAACGATAAGCAATGATTTAATCTAATGATCGAGATAATGGCATATCATAGCGGAAACGAGTTTGTCTAAGTTGCAAATATGTGCAAAAAATTGGGAAAGTGTAGATATAAGTTTACAATGATTTTCGTACATCGCATGCGCTAATCAGCCAATTCGAACAGCGATTTTGACCTTCTATTTATAGTACTTTAGAACTGCTAATTTAACAATTCTGATGAAAAAGCGGTTATTTTAAATTCATCAATAATACTCCTTGATCTTCTCCACCTACTAAATTCATGCTATTTCCGTGTTCTTTGAAATAACCGTTTTTGCAAGGGCAAAACTGGTTGATATCAAGATCCTTAGATCATCTCCGAAATACTAAATAAATATTTATTCATAAACTATGTATGATTTGGCGTTTCAATATGAGGAATAAAATGTAAGCACATCCATTTCTGATATAGTCCGTTTCTGACGTTGTCCTTCGACTTCTCGAACTTTTCATTCTTCTGTCCTTCTCAAATCTTCGTCATCAAGTTGTCGATATGGACTGGTATCCCACATAAAACCACTTCTTAGACAAAGATGATTTTTTTAGCGAGGATGTTCTGCTTCGAGGGGAGGAGCCTGTTTTGGATATATAAGAAGTTAGAATATGAGGGAATATTATATTGTTATTTTGTATTCAATATGATCAGCGTTATTCATCCTCCACGCGAATATATCGAAGTCATCTCCAATTCCTCATTCTCTTGAGGATTCAAATACAGGTAACTATAATTTTTCTGCTTCTCACTGTTTTGTTTTCGATTTAAAAATACTCATCTCGTTATTTGCAGAATTTCTCTACTCTGATTATTGGGCCACAATAATTACTGTACTTTATAAAATATTTATTTCGACATCTTGAGTCTACTACTTGTTCGAATACCATATCATCGTGCGATCGACTGTCTTCAATATATCACATTCATTTAAATTCACTCAGTCTCCACAACATATGTCATTCATTATTACAAGTTCTGTGTATGATTTCCTGTTGTTTCATTTACATTATGCACCTAATAAATATGCAAATCATATTCGTCTTTAATTTTACTAGAAGTGCTGACAAAATATTTTTTTCATATACGTTACCAGACAACTATTTGTGATTGTTTTATCTGGGCGAAGATATTTCATAAATTGGTTAAAAGAAGTAGAAACGATGGTTAAATATATATAAGTTACTCAAAATATAAAACTGGACTGTTCTCAAGAAATTCAAAAAATATTGGGCAACTTTCTAACCAATGCCTCGAAATGTTAAATAAAGGTCAATGAATGGAAATAAAGCTCAATGATTAGCATGAGCTGTCTATGTACATATTAATATTTAGGGATTTCTAAAAATGTTTTTAAAGTTAATTTTTTAAAATCTCATGTTTTCAGTTTTCAACAGACCAGGTATAAAGTCTCCCATCTTCGTCATACTTTTCACAACGTTTTACAGCATTCGTCACACTTCCACTTCTTAAAAATTTGCAGACCACTACAATAAATCCGTATGTCTAGAACGTTTATTTTAAATTTTTTGAAGCCCAAATGCACGTTCTTGGGAAAGCTGTCAAATGTCTCACAGAGTACCACTGATCTCATACTTGAGCGTAATTCGAAGCGTTATCTGACACTTATCACTGGTTTCATGTAAGGGTCCCGTTATTCAAGTCCTGCGGCGGATCACTGCTAGGCCAGTGATATGTGTGTGCTAAATACTTGTCTGAGGGCCGTCTGTTGTCGTTTTATTCTTACGCGGATTCGGTGTTTTCAGCATTTGCATATTGCAAACATCCTCATTACAAGGTAAATATATACATATATTTTGACTTTTAAATTATATATATTTTATGCCTAAAAAGTAGTTAATTTCAGCAAAAATATTTAAATTAATTGAGGAATTGAACCACCAAAAGTCGGAGTGAGCACAAGCACTCCAGACCACCATTCGGCCATTTGTCTCCGTAAACTCATTTCTTTTCTGCAGTGAGAACGAGAGATGCAAATCTAGTGCTTTTTTCAGAAGCCTAAAAAGGGGCTTTATACGCGAATATGATACTGTTGACCTACCTTTTTCGGAATCCTTGCTCCATGAAGATTTACGTCAAGGTATCCAAATTAGAGAATTGTGTGGTAATGTTAAATAGTTCCTTTGTTAGGCGAATCGACAATGTTCCAGAAAACAAATAATAAGGAAGCCCGTAAAGTCATTAGACTAAGATGATCTAGTCTCTTCACACCCACGTAAACTGAGAGGTGTCCAAGTTTATCTTATTCTATTGGACATTCTCTTCTATCTTTTCCTTTATCTTCGAAGGTGTCGTCCATTCATAGCCGCAGTAAAATTGTAAAATTAAGGCTTTTCGATAATTATGTGAAATCCCCCCCCCCTTGTAAAAATGACGTTTAATGGAAAGTTTTAAAAAAATTGAATGCCTCTGTAAAATTAATATTTCTTTAAAATAATTTTTTGTTCGTATATTTTCTGTCCCTATAGATTCGAGCTCCATGTACCTGCCTATGTATGGTGTTGCCATAATAATAACGCTGCGATTAGCTATGATTTTAATAGGCTGGTAATCACAGAAAAGCGATGCTTTCATAATAATTTTGTCGATGATGTTCTATTCAAAAATTGCGAAAAAAAGAAATATTTTTCTTCGATGTTTCAATACAATTTTTTTAAACAAGAATAATCAAGAAAACTCAGACTTTTTGTGTTTCTTTTTTTAAATCTAATACGCAGCTGACTACGATAAAGATTATCAAAATGTACGAATAAGTGATAAATAATAATTTATAATAGCTTGGAAATATTAATAAATAGTGTGCTTCATGAAGTTTCATGTCAATCTTTTAACCAATGTATGAAACATCTTCTCTCAGATGGTGCAATAGCTTGGTATTGTACATGGAAAAAACATTTTTCAGTACTTCTTTGAAAATTAAAGACTAATGTGGGTTACATATTTACCAATTACATAATGTGACTGAAACAACACGAAATAATAGAAAGAACTTGTAATAATGAATGACATATGTTGTGGAGACTGAGTGAATTCAATGAATGTGATATATTGAAGGCAGTCGATCGCACGATGATATGATATTCGAACAAGTAGTTGATACTTCTAAGATGTCGGAATAAATATTTTGCGAAATACAATAATTAATGTCGCTCTATAATCAGAGTAGAGATATTCTGAAAATTAGATGTTGTATAAGTTTTTTTTTAATTAAAAGATGATGAAAAGCAGAAAAAATATTTACCTGAACTTGAATCTTGAAAAGAACGAAGAATTAGAAATAACTTCGATATATTCACGTGGAGGATGAATAACACTGATCATATTGAATACAAAATGACTATAATATTCCCTTTCTCAATTCTTATATACCATAAAATAGGCTCCTCCCATCGAAGAAGAACATCCTTGCATCAAAACATGACTGGCTCCGATCTTTGTTAAGGAAGTACTTTACGCGGTATGACAATCCATAAATACAACTTGCTGACGAAGATTTTTTAAGGACAACAGGCTAGAAGGTTCGAGAAGTCGAAAGACAACGTCAAAAAACCGACTATATGGGCCACGCATACACTGGATTTTTGTTCTTCGTTATTGAAATGATAAAGAAGGATCAGAAATAGTGTGAATATATTTATTATTTCGAAGTGCATTGATGATGATCTAAGACGGTTGATATCAACAAGTTTTGCCCGTGCAAAAACCGTTATTTCAGAGAACAAGGAAAAGGTTACATTTGGTAGGCGAAGAAGATAAAGGAAAATTTTTTTTATTATAATTGCTTAATTAAACAGTTGGAAGGAAGGATAAAACCGCATCTCAAATTGGGTGTTTATCACTTGCCATGAGCGATATCCATTGTATTCTAAAATCTACACGTTCCCAATAATAATGCTTATAATTGAAAAATGAAAAAAACCGTTTCCGCTATGTTATCTCATTCTTCCTGTGAGATTTTCACTGTGTAATTGTAAACTAAATAATCGATTAGCGTTTTCTAAGATATTGGATTAAAAATATATCCAGACAATCTCCTGATAAGACTTCTTCCGAGTTTCCTTTAGAATTTCTCATGTATATAGGAGGAGGGTGTTTCATCGAAAATAATGTTTTAAATGCATTTCCGGCATTCACAAAATAACGGTTAGTTTTTTTTTAATATTACGGAATCTGTGATACCCTCTGTTGAGTTTTGTAGCCTACTTTCATAGTTGGTTGCCATTCCAATCACAGGGAAAATAATTGATTGATTGATTGATTTTGGTTGATTGCTGAGATCTGAGACAGCTCTCGATCTTCCATCAGAATCACTACTTGTAGTGTATTTGTTTGTGTTTGTGTCAGTCCTTAATTGTTTGTGTCGTCCTCTCTGCCATCTCTGCCACTCTCACTCTTTGACCTGTCTAGTTCCGTCTTCCCAACTCTTGTCTCTCACTCCCTTTCATTGATCCTTTGGTCTAATGTCTACTCTATCCAATGACGTCATTCTTGCCCTCATCAATGAGATCAAGGAGCAGCGCAATGAAGACCGAGAGATCATGAGCGAGCTTAGGGAGTCGGTAAAGTTGATGGGTAAGCGATTCGATTCTGTTGAAGCTAAGAGTGTACAAAGTGATAGTAAGCTAGTAGACACACTTAATGCCATTACGTCAACTCTGGCTGCTCTGGTTGAACACGTCAAGTCTACGCAGACCCAGATTCGTCGAGACATCGCTAACACAGACACCATAAAAGACAAGGCTACGAGAGCTGTCTTAGTTGGTCTGTCTGAGATGAGTACCCAAGAAGAAACAGACCAACACGATCGTGAGTTTCTGGCAAGGGTCATCAGAACTATTAATGACCCTGAGCTCAATAGTATTTCTATCTCTTGTCATAGGCACCCTCCTATAAGAAAAGAAGGGTCTAATCATGATCGTGTATTGAAGATTCAGCTACCGAATCATTCACTTCAAGAACGATTCATTCGATTGGCAAGGAAGCAGCGCATTGGACTGATGACTGGATCTCCACACTGCTACCTAAGACGTGACTACACTACGGACGAGTTGAAAATGGATAGGGAGCTCCGCCGTGAAGCAGGTATCAAAAACTCTCAAGCTGGTCAGCTGCAGTTTGTTGTCAGAGACTTAGCTATAGTCCAGCTGTCCAGCCCTCGAGCTCTGCCACCTCGGTCTTTGGCTGCTATCGAAAAGAACAAGCAGATCAGAGATCAAGTGGGCGGAGCCTCGATCTCCTCCTCTTCTGCGCTCAATACTTTCTCGGTTTCTATGTTCCCTCCTCTCTCTGGTTCCACACCTGCTCCATCCACTACTCGTACTCCTTTCCGATCATCTACGACAGTTAGAGGTCGTGGTGGTATAGGAAGAGGAAGAGGTAGAGGTACATCAGTGGATAGCAGGGCTGGCCGAAGTTTGACTCGTAAGAGAAACACTGATGATAAGCCTCCTGCTTCCACCAAGAAGGGTAAAAAGAATGTAACTCCTCGTACAGTAGTCGTGGAAATGGAAAGTGGTGGTGACAGTGATGTGGAACCTCTCTCTGTTAATCTATAGGTCTCTTCTCACTTGGCTCTTTCATCCCCTCTCTTGCCCAATCATCTTTCATCTCTTACCCCTCTTTAGTGCCCTCATTCTAGACTCTCTCGATTCAATCCGATATATATTGAATCATTGCGGACCTCTCCACCGCTAGGCCTTGCCAACCTAACCTGTCATTGATCGCCGTTTGATCTTTGATACAGAGTCTTTTCTGAGCTGCACTTCCCATCCTCCCCTTTACCCTCCCCCTCTCCCGATAATTTCTATCTATCCCACAAGCTCTTTTCATCTGTTATTTCAAATGTTGTCGCATCTTATTGATGTATGATAAATTAAATTAAATTAAATTAAATTAAATTAAATTAAATTAAATTAAATTAAATTAAATTAAATTAAATTAAATTAAATTAAATCTCTGATTTCCTCACAACACAATGCCAGCGACTATATATCCTCTTGTCTCATAAATACCAGAAGTATTGGTTATAAGATCCCTTATCTCGATGATTTTCTATCTACTTTCTCATATTATATAGTTGGCCTTACAGAAACATGGGCATGTCCATCTACAATCTCTAATTCTATGCTACACTCAGAGAAAAAACCCTTAAATGCAAGGGTTTAAAACCCTAGTTGGCATGCTGCGCTGTATATAACCCTTACGGGTAAGGGTTTTGATACCCTTACCCATAAGGGTTTCAGCCCTTACATGCTAGGGTTTGAAACCCTTAGTGACCTCGAAAAGACGCAGAATTAAAGTTGCAAAAGATTTTGATCAGAGTAGGAATCGAACAGGCGGAGGCGCACCTCTGCGCACACTACCCAAGCGCTCTACCCACTGCGCTACACGGACATGTTGTTACACTGACAGAACTCAGATATCATACAAAGGGGAGGCGTGGGCCTTGCAAATAAGGGTTTCAAACCCTAGTTGGCGCTCTGGTCAAACCCTTAATAGTAAGGGTTTTGTCTCTACAATTCCTTAGGATTTGGGTTAGGGTTTACAACCCTTAGGGTTTTTTCTCTGAGTGTATCTATGTCTCGTTATTCTGTCTATCGTTCTGATCGAGATCGACATGGCGGTGGTGTCGCTCTCCTTATCCATTCCTCCATTCAATCCAGTCAACTCTTTTCACTGTCTTTCTCTTCATATTGCCAATCTTTGGGTGTTCGTATACATTTGCCAAATAACATCCAGATCCAGATATTCATTCTTTATCGCAGTCCCAGTTGTGATTCTGAAAGTTTTTCAGAATGTCTTTCCTATGTTTCTGATACAATTTGCGAATCATCTTACCCCTATGTTTTGATCGGCGATTTCAATTGTCCAGATATCGATTGGATATCAATGCGCAGTAAAACAAATCGCACTCTATCTTCACACTCATCCTCTATCATTGATTTTTGTCGTTCCCACTCTCTTCATCAATGCGTCAACTATCCAACTAGAGAAAACAATACATTGGATCTTGTATTTACTTCAAATCAATCAATGATATCATCCACTAGAGTCCTCCCACCCCTTCCTAAGCTTGATCACTCTATCGTCTCTTTCAATTTACGTGCATCCCTCCCTAAATCTCGTCCTATTTTAGTGCATGACTATCGAAACACAGACTGGCAATCTGTGCAATTCGCAATAGCTAGTATCGATTGGTACTCACTACTCTCTAGCTGTCAACAAGACGCCGATACATTGTATGGTGTATTTACTAACCATATTCATCGTATAATAGATGAATATATACCTCTGAGAAGAGTCGTCCCTCATAAAGCACATCTATCTCCATCAACACTCAATATTCTAAGGCGATGCAGAAGACTCTACAGAAGACGTCATCGTATCGGTCTAGCACCTTTCCGTCGTCTCAATAAGAGACTGCATGACTCATTTAGAAAAACCAGAAGAGCACGTGAAAGATCCCTATTAAGTAAACCGAATCTTAAGAAGTTCTACAAATTCTCTGGTGATAGAATCAAAGATCAATCGCATGATATTGGTTGCATTATAGATACTAATGGCGATCCCATAACTGATGATAAGGACAAGGCAGATGCTTTTGCCAACTACTTCAGTCGTTCCTTCAATAGTTCAACATACTCTATTCCTTCAATTGAAGAATTCACGCAACAGTCCATTGATTATGTTATGTTCACTCCTGCACGTGTTGCCTCCATAATCAGAAAACTTCCAAACAAGAATTCATCTACCCCCGATAACATCACATATCTTTTTATGAAAAAAACCACGGATCAAATTTCCGTTCCGCTGTCTATACTCTTTGAACGTTTTCTTCTTCTTGCTCAATCTCCCTCTATATGGCGCACTGCCAAAGTCAAACCCGTGTTCAAGAGAAAAGGTTCAAAGAGTGATGTAACCAACTTCCGACCTATATCCTTAACATGTTCAGCATCTAAGATAATGGAGAGAATTGTTTGTCATGATATTACTCACTATCTTTCCAATAACGGGTTACTGCCAGACGAACAGCATGGGTTTCGTCACAAAAGGTCATGTTCTTCTTGTTTGTTGTCTAGTTTTTCTACTTGGCACGCTGCTTTAAATCAGAAAAAATACATTTCAGTAGCATTTATTGATTTTAGTAAAGCATTTGATACGATTCCTATCAATCTATTAATCGAGAAATGCTCCAAATTTGGAGTAAAAGGACGTCTACTTGCATGGCTTACTTCTTTTCTTAGCAATAGAAGTCAATATGTATCTATCAATCAGTCGGATTCTATCGTCTACTCAGTTAATAGTGGAGTGCCTCAAGGTTCATGTTTAGGTCCACTTATGTTCTCTCTTTACATCAGTGAGATTCCATCGTTGCTACCATCTAAAGTGTCATGTTGTATGTATGCTGATGACATAAAGTTGTACAGTATAGAGGACCCATCAGCCCTACAAACTGCACTAAATGTCTTGTTCGACTGGTCTCGTTTATGGGGTCTGTCCATGTCGACTACTAAAACAGTAGTAATGCATGTTGGTCCAAATCATCCCAATGTATCTTTCACTCTTGGATCATCCAACTTACCGCTTGTTTCCACAATAAAAGACTTAGGAGTAACCTATGACAACAGACTTAAATTTGATGAACATATTACTAACATTGCCACTAAGGCACAATCGCGATGCGCCTTCATACTTCGATCTTTTATGTCTAAAAACCCTCAAGTATATGCACGACTGTTTACAGTGTACGTTAGACCCATTTTAGAATTCTGCTCTGAGTTATGGAATCCCCAGTTAAATATGCACGTGTCTAAAATTGAGTCCGTCCTTCGAAATTATTCCAGACACGTGTTTCGGAAGTGCCACTTACCGTACGCTGACTACAACGATCGTCTACTCAAGCTCAACCTCCCCTCATTAGAATGTAGACGAAACCAAAACGACATCATAATTACATATAAGATTATCCACAATTTTGTAGATTTAGACCCTCGCTCATTGTTCCTTTTTTCCAACACAATTACCCGTACTCGTGGCCATAATATGAAACTTAGAACATATCGATCATCCACTTCTCACTATCTCTCATTTATTAGTAATCGTATTGTACCTTTATGGAATTCTTTCGAAAATAGTATTGTAAGTCAACCCAACCCAATCATGTTTTGTTCTTTCGTACGAAAAATGTCGCTGTGATCAAGTAATTGCAGTGCATACTTCATTTCTTCATATTTTATTTCACGCTCAAATCTCTCTATTTTATCCCACCATAAGTAACTTCTCTGTAAGAAATGATAAAATATTATTAATATTACGGAATCTGTGAATGTTTCGATGCCCGATTTGATTAGTTCCATTTTCTTTGAAACATTTCTTACTCTGAATTATAGTATATATGGGAGAAAAAACAAACATTAACAATTTCATTTATGATATCTGTTAGAATAAATAAAATGAAGTAGTGTACGTGCGAGATCAAAGTATAATTCTTATTTTACAGTGCTTCAATATTTATGCTAGCCGTACTTATATAATGAACATGGGGAATATCAGAGAACTTATATCAAAGAACGGTGACAGAGATCACGATATCAAATATTATCACAGGCAATTCGTTGATAAAATTGAAAAAAAAATTAGAAAATGTTGTTTGAAATTGAATTAATTTCTTATCAAGAACGAATTCTATGAAATCATTTATGATTAAAGATATGAGAAATTGTGAATTTAAGTGGATGTCCTGTTTGATTTAGACAATCTATATACTACTTTAATTCAAAAGTTATCATCTTTAGATGTAACCAAATTTTCATTACGTGTATTTTTTACACAAACTAACACAACAACTTCATTGATATCATACTGTGAAACCTTATTGAGCGATCCCTTCCTTTTCGTTATCACTATATTATTAAGAAAATATTGCTACATAATCTCAAAAGATTAGTTCAATATCAAAATCCTCATTTGTTTTCTTTCAATGAGCATTTCATTAATCTTTTTGGACTTTCTAATACATCTTCCCCATGACGAAACCCCGTTTGGAAATGCACGTTTTCCACTTAAGTCTCCCGTTTTATAACACCCCTCATGACTTGAAATGAAGTTGTTTCGGTAGATGGGGCGTTAGGAGCTGCTATATAAGTAATGGAAAATACTGACAATCATATTTTTTTAAAGTTGTGAATTCAATATGATCAGTGTGATTCATCTCCCCTCTTCTGAATATCTTGAAGTCGCCAAAAACGATTCTAATAGTATACGAAGTCAGCAATGAACAACTGGTATGGAATTAAAATAACATTTTTTCATATATCTAATGCCTTGATCATAACCACATTCGAATGAATATAACACGGTATCTTAGAAAATCGACATAGGTGCGGTATCGCCGAAAAATAGAATTTTCTGTTTTATGTATGATAATTACAAGCTCAATGAGTGTAGTTCACTGGTACTTGGAAATTGCTTCCAATTGAAAATTCGCTTCAGGGGGTGACCACACAACGATTTGGCGCGTTTTCCTAAAAAGTTTATTTCGAATCCAATCGATTCGGGAGTGGATGCAATCGACTCCTTGCCTAATTCTAAGAAACTATTGTCGAGGAGAGTTTTTTGATCAACGGTCAACGAAGACTGGAATCAGGAAATTTCGAAAAAAAATTCACATTAAATTAATTCTCACTATTTTCCCATGGAGAAAGTAAATTTTTTATTTGCTCAATCGCTTCTACATATCATAACACATCTTCAGTTTAAAAAGTGTAATTTATAAAAAATGGGAAATTTATGCGCGAATCAATTTTGTTCGTTGAACTTAATTGTGGTGAGGATTGGCGACTTTTCATAAAAAGTTTATTTCGAATCTAATCGATTCGGGAGTGGGCGCATTCGAATCCTTGACTAATTCTAAGAAACTATTGCTGAGGAGAGTTTTTCGATCAACGGTCAACGAACGCTGGAATTGGTAATTTTCGAAAAAAAATGTTTACATTAAATTAATTCTCACAGTTTTCCCATGGCGAATGTAAACTTTTTATCTGCTCAATCGCTGCTACATATCATAACACATCTTCAGTTAAAAAAGTGTAATTTATAAAAAAATATAAATTTGTGTTCGAATCAATTTTGTCGTTGTTGTATGAATTATGGTGAGGAATTACGGTAAGGGCAAGAAGGCGAGATTTCCTAATCGATTTTTTGTCGCTTTTCTGCTTGTTTCGTGCGTATTTCAACGCAATGACACGAGTATTTGACTGTTCATCCGGTGGTTCGGAGTGTAGCTGTAGTTGGGCAGTGTTGTTCACTATTCTAATCATCATTGTGATGTAATTTTTATTCTATTTACTTATTCGTATACGCGCTTATGATATGTAGCAGCGATTGAGCAAATAAAAAGTTTACATTCGCCATGGGAAAATAGTGAGAATAAATTTAATGTAAACATTTTTTTTCGAAAATTACCAATTCCAGCGTTCGTTGAACGTTGATCGAAAAACTCTCCTCAGCAATAGTTTTTTTAGAATTAGTCAAGTATTCGAATGCGCCCACTCCCGAATCGATTAGATTCGAAATAAACTTTTTATGAAAAGTCGCCAATCCTCACCACAATTAAGTTCAACGAACAAAATTGATTCGCGCATAAATTTCCCATTTTTTATAAATTACACTTTTTAAACTGAAGATGTGTTATGATATGTAGAAGCGATTGAGCAAATAAAAAATTTACTTTCTCCATGGGAAAATAGTGAGAATTAATTTAATGTGAATTTTTTTTCGAAATTTCCTGATTCCAGCCTTCGTTGACCGTTGATCAAAAAACTCTCCTCGACAATAGTTTCTTAGAATTAGGCAAGGAGTCGATTGCATCCACTCCCGAATCGATTGGATTCGAAATAAACTTTTTAGGAAAAGGCGCCAAATCGTTGTGTGGTCACCCCCTGAAGCGAATTTTCAATTGGAAGCAATTTCCAAGTACCAGTGAACTACACTCATGGAGCCTGTAATTATCACACATAAGACAGAAAAAATCATTTTTCATCGATACCAAGAAATATTCCAGTTGTTGAATTCTCTCAGATAGTGTTTTATATGTCGTTTGATTATTTATTCTATGGTTTTTTCTCTGTCGGATACCCAATATTCTGTATATTGTACAGTAATTAACAAAATTCTCATGCTCATTGAAAAAACTCCTCTACGCCATGTCCTTCACATGTTACGTGGAGTTTTTCCAATCTAAACATCGATTACTCGATAAACTTGTAATCATTTTGTCAAAAATGATCACCAATTGTTCATTCAATTGCTGTTGCGCCTCGGGCGTTCATAAATTAATTTAAACAATTGAATTTTCCTCCAGTAACAGTTTGAAAAGAAGGGAAAACGACATTTTTTACATTACAGTAATTGTTTGACTATTCAGACATCTACTTTAGAAATATCCAAACATATTTATTTGAATGTATGTTTAGTTAAGGAAGTACATAAATTTAAGCAGTATTTTCTATTTCCGCAATATTTCTAATGGTCTACTTTTGTTATCGAAATTCTTCCACTGATGAAGTTCTTTGAATACTAAAAATATATCTCCGATGGTAGTATCCTTCATGAAACTCATGTATTATGTTACACAATTTTGGCGTCCCCTCACACAAAATCGGATCATAGATTAACAAAACTGAAATAGCGGATAAGCTAATTAGCATCTCTCGCATTCATATAAACATTTTAGGCAACAGCAAATCATCATACTGAATGTGAAGAATGCCCTATTCCTTCTTAGTTCCGGTGCACGTCTCCAGCTATATTAAGAATCTTCGTCACTGGGATCTATTTACGTACTTGACAACAGCATAAAGCCATGCTTAGCTCTCCCCAACCATGATTTAAGTGTGAGGGTGCTATGTTGTTAAGAATTAGGATAAAGGGATATTATAACTGCTAATTTGTATTCAATATGATAAGTATCATTATTCCCCAACATGAAGATCTTGAACCTAAATCAAGCTCTTCATTATTAGTTTCACAATTAAGAAATTTAACTTTGTGTTTGATAATTTATGAAATTTTCTCGAAAATTTAAATTTTTTAGTTAACTATTCCTTTTATTGGTCAACGGTCGAGCTTCCGAGCAAAATAATTTCTCTCTTCTAATGCTTTCGTAATATCACCATCCCTTTCCTCCCTTCATTTTTTCACATTCATTAGAATTCAAGAAACTCTCAGTAGATATGTCCTTCATTATTTCCATTACTTCTCATTATTTCAATCATATTGTCTGATGTACTTGTACTTTATGTACTCAATAAAAATTATTTTCAATTGAGCACAACTTAGATGGTATCTTCAGAGTGCTCAATACAGCGCCCGTTAGCGATATTGAAAACATTTTATTATTAGAGAAAATGTGTGATGTGATAAAAGACGACAAATTGTTTAATCAAAAGTTATATTGTTATGTATCGTATCACAATATAAAACAGTGAGCCACGTGATAGAAAAAAGTGAAGATATTAAATCAGAAAGCTAACTATTCGATCTACTGATCTCCGAAGTAAAGGAAACATTAGAAACATTCTTAACTTCAATAATTGTTTGATTAGTTATCTTACCCTTAATGTAATAATATATATTGCGTATTTGCGCTGCAACTTTCTGAAATCATTCATATCTCATTGTCAGACGTCCAATTTATTACAAAAAGTAACCAACCTTTCTATAGATTGGATTCTTCAGAATGAAAACTAGAGATAATTGAGTGGGATGAAGAGCAAAGATTGACTTAAAATGTGAGCATTATTATTTTCTTCTCAATTCACATAAACAATCTGCTTATTATGTGGGTTTAACAGACAATTCCTGGGGGATCTTTTTAATGATAATGCCCTACTCCCACACCGTATGGTATTCAGTCTTTTATTTATTAAAGAAAGACTATGAAGTGAGAGATGAAAAATGAACGTACGGTCATGGCGAATCTTCCAAAAGACCAGACATAATCGGAGACGAATGGATAATACCATGTGAGGGCCATTGCGCCCCAGAGGAAGGATAAGGGCCATAAGTAGAAGATTGAACAACCGAACAACTGCAATACGAGAAATATAAAAAAAGCCGGAAAATCAAACGAAATAACTCTTTATGAAACTTATTTGTAAGTTAATCGGATTCTAAGACTAATTCCTTTGAAAATTTGCAGAAATGCCACTAATGTCGACTAGTAGCATCTCTAATACTTGACGTAAGAATATTTATCAAAAAAAGTAGCCCTTTGTTTGCCACTTTAGAGGCCGATTTTCTGAATTTAGAACTTTGGGGCCCACGCATATTTTTTCTAACCTCAAAGTAAGATCCGAAATATCACCTGTGCAAAGTATACCACAATCAGACGTTGTTGCATGCTTTGCGTTGCTTGAGTCAATTTAGCCTAAACACAATGAATTTTACACTGACGCAGAAAAGTTACTGCATATTCTGCATTTATGAAAGTAATGAAGACGTCGTTATGTCAGGGGCAATTGTTTCTATACCTATATCTGAATCGATATTTCAAGCGGTCCCTATGATAAATCTTAGCATTTGAAATGAAGAACTCGTTGATATGGCTTGCATTACTTACTCCCTTTTGTTTCTCTTTGAGAGAATACATTGAATGAATTATGAAGAAGGCAAAAGCAGGAAAAATAGCAATCATAGAACCCAGTAGGATCCATAATTCTGCAAGATCAAAGATTAAAAGACATTGTAATCCGAAAAAGAACTAAACCTGTTCCAAAATAGTTTGGTTGACCTTCCGCTCCAAACAACAACAGTGTTCCCCCACGGTCCACGAACATTTTCAGCTCAGGAATCTCAAGAATTATAGATTTTATCGATTTTAGTGTTTGAGAACGACCAACTTTGATCAATTCTTCATAGTCATCAGGTTCCCTTCCAAAATAGAAAAACCCAAAACAATTAGCATTCAATAAGAGAAATTCAACGATCAGAAACAATGCTTCGATTCTGAAAACCGATTTTTAAATAAATTAAACATACATAAACTCGAGTAAATCAAATGTGATCTTGTGGATATTTTTTGCTCACAATTAGTATCCAAACCTTTTTGATATTTTAAATTTCGTATCCATATCTTGTGTGATAACTTGATGAGTTTTGATTAGAAGATAATGAAATGGAGGATTGGGATTGATGACACCAATTGAAAGAATCAACTAAATATTTCATTTTTTATATATCTAGGGGCCGACATTAACACAAATAATTACAGAAAATTAGAATTTGCGTATTTTTATTGTGGTGCTGAATATCTTTAACAGATTATTTTTATCTGTTATAAAACAAACAAGCAGTATCCATTTCGGTATTCCAGAAGTACATAGAGGCCCTTCACAATAAATTCCATCATACGGTAACATTGGATATACTCTAAGACCAAATGACAGTATCCATTCCATAAACATCAAAGCAAACTGGAAGTTGTCATTGATTGACATTAAGTTTAGTTGTCTTGCCTGATTGACAATATATCCGTAACGAATGTCGTTGCGAAATGATGCGTTCTTTTGAAAAAGCAAATAGAATGTAATTGGATGAAAAATAGAGAGAGAAGCACAGACAATCAATAATTGATGGCTGAAATTTATTAGTACAAAATAAAGATTGAATTCTTCATTTAGTAGTGAACACTTTTGATTTTTTCTTGAATTGAAAAAAACGTAACATCCGTAATATTAGCTCTCGTTTAAGAATGATGGAAAAATAAAACCGTATTTGTGACATTTGATGGCAATTCAAAGCTTAAAAAATAATCTACCCCATGGAAATATCAATAAAAAAGTCTCGATCCCAGTGAAATCCATAAAGCAAAGTTTGATTATCTTTCGTCATGAAGAATGAATGAATAAGTAAACTGCTAACAGAAGATGGAATATCATACTAGGAAGACGTGAAAATGAAACGAATTCATTTCTCTGAAATGACCTTTCGAGACAAATTGGAAATGAAAACATCTGCTTTTATATTCTATTTCAAGAATCGTGGGTTGATCTGAATAATGTAGACAGAGATCCATTATTTTATAACAAAGCCTTGTAAAGTGGGATTAACAGAATCTCTGTAAAAGAAATTTGTACGTAAAAAAATATACAGTACAGCTCAGTCGAGATGAGAGCCAACCGCATCTCTTATAAGTACGCTCATGATTTTTGGGCCGTCATACTGTGTTCAGTGTCCTCGATTTTACATTTTTTTTAAAGACGGGTCGGAAATTTTATTTGCTCCTAAAGATTAATTATTAAAATATTTTTTAAGATTATTTTATCACAAAATTAATAAAATCTGCGATTAACTGACAAACTATATTGTAAAAAGATCTCGATAAAACATCGCATAATATTTTATAATCTTCATGGAACAGAACTCGTTAAATTAACAACGGAAGTGAGGAGAACATAGAAAATAACAGGAGCTTACGAACAATAAAGGTAACAAAATATGATGAATTGAAGCTCACCGATACTGCAAAGTGCTGTTGATAGAGTTCAGAATGGATTGATCGTAAATCTGGTTGAGATACGGTAGGGTGAGAATAAATAAGGTAGGACAAAGAAAGAGAAGATCAATGGGCCTGCTCTGAATTATCATATATGAGTTAGCATATATGCATAGACCAGTAATGCCAATCTCTCTACAGAAAGACTCAGTCGTCTTTCTTTATCAAGAACTCCGATTAGTCCATTCAATTCTCTTCCATCATATATCACACTATCTGAGAAAATTCAACAACTGAATTTTTTTTTTGGTATCGACGAAAAATCAATTTTTCTGTTTTATACAATACAATACATTTATCTTATCAGCACTAAGTGCAGAAGAGTAAGTCAGGGGCAGGGGGAATTTTCTTGCAAGTTCTTTCTTCCGTCTCTGAGAGATGTTATTCTCCATTCAAGAAAACGATCGAACTGAAACTTGTTGATTGATGTAAAAAACCCACGAAAACGTTCCGCTATCGTCCATTAGGCCTGCTTGACAGCTGGAAGTACACCTCCAGGCATTCCAAAGCCTTCTAGGAGGGGATTGGACTGTTGATCCTTTCTGTTGATGGAGTTGGCGAGAGTGGAACGGAGAGATTTCTGTTTTATGTATGATAATTATAGGCTCCATGAGTGAAGTTCACTGGTACTTGGAAATTCCTTCCAATTGAAAATTCGCTTCAGGAGTTGACCACACAACGATTTGGCGCCTTTTCCTAAAAGGTTTATTTCGAATCCAATCGATTCGGGAGTCGGTGCAATGGACTCCTTGGCGAATTCTCAGAAACTATTGCTAAGGAAAGTTTTTTGATCAAAGATCAACGAAGGCTGAAATTCGGGAATTTTCAGAAAAAAATTCACATTAAATTAATTCTCACTATTTTCCCATGGCGAACTACAATTTTTTATTTGCTTAATAGCTTTTACATGTCATTACACATCTTCAATTTAAAAAGTATAATGTTTTAAAAATAACAAGTTTATGAACGAATCAATTTTGTTCGCTGTATTCAATTGTGGTGAGGATTGGCGAGGTTTCCTAAAAAGTTTATTTCGAAACCAATCGATTCGGGACTGGGCGCATTCGAATCCTTGTCTAATTCTAAGAAACTATTGCTTAGGAGAGTTTTTCGATCAACGGTCAACGAACGCTGGAATTGGGAATTTTCGAAAAAAATGTTTACATTAAATTAATTCTCACTATTTTCCATAATTCTCACTATGTAGGAGCGATTGAGCAAATAAAAAGTTTACATTCGCCATGGAAAATGGTGAGAATTAAACATTTTTTTCGAAAATTCCCAATTCCAGCGTTCGTTGACCGTTGATCGAAAAACTCTCCTAAGCAATAGTTTCTTAGAATTAGACAAGGAGTCCATTGCACCGACTCCCGAATCGATTGGATTCGAAATAAACCTTTTAGGAAAAGGCGCCAAATCATTGTGTGGTCACCTCCTGAAACGAATTTTCAATTGGAAGGAATTTCAAAGTACCAGCGAACTACACTCATGGAACCTGTAATTATCATACATAAAACAGAAAAATCCATTTTTCGTCGATACCACACATATGTCGACTTTCTCAGATAGCGTGTTATATGAGTCTTGGGATTAACATTCTCTCCCCCGAAAAAAATGTGACGGCATCGATGTACATTGAGTATACTCCATTGATCTAAAATCAATAAATTAGTTTTTATATATGCCATTTGTACAGTACCTTTGAGCATACAGCAGCTCTATCTCTCTTTGGAATACAATCTTCTCCCTTTCTTGCACGCTATCAGAAAGTCCCTAACAGACTGCAATTATTCAGATCACCATATATCACGCGTGTCGCGTAAGGTTCGAATAAACGGTGGCACATTGAAAAAATCGAAAATGAGCAGAAGTCATTTTTTGGTAGTCCATATGGACCCTAACAAGGTACCGTCGAGCTTTTTTGCATATCTTCATTTTCAACGTCGAGAGGCGTCGTCAAAATTTTTGAACGGCGAAATCGGCCGACTTTGGAGCTCTATAGCTCTTCGGGGTCTGGTTTTGGTATCGAGTCGTCAACCGAAGAATTTCCCGCAATGTCAAGGAGAATACGCCTGCATCATTGCCAGGTCGATTTTTTAATTAGTATTTTTGTAAATCGTTTTTATTGATTAGTTTTCTTAAAAGTATAGAAGCCGAAATTTTGCAATAGCTTAATCGATAGATCTCGACCAGAGCTTTTCAATGGTATGCTGAACTTATACTTTATTTAAGTGCGCTCGAAAGTTATGACCATTTCAAGGTTTTAATTGAGTGCGATCGCACGAGAGGAGAGCGACGCAGCCAGTGATCTACCCACTCTTATACCTCGTGTGACCAATTCGCCCTTTTGAATTAGTTTCACTGTTGTTCTAGTACATATTTACGTTATTTTGATAACTTTGGAATGTTAATTTCTATAATTCAAATCACGAATCATAAGCAATCGATGAATATCAATCGCCATGAAGACAAATTACAATATGACAACACGACTTCAAATTCACAGGAATATTTCATCACATTCTTAATCGACTACCATCCTAAAGAAGTTATCTTCGTATTGTCCTAGAATCTCCATGTCCTTATCCTCCTCATCCTTTCCCTCTTCCTTGACGACGTCATCGTCTAATCTCCGATTCATACACAATTCTTCTATTCCTCATCGTGTTAAAGTTTACACTTACTGATAAGTTCAAGGGTGTTCTCTTTTCTGATTTTCATAATCACAGCAAGATATTTCGACAAAAATAAAATCAGCAAAAGAAATCTGCTGCAAGGAGGATCGAACCCCTGACAGTCAAAAGCAAATGCTGACACCTTATCCACTACACTACCTAGTCACTTGTTGTGAAGGTGGATAGGTCAGCTCACCAACCAATCTGGATGGTTTATGTATGAAACTACACGAATTTCCCAATCAAAAAAAACTTGAAATGATCATATCTTTCGAGCGCACTTAAATAAAGTATAGGTTCAGCATACCATTGAAAAGCTCTGGTCGAGATCTATCGAATAAGCTATTGTAAAATTTCGGCTTCTATATTTTTAAGAAAACTAATCAATAAAAACGATTTACAAAAATACTAATTAAAAATTCGATCTGGCAATGATGCAGGCGTATTCTCCTTGACATTGCGGGAAATTCTTCTGTTGACGACTCGATACCAAAACCAGACCCCGAAGAGCTATAGAGCTCCAAAGTCGGCCGATTTCGCCGTCCAAAAATTTTGACGACATCTCTCGATGTTGAAAATGAAGATATGCAAAAAAGCTCGACGGTACCTTGTTAGGCACCATATGAGCTACCGAAAAATGCAATAATATGTGGGGGTCAAAAAATGTGCCAACCACCCCCAGATTTTACTCGATTCTTCAGTGACACGCGTGATATAATCTAATTAAAGTAACCCAGTGTCTTGTGGTCTACTCTATTATGTCCGGCTACAGCATCTTGCGATTTGTCTGTATTCATATTTCCTGTTTTTTTCTGTGTTATCCAATTTTTCATCTTTATCATTTCTACCTCAAATAGC
This sequence comes from Parapristionchus giblindavisi, assembly GCA_943737045.1. Taxonomy (NCBI): domain Eukaryota; kingdom Metazoa; phylum Nematoda; class Chromadorea; order Rhabditida; family Diplogasteridae; genus Parapristionchus; species Parapristionchus giblindavisi. The sequence goes on from CALSFV010000233.1 coordinate 700,554, forward strand.
AGCAGTAGCATCTTCTTCCACTCTCGTCCTTCTTTCGTTGTGGTATCTCCGTCCTTAAGAATGTATACGAGACGTGCAGGAGTGCCCTTGGTCACGTCGGACAGTTCGTCACAATCATTACCGACGAAGCTTCCATACCATCTAAAGGAATAAGAATGTCTATGAAATCGGTAGATCATATATACCTCCGCTGTTCCACATTTATCTCCTTCAATAACCTCTTCATCTCCACCATCATCATCATGAGGAATCATACCCTCTATCTCTCTCGTCTTTCCTCTCCATTTCTCCACAGACTGAGTGCACTCTTTCTATCTCATCTTTCAAAATCAGCCCCTTATTCTCCGTTGACATACTGAAATCAATATTCATAACTTCAATTGTTTCCAAGTCATAATACCTTCATGTTGTGCAGATCATCATTCCTTCTCTCATTCTCTCCATGTACTCTTCCTTCTTATCCGTATTACATCTATTGTGGTACGGTACAGCACACTTCATTGAATACATCTGTCATGATAAATGGGCTACGGTAATGTGCATGTGAATTACCTGAAACCACTAATGGAAATGTGGGGGCCGGAACAACGGGCATCCAGAAAGACGCAGTTGCACCACGGCTTCGATGTCTGCCTTAAAATATAAAGTTGGTCTCAAACAGGGCTGGGAATTACTGTTCCTGAATTTTATGTCATTTTTCTGTTTTCTGGTCTTTTTGGGAACCAGAAAATTTTTTGACCCTCGGCAATGCCGAAATTTTGGCGTGCCGAAATATTCCGCGACATGCTGAAATATATTAAAGGCACACCCCAAGCTAATTTTGCTCTCTGCATTGACAATACTCTCTCGTAGACAAAGAAAGCGTGAGAGTGTGGCCAGAGCGGAGAGTTTCAAATTAGCTTGGGGTATCGCTTTAAGTGCTGAAAATGATCACACTTGTTTCGCAAAAGACACAAGTTTAAGAGGGGCGACATTAGGGAAGTCTTTCTCGTTTTTGGCAGACCGCTCAATCTTTTAGCGTGTGTGCGCAATAAATTTCGGAATGCCGAAAAATATTTCGGCATAAGCCGAAATTGAAAAAAGAATACCGCCCCTGAAACAGAAAATATATTTTTAAAGCAGAAAAATTTCAGAAAATATTATTTTTGAAATAGTTTTAAAGAAAAATAAAAAAACTCGTTCAGTGTTGCATTTATGATGTGTTTTTTCTCAAATACCGTACACAGAGAGAGTAAATTGTCCCAAATATGGCATCAGATTTCCCATTCCCTACTTGTGTATACGATTTGCCCACATTCTGGCAAATGGTTGTCGAAAGATCAGCTATTTGCCACATACAGGCAAGCATTTGCCAGAATACCGGGAAAAAAGCAAACTATACCTGCTCGGCCAAATTTAATCTCTGTGTATATACGCCCGAAAATTTCATGCAAAAAAATTTCGGACTTTGGTATCTCGGTGTTGGATCTAGTCAAACGAAGCCGGTATCGTTTCGATTCTATAGTTTTGCAATTTGGTGTTTTGCGCTGGCACCTAGATGAAAATGTATGCGAAATTGGTTTTGCAACCAAACTAATTTTAACATTAAGAAAACAATGCAAATCAATGATTTTATGACATTTTCTGTTTTTTTTATTAATTTTCTTTTTTTCTAACTTTTTCTGTTTTCTGATTTCAGAAAAAAAATAATTTTCTGTCCCAGCCCTGGTCTCAAAGATCAAACATCAAGGAAATTACGCTCTTCATTTCTTTTTTCCATTCGCTTATTTATTGTATGATTGACGATGGATATTTATCACTGTTATTATTTTTAATGAGTTAATGATTATAGATTTAAACACAGTGAAGTATTATTCAAAATTACTTTGAATTTTAAATTTTTTCGAAAATTTTTTTTTTAATTTTGATCAAAATTTTATTAAAATTATTTTCATGAGGGAATAAAAATGTATGGTCTATATTTACAAGATACAAACAATCAAGGCAGAGAACCGACGGAATTTCGTGTGGAATGAGCAAACAGCAAATTGAGGATAAGGCTTATTCAGTTGCTCACCTATTCAAGTATTACACAAAACATGCTTTGTTTTAATAAAAACAATGTTGCTGAACCAGTTTTTATATTCAAAGAGCGATGAAATCGAGCAAGATAAATAAAAGACGATGCGAATTACAAACAAAATCAGATTCTGCAATTAGCAAAGGGGCTTGGCCTAAAAAGGACGGGGTGTTACTGGATGCAAATGGGAGTGAGATATAAAACAAAGATGCAATCAAGCGTTGTATATATAATTCAAAATCCACAAAAAAGGTCTTTTTAAATACGTGTAAGTAGTAAAGAAAATATACAAATATATATCATACATTCTTATAATAGTATAATCATACAAAAACAATATAGGGAGCGGGGGATAACAACACACTAGAGGAGAATAGTGGGAAACCCGCAAAGTGACGAGACATATTTAGTACACCGCATGCAGTGAATTGTGTGTGTTTAAGGAGAGGGAAAATCAATAAATGAAATGATCTACTCTTCATATAGATCAAGAATATCTTCAATCGATATAGCATTAGCAAATCTATGTGTGCAAATTAGTGACGTAGATGTAATGGGGGAAACGAATATAAATCGATAGCAACAGAATGGCTCGTAATGGGCGGGGCTTGATCTAATCAATAATCAATCGATACAGAATATTAAGATATTGATTAATTAAGAACAACATCCTCCTCCAACGGCGCCAGATCTACTATCAGAAGGATTTACCGTCGATCGATCGGAATCTACCGTCTCCACTGGTCTCTGAAACGAATGTCTTTGATTACGGTATCGATTATTGATTGATCAGATATAATTCTCGATTTGCCCCTCAAACAAAAGATAACTATCAATGATTGATAGATCATAATCGCTATCTATTGCAAAATATGACTGACAGCCATAGCATCAATTATTTCACAATAAAATGTTCCGTCGATGAGAAACTTCCGTTGTTTAGCACCACTATGCATACATACCTTATCTAGTATAGCACTTGCCAACTCATAGAAGGCGGTATCGATGTTGATGTTGGCCTTGGCTGATGTCTCCAGGAATCGAATGTTATGATCAAGAGCAATCTAGAAGTATTATAGATTATATGATGTTAAAGGTAATAATTGATTTATTGATTGATTATTATTGAATTGATAAAAGTCATCAAGATTTCATTGCTCGAACAGTCTCATTGAGCATTACTGCATACAATACAATGTAACATAAAACGGCGCATAAGGATATAATTTTATTGTCAGTTGTGCCTCTTGACTCTTCATAAATTGCATAAAGGAAGTATCCCCATCTCAAGAGTCAGGTTTCAGACAAAACAAGATGTCTTCTTTCACTACAGTAATCTCAGTACAAATCCTAGAGAGTATCAGCATGAGGACGTGAAAAAAACAGCACACTTTTATATATTCATCAACATCAAGAACACGTTTGAGGATTGCACATATATGGTGAATGGTCGCTTTAAACAGAAAAATTTTTTAACACACACCTGTGAAGTGTTATACTTAACAATTTTTTGTACTATTTTTACACTTTTTTCTTTGTAATAATCCCCCTTACAGTACCTTCTCTCCTCGTTCCTTGCTCACTACCCTTCTATCGCCCATATCACACTTGTTGCCCAACAACATCTTCACCACGTCCTCAGATGCATGCTGAAACAATTATCAATTATTAGCTACACTTTCAACACTTACGCAAAAAAACAAAAGTTCCGTTATTTAGCACCGATAACAATCATCAATTATTAGCTACACTTGACAACACCTTGCACAAACAATACCGTTATTTAGCACCGATAACTAACCTCGTCAATATTCCTGAGCCATTTGGAGATGTTATCAAAGCTCTTCGTGTTCGTTATATCATATACGAGCATTATGCCCATTGCACCTCTGCAATTAACCAGCCATATTACTGTTTCAAACACATTTCATCTAGTAACAGTAATAACCACACTGATGTTAATTGATCAAAATGTATTCCGCAATGATATGCAATATTATTATAACGTCACCAACCATATATCACCATTTTGGTCATCCAATTCAATCTCAATCCCCCCCCATCGTCTCTCAATCAATTCAACCATAACTAATCGATATCGACAATCACTCCTCCAATCACATAGACATCAACTATCTATCATAAAGAGTTCTCAAAAAGACATCAATAGTATTCAAGATAAAACTACTCAGACTTAATCAATAAACAAAAGAATCAATCGATATACCTATAGTATGACGTAGTGATGGTGTGGAAGCGCTCCTGGCCAGCCGTATCCCTTCAAAGATCACAATCATTCTTAGTCCAGCGGGAAAAAATCTGGCCAGACATAAAAAGCCCAAAACTACAGTAGCTATTGCATTATCGGATACCGTACCAGATCTGTAGTTTGATCTTCTTCCCGTGTAGTTCGATCGTCTTGATCTTGAAGTCGATGCCTACAAAGAGGAAATATTGATTTATCGATTTACTCGGAACGTGATAAGTGTAGAAACGTAAGAAAATAAGCATAGAGAAAAGGCTTAGTTATAATCCCCAACCCCCATTTCCTGTGACGTCATGCTTTTTTCTCAGGAATTTTCTGTCAACTTCCTTCTATCTATCTCTTTCTCTATTTCATACTCTTTATTTCTAGCTCAATATAACTTTCAGTGCCTTCAAATCACATGATTAACTTCAATATCAACACATCACATCACATGTATGTGAGACCACTATCTTGAAGCAATTGTGTACCGCAACAGGGAACATCTTTACAGAATTAACTGAATCAATCTTCTACTAGGTTCTTTCTTTTGTTCGTCGCCATTCTCACTCACTCAATATTTCAATTACTCATTCAAACTCGATAGTAAAGCTCATGTCACCAATGCACGACTCATTAATATTCCATAATTAGTAATATCATAGTGTTTCACAATTCACTAGTAGCCACTCTCTGGTTTCGGCTCTCATGTATGATCTACACTATCGCATGCGTGGGGAGAATTTACAATGAGAATGAATAACTAACAATGAATGAATGAATGAATCATTGTCTCCCCGATACTAACATGTAGAGTGAAGTTGACACCATGTCATGAAGTAAAGTATGTCGAGACTGTATGACAACATTTTAACCCCTCCCCCGTCGGGCTAGAATATGCTGACAGGATAAATGATATTACTATTATTACTACTATGACAACACAAGGTTCATATCCACATATACATAGTCATTTGGTTATTATTTCAAAATATCTTTCATTCCATAATTGCTTCATTCATTCATTGCATCATTGTCTTCAAGTAGTTTTACCTAACCAGGAAATCGTCATGGTGAATCTATGTTTCATGCTTTCTATATATGTACAGTTCAATGCAAATGGTCAATATTTCGCATATAATTCGAAATTCGAATTTCGAAATTCGTTCCACTCGATCAGTATTTAGATCAACTCCTAATCGATATATTCCACTGAATGCATACTTCTGATGTAAGAGATGTCCTCATCACCAACATTTTAGCTACCACCAACCTAATCCCATCCTTCCAACAATATATAATATAAAGATTCCCGTGATATAATACAAATTGATAGATGATCAATGTAAATGAATAAATTTCCCACAGGTCAGTCATTATTAAGAATGATGATATGGCTCACCAATGGTAGATATGAAGGTAGTGTTGAAGGCATCATCAGAGAATCGATACAGAATGCACGTTTTGCCCACGCCCGAATCACCAATCAACAACAACTTGAAGAGTAGATCATACTGACGACGGGCCATTATTGATTGATGTGATGAGTAAATTGATCTACCAGACGAGTATCGATAAACCTGCAAAGATCAACCACACTACATTTCTAGCCCCCGAGAAAAATTTATCCGTATTGTCATATCTTTGTTATTCATCTCAAACAAAATAGTATCACCACTGATTTTACATATTCCGGATTCAAATATTGTTAATTAAACAAAAAAATTACTTGAATTAAAATATAAAAATCGATAAATAATTGAACTATGAAATGATTGAGAGTTATGATCTGTTCAACTGAGAAAACAGTCGAGAGAACGCATAAAACAACAATCTTTTCTGCTTTTCGTTTCATCGTTTTTTTATCTACGAGAGAGCGTTTCCAGAGGGAAGAGTTTCAAATTAGCTCGGGATCTTCCTTTAACCAATATCTATTATACTCACAATGAAAGACCGTAGTCACTGCTCCCTTCTATTCTCTCTCTATTGAGTTATCCTATCGATTGAGGACACTGCAAGAATATTGATTGATATACAACTGAGAGATCACGGATACGGTATTGGTCAATGGATAATCCACCACGAGTCAGATAAGATACGGTATCGGCCAATATCCAAACAATCGATAATTCACAAAGACAAAGATGCACAAGAGTACGGTAATCAATGAATCGATCGTTATTTATAACTAAAAGTGTCAGAGTACTATATCACAACAGATAGATAGGCATAGGTATAGAATGATATGAAATGAATGATAAGATGAAGAAGAAGAAGAAGAAGGAATCGGTCTGATAAGATCGTTCCTATTATTTTAAACAGTCAATCTTTTTTCTTCATTCTCCACCTTGCGAAAGGGGGCTTCACAATGTAGTAGATATGTTCAGAGTCGATTTCACAATCGAAGAGAGAAATGAATACGAAACTACACAAGAAAAGAAGAAGAAGAAGATGGAAAGTAGAGACGATGATGATACAAAAAAACCATGGAAAGGAACGAAACGGATTGACATGGCTGTGTTAGAGAGGGAGAGATAGAGGGAGAGATAGAGGGAGAGGGAGAGGGAGAGAATTAGAGGGGAAAAGGAGAAGGAGTAGATGGAATATGATGAATACTTACTTACTCCTAACCCTCTATCCCTAACTTCTCTTACCTCATATCTCTCACACTAGTACATTTCTCATCGTCAATCCTAACAATAGACTCCACTATCGAATATTCATCAGGGAATATAATATAATAACTATATGAATATGTACAGTAATCAAAAAGTATCAATCGATATGGCAGTCATATGATATAAATATATGAACGAGATGAAGATGACTATGAGGATGAAGAACAATGAGGAAGAGATAGAGAGAGAGAGGAAGAGGGAGACAAGCAGTCGATATTCAGTCGTATAAACGATTCTATTCGATTGATATAGCACAACGGACAATGAAGAGAGATATAGAGAAAGGAGCAAAAGATATCCCAGACAACTAGAGTACGATTGAACCAAATGACAATGTAATGAAAGACTGAACAGTAGTCCCCTATACCACTCTTGTGCATGACAATCAACGCGAAAATTAGTGAAAGCAGAAAGTACGAGCAATGAATCAACAACAGGCCACAACTACTTCATCACCTGATCGATGAGTGTTTCATGATCTGAAGAAGAAGATAAAGAATTCACTATACCCCTTAAAGAATTCCTAAAAAAGGATACTAACGATCTCTCCGTTCCACACACTATCTCTCCACTCTCTGATAGTTTAGATATAACAAAGTACAAGATGTCTCTCCATCTCTTTAACATGAAGTGATAGAGTTAGAATGAAGAGGAATGAATCGTATATGACAGAATGATAGAGAAATAGGGAGAGGGAGAGGGAGAGGGAGAAATAGGGAGAAGTAGAGACGACGAATAGATGGAACGTATGCACGAACCAGTCAATGATATACAGATAGGCAGATAAGGGAGGAGAGGGAGAGGGAGAGGGACAGAGAAAGAGATAGAGATAGCGATAAACGTCTAGAAAGGGGGAGTTGGAATGGTTGCGAAAGCCCAATCATCTATGCTTTATAACCCGAAATCTTCTTGCTTTCAGAATAGATAGGGATCGCTTCTCTAACACATGGAGAGTGGTCATTGAACACCTGGCAAAATGCCAAAACAATACGGTATGGCACACCAAGGTGTATTTTAACCGTCCGCGCTCTCTCACTTTTACACACTCTCTCTTTTCTCTGTCAAACGCTGACCGCTCTGGAAACGCTGTTAGACATACAACAAAGAGTCCGATAACTATTTCGATCAGGTATAAAAACAGTGATAACAGATATGGAACATATCAATAAGACGAAGAAGAAGAAGAAAAGAAAGACAACAATTATAAATGGAATAAGAACAGAGAAGAGGAGGAGGTGTGAGTCATCTATGGATAGTATTATAGTTTCACCATCTAACCCCCTCACTCTCCCTCTCCCTCTCCTTCTCCCTCTCCTTATTGATATAGTCATTCACTCTCTCCGAGGCGCAAACATACTCATATTAAAGATGGCAATCCCTGCCCTCTCAGCACTACAGCCAAATCCATTAGAGATAGAGGAAACGGAAAAGATTACAGGCGAAGCTAGAGCGCCAGACGACGAGAGCGGGTTGTTGGCACGATGCCAAGTCAGACAATGAGATGAGCTATATACAATACAATACATAGATAGAGTACAATGATTGTGGGCGTGGTCGAGTGAAGAAATCGTAATGACAACTACTTTCTCAGTGGGGGCCATTGAGGCAGAAGAGAGAAAGAGAGAAGAATGTCGTCTCTCTCTCCCTCTGCCTCTTTCGATGTCTCTTCTACACTCTTCACTCTCTCATCACCAATCGATAGTCAGCCTCTCTCTCACTCACTCACCACACATGCACTATCTCATTCCTCGTCGTCTCTCCCTCTCCTTCTTCTATCTCTCCCTCTCCCTTTCTTTCTCTTCTACCAAAAATGAGTGTGGTGTGCCCATTCCCTCCTCCCTCTCCCTCTACCCCTCCTCCTCCCTCTCCCTCTACCCCTCATCCTACCCTCCTTCCTTTGTCAACATCTGCCTCTATATCCTTCTTCATTAAATCCTTCAATCCCATAAACTCAAATACCGTACCCACACATGTGTGGATTAGTCAGGATTATAAACCATTCAGTTCCAATATCAAATACAGTACACATTCAACTGAGACGATACTCTCGATCAATAATTACTCATTACAGTATTTTATCATCCTTTGATCTAATCAATCAATCAATAATTCACAATCTAGAGTAATCCGTCACAATCAATCAATATAGCCAAGCCAACCATAAAACGCAAGAGTAGGAGGTAGAGACTAGTATATAGATACGACTATCGATATTTTTGTTACCGTAACCTGATGGTAGGTAGATTAGTGGTAGAGATACTACGGTAGGGTGAACAAAGGTGGGTACAGGATGAGTATATCAGTCAACAAGGTGGAGGGTTAATCGATACTTAGTAGGGTATACTGTAGCACATCGAATTACCATACACAAGAGGAAACGTTACACAATACACAATCAATAATGGGGAATAGTAGAGATACAAAGACAAAGGTTGGAATACAGTGCGAATAAAATGTTTTATGAGGTAAATGTGAAAGAAAGATAGAAATGGATTGATTATGTAATCAATCAATCGATAAATTAATTATCAGTCAATCTGTATACACATAGAGAATGCATGAGAGAGATCGAGTAAACTAATATCTATCAATCGATAATGATTGATCAATCAATAGGAGAGTAGATCAGATCAATCAATCAATATCTCCATACAGGACGGCCACTGCCACCACCACGTGGTTGGCTTGGGTTGTTGCCTCCTTGATAGGAGCCACGATTGTTGCCTGAATGATTGAATAAGTATACGGTAGTTGGAATACGGTAGTCTAGTATAAACAACGACCTACCGTATCCCCCTCCACCACGACCTCCACCGCCGCGCCAGTTATCATTACCATTTCCTGAAAGGTACACAATCAAATCATTTTCGATTAAAAAAATTCATTCATTAAATAACCTCGTAGCCCAGACTACCGTAGCCCATCACTTACCGTATCCACCACGTCCTCCTTGATACCCTCCTCTTCCTCCTCCTCCACCGTAACCACCTCTCTGGTTCTGTAATTGGGCGGATATTCAGACTGCTTATAATGAACCAGACGGTCCAATAAGGTTCAAGTCTAATAATTCCTACCTGAACAGCCCATCCTCCATCAGAATGTCTCTGTTGATATCCTCCTCCTCCACCACCGTAACCTCCTCTGCAATGATGACATCATCAATACCGTAATCTGTCCATATCTACCGTACCTTCCTCCTCCACCGTATCCTCCTCCTCCACGTCCTCCACCTTGCTGCCATCCACCACGACCGTTGTAGTCACTTCCTACAAGTGAAGCTATGTTTTAAAGAAGTTAGTTTACGATACTCAATACAAAACAGGAATACTGTACTGAATTATAGCTAACCAATGAATCAATATTGATCACAGTACTAATTATATCATAACCACGCCATGAATACAGTCCTCATTATCGATCAATTATATACAATGCCTACAGTATGCCTATACCCAATTACCGTACTCACCAGCACTTTCCCTATTATTCCACTGTCCTCCTCCTCCTCTATAGGCTCCACCCCCAATTCCCATTTCATGTCCAATCGTACGATGACCACTCGCATCCAGACTAGCACGTCCTCCATGATTACGAGTAAAGCCAACCATCGGTTGGAATTGACCATTCTGAATACACAATCAATCGATCAATAAATTTAATCAATCGATAATCTGTAATATTGATTGTGTAACTTGTGGATGCTGTGTGAGACCAGTTAGTATGAAGAGAGAAACTTTATTACTCAGACGTTTCGAGGATTATTTCCTCATCATCAGTGAGATTGGATTACCTACAATGGATGGAATGAGAATATATGAAAAATCAACGACTAGAGAACAAGAGCAGAACCGAATAGGAAATATGGAAAAGATGCACAGGAGTGAATGAATGTAATAACAGAACCGAATGTGGAGTCTAAGATTGTACCAGTGAAGGAATGAGAGGTGGGGTCAGCGGGATAGATAGAGAGAGAAGGGGAGAGGGAGGCGAGAGAACATAGAAGTGGAAATGGTCAGAGGTCAAAGTTAAGTAAGGCCAATTGTGAGAGTTCAATGGACAATTCAGCACGATTATTTAGTGTTGGGTTAAGTGATTGGATGAGTAAGGCTTCAGAAACCTTACGTCTTATGATGTTTGGTTCTCTATGCAATATAGTACCAGACAACGGAATGGGTTGGGAATTATGACAAGCAATGGAATGTTGAGCTACCGCATATGATTTGTATGCACTATGGGTTGGGTTATTGGCAGCACGAATATGCTCAGAGGCACGTTCATGAAGGGCTCTGCCCGTATGACCTACATAAAATTGTGAGCAAATAGTACATTCGATACGGTAAACAACACCAGCGGCAAGACAACAACCTGGTGAATTAGGGCAGAATATGCAATGTCGAACTGGACAAGATGAATCACGGTATCGATTACGAGATAGTAGACCAAGTAAAGATAGACCTGTACGTTCAACAACATTCACATCGAGATCAGCCCTTTTGAAACAGTCTCTGATATCCCTTGAGAAGGCATCAGAGACGAATGGTATGCTAAAAATGGGCCGATCATCACAAGTCTTGGGAACCCGATTTCCCACTTGGCCCTTATGAGTAGTGGGTTTATCGTATCCGTTTGATTGGATGATGCTCTTGGCTAAGAGTATTGATTCCCTTTTGAACTCGTGAGACGATAGTGATGCTGAGGTCCGTAAAGTTGAGGAAACAATTGAACGCTTTACATGTGAGGGGTGACAAGAAGAACTATGGACAAGTATGTTCTTGCAGGCTGGCTTGCGATACCATTTGTAAAGGAACCGTCCCGTGCTTGTGTTGAAAAAGAGTTGTATATTCAAGAACGGGAGCCAGCCTTTCTGGGGGGCCTCTCGAGTAAGTTTGATAAGAGGACCACCCGCAGTGTTTATAGCAATGAAATACTTGTCCAACTCATGTTGGTCACAGGCAATAATTAAAATGTCATCAATGTAACGACGGAACCAGACGATCCCAGAGCGAATACAGGAGGTTTCTATGGAATGCATGTAAGCAATGGCAAGAATGGGAGCAAGACGGTTTCCCATGGCTAGGCCACGGATCTGCCTATAGACTTTCCTATTAAACGCGAAAAAGTTACAATGAAGACACGCGAACAATATGAGTTGGACAAGTATTTCATTGCTATAAACACTGCGGGTGGTCCTCTTATCAAACTTACTCGAGAGGCCCCCCAGAAAGGCTGGCTCCCGTTCTTGAATATACAACTCTTTTTCAACACAAGCACGGGACGGTTCCTTTACAAATGGTATCGCAAGCCAGCCTGCAAGAACATACTTGTCCATAGTTCTTCTTGTCACCCCTCACATGTAAAGCGTTCAATTGTTTCCTCAACTTTACGGACCTCAGCATCACTATCGTCTCACGAGTTCAAAAGGGAATCAATACTCTTAGCCAAGAGCATCATCCAATCAAACGGATACGATAAACCCACTACCCATAAGGGCCAAGTGGGAAATCGGGTTCCCAAGACTTGTGATGATCGGCCCATTTTTAGCATACCATTCGTCTCTGATGCCTTCTCAAGGGATATCAGAGACTGTTTCAAAAGGGCTGATCTCGATGTGAATGTTGTTGAACGTACAGGTCTATCTTTACTTGGTCTACTATCTCGTAATCGATACCGTGATTCATCTTGTCCAGTTCGACATTGCATATTCTGCCCTAATTCACCAGGTTGTTGTCTTGCCGCTGGTGTTGTTTACCGTATCGAATGTACTATTTGCTCACAATTTTATGTAGGTCATACGGGCAGAGCCCTTCATGAACGTGCCTCTGAGCATATTCGTGCTGCCAATAACCCAACCCATAGTGCATACAAATCATATGCGGTAGCTCAACATTCCATTGCTTGTCATAATTCCCAACCCATTCCGTTGTCTGGTACTATATTGCATAGAGAACCAAACATCATAAGACGTAAGGTTTCTGAAGCCTTACTCATCCAATCACTTAACCCAACACTAAATAATCGTGCTGAATTGTCCATTGAACTCTCACAATTGGCCTTACTTAACTTTGACCTCTGACCATTTCCACTTCTATGTTCTCTCGCCTCCCTCTCCCCTTCTCTCTCTATCTATCCCGCTGACCCCACCTCTCATTCCTTCACTGGTACAATCTTAGACTCCACATTCGGTTCTGTTATTACATTCATTCACTCCTGTGCATCTTTTCCATATTTCCTATTCGGTTCTGCTCTTGTTCTCTAGTCGTTGATTTTTCATATATTCTCATTCCATCCATTGTAGGTAATCCAATCTCACTGATGATGAGGAAATAATCCTCGAAACGTCTGAGTAATAAAGTTTCTCTCTTCATACTAACTGGTCTCACACAGCATCCACAAGTCACACCAAATATACACCAAAATGAAGATAACTGAGTATTCTAAATTGATTGTGTACGCTGTAATAGTTTCGCATATGGATAAATGTTTTATGATTGGAATGTGGAGAAGACAAAGCGACAAGGCACTTTAACAGAGTGTATCTATAACCACAGTGAAACTAGAATTCACCAGGTTGTCATCTATATATTCAATCACTTCCAATAACCCACAAAATGACAGGTGCAAAGGGACGAGTTTCCTCTCCATCTCCACTCATTAACGATAGAGAGATAGATAAAAGGTACGCTAATTACTACCATCTGTCTTACTCTATCTATATCTATATTGTTGGACCAAATGAAATAACCCAATGGAGATGGACAACAAAGCAAGTCACAACCATTCAAAATATATTCTAAGAAGAGTAAGACAAAGGAAGAGTAAGACTCCCACATGAGCTTATTGTAATTACACCAATCACGTCAATAGAGAACCCTATCCCATAGTTCTCGATCCAATCAATAATCATACCCCAATACCGTACCTGTCTCACGTTCCAATCTCCCGGTTTCAGGGTTCGCTCGGGTTCCTTCGCATTGGGCAGTCTCTTGGCGGGGAAAATGAAACCTTCAGGGAATACGGGATCCTTGTAGATCACCATGATACCACCATTCTCCTGTAATCAGGCAATCGTTAATTAAAGTGAGACAAAATAGCAAAATATTTGAATATTAGACCATATCACTCCTCGTTTTGAGAGTAGGGTCGAACAAACTTTCGTGATGCTCAAAAATCGAAAGGCTATGGCCCGAATTAGATCGATCTCCACGGAGGTTTTGCCCTTTCACGAAACAGATGATATTATATCAATGGATATCGATTATTACCTGTAGATCAGGGCACGCATCGGCCTTGATTGGAGATGGGAATATGGTACCGGGTAGAATGGCTGTAGGGTCGGATTTCACGGTTCCCGTCATACCGTACGCGAATGCGGGGTCCATGGTCATGGGCTCTAAAAATACACAACTAAGTAGAATCTTAAATCACATTTCACACATGACCCATAATGGATCAGCTGCCGGTATTCTTGACAAGTCAACAATGTACATGTTCGAATAATTGTTACTAGAAAAACTAGACGTATTATCAACCGAAGAACCAACATAGAACATATATAACTAATGAAACACGAATCGACCCAGTTACATCAACTTATCCTCTAACCTTCTCCAGTTCCATCATTGTATAGTTCACGAAGGAACTTGAATGCGGGATGACGTGAACCAACAAAGAGACGATCGGGTCCTGTTGAGTTACGGAACCTCTCATCCTCACTCAGTGATGGATACACCTATTGTATAATTATTATTATTATTAGTAAGGAACCGCAATATATCAGACAATGAATAAAAGTAGCCAATATATGATTCAAGTGAAACATGAGCCAGCCTGGTTACGGTTTTAACTCTTACTGAAATCAATAACCAGTAAGCGAACCTTGCTGAGGGTTTTGAGTAGCCTCTTCTCATCAACAAATGGAAGCAGCGCCACTCCCTGCCACGCATACTTCTTTCCGTTCAGATCTAAATCATTTGACGTGAGAGGGATGGTCCAAAACAAAGAGAGTTCCCCTTCCTTCCACCCTATTCTATCACTTTCTTTTCTCCTATAATAAATCCCAATGTCTGCCCTATCGTACCCTATTCCAGATCAATCCCTGAGGAGAGTTTTTTCTGTAATTTATTTATTATTGCTTTACACACATGTATTGTTTCATACTGACAAGGGAACAGATAATGGCGGGGACCATCAGTCCAAAATTCGTTGACATAGGTCGACTAGTACCCCCCAGGGGGTCACAGAACTGTTTTGAACTGATTGGATATTTGCTTCCTTGGTACCGAAAATCGATTATGAAAATGTAATGGAAATGTGGGCGCGAGCCCCGTGGAATAGTGTCAAACACTCAGAGAACACAGTCTGTGTCCTGCGTAGCCAAGTGGTTAGAGTGCCGGATTAGCTTTTGGAATGTCGTGGGTTCGAATCCCCCCTACTACAACTTCTTTTGCTGTATTTTTTCAGTGCTTTCCAACAGACAGTGTCAAAGTCAAACTTCATTTTCAACAACAACAATAACAACAACCACAAATCAACAACGATGGAGAAGTACCCAGAAGCAGTTGAAGCAGAACGGCTTCTCGCATCGGGGACAGATGATGCAACCGCGAGAGGAGCAGAAAGAGCACGGAGCCATCGATCCCTTGCCGAAGATGAACTCCTTAGGGCCGACGAAGCGAGGAGGGCGGTCCGCGATGAAGCCGCCCTTGAAGAAGCCGTACATGATGAAGGGCTTGAACCGATCAGCACCCATGCAGAAATGAAGTTGGGAGACGAACTTGAGCAGGTTGTCCCTCTGCGAGACCTTGAAGTTGATACCTCTGGCCATGATGATGCTCTTGAGTCTCTTCTGGATGCCCTTCAGCTGGTGGTTGAAGGAGAGATCCGCTGGCTGGCAGAGGGAGGTGCCGCAAAGGGGAATATTCAGAATGAACAGTTGGCAGTTGGGAGGGGCCGCTGCTCGGATCTCATCGTGCTTCTTGAAGCACGGCCATGAGTCAAGGATGAGCAGCAGCTTGGGAGGTGAAGGTGAGGGCGATCTGGGCAGAAACAGCCTTGGCAGACACTGGGTCAAAGTCGAACTCCATTCGCTTTTTCCAGGAACTGTTTTGGCTTCTCCAGAACAGTTCCTGGAAAAAGCGCGGGAGGTAGAGGATCAATTGCCAGTCTAGAGATCGATCGATGATCTACCGATGAAAGGATCGATAGCTCCGTGCTCTTTCTGCTCCTCTCGCGGCTATAGCATCCGTCCCCGATGCGAAAAGCGTACTTCTCCATCGTTGTTGATTTGTGGTGGTTGTTATTGTTGTTGTTGAAAATGAAGTTTGACTTTGACACTGTCTGTTGGAAAGCACTGAAAAAATACAGCAAAAGAAGTTGTAGTAGGGGGGATTCGAACCCACGACATTCCAAAAGCTAATCCGGCACTCTAACCACTTAACTACCGAGGACACAGAATGTGTTCTCTGAGTGTTTGACACTATTCCACTGGGCTCGCGCTCAAATTTCCATCACATTTTCATAATCGATTTTCGGTACCAAGGAAGCAAATATCCAATCAGTTCAAAACAGTTCTGTGACCCCCTGGGGGGTACTAGTCGACCTATGTCAACGAATTTTGGACTGATGGTCCCCGCCATTATCTGTTCCCTTGTGAGCTGTCGATAAATATATAATATATATTTCATATTCAAAACAGTCGAGGAAGTGTAAATCATATCACATAGTCTCTCCACAGTTAATACAACTAACCGATACGGAAATCCACCGGGTAAAAGTCAATTATTGAGGAATCAGGCGACGTCATCAACTCCTGCCACGTTTCGGGTAGATGCTGCCTAAAACATAGATACGGTAATCGATGAATCGCAAACTGATTGAATATATCGATCGATTGAATATATTGATTACTTTGAAGCAGCCGGGAATACACTCATAAGCTGCTCGAGTGGCTTGAATGGTTGTGTCTTCTGCGTGAAATCAGGCTCGTAATCTCCGACCTGGAACAAGATTACTGTAATTGATCGATCAATAATCGATCATACTGTAGATGACCTACCGTGTCGAAATCAGAAGCGAACGGAGCGTAGTGATAGGGGAAGTACCAATCCCAACTCACACAACCCTGTAAATAGTAAATAGTCCATGAAAGAGGTTGTAAGTACATCGTTCATTATTCGACTACTAATAGTAAGACGATATAGACAAATAATGTAGACTATATTCAACGGTGCATTCGATATTACAGTACGATGATTTCAACTACAGTAACCCATCAACAACCACGACTGACAAATCCTCATACCTGATAATAATACTTCAGCACCCAACAGAGACCACGAACGTACGCCCATGCTACCTTCAAACAAATCGATAATTTCAAAATCGATCGACAACTACCGTACCTCTCGTCTGAACTCCACATCATCTCCATCAATACAGAACTTGGACCGATAGTATCTCTCCTCAAAATTGAAATTGATTCACAATTTGAATAAGATGATCTTTGATCTCTCATACCTTCCATCCATCCTCATACAGTCTAACTTCATCAACCGGTTCAGGATCCTCATCTTCCTCCTTCACAGCATCTCGATGCACCGCTGCTACCGATTGCTGCAAACATAAGTGATAGATTTGAATTGTGAATTTTCATCGGATTAAGCTAACCAAACCGATACAGCATCGCATTTAACTCGATCTTGAAACACGCATTAACCATTTCATAATCAACGTTACATTATTCAATTTTATCACTATTGTTATTAATAATAATATTATTATTGAATACATATCTCCTCCACTTACATCAGCCTTTCTCTTCCTCGATGGTTGTTCAGCCTTTTCTTCTTCTTCTTCCTTCTCTCCTACTCCTTTCATCATCATCTTCAGTCTTTTCGCAGCCTTCTCGTTCTCAGCAAATTGCATAGCCTAAAGTAGGAATTGTAGTAAACAGCGAATAAGTCGATGATGTCTTTATGAATAAAAAGGACGAAACATGGAATCATAGGGTTTCCCGTTCAAGAGAGACCAACTGTGAGCAAGGAAATAGAGTGTACAGATAGTCTTAAAGGGCGCCCAAGAAAATTAAACAATTTAATATAATTTAAAAACCATGCCAAACTACAAAATAAGTGCTAGTGTTGCCAGAGTGGCTAATATAATAATCATGGGGATACTTCTTCAACGATACACTACTTACATCCATTCTCGCATCCTTGGCCATACTTCTCGTTTGTTCTCCACTAAGATTGCGTGCTTCTGCAGTAGGAGCGATCAGTGAATGGGCACCCGGTGTATAGGCTGGTCTGAATAAGGTAAACGAATCAATACAAATCAATGCCAATTTGTTTGCAATCAGTGACTAAATAGGTATCTGTAGCCCGTGAACCGGGTATTGGTTTCACTAGCAAGGAGAGAATCTCAACTCAATATATGCAACTAACTATAATAGATGACCAATTGAACTGCCGATATTAACAAACATACTTCTGAGGTCTTCTGCCGACCCATTCTCCCATCCTTGACTTCTTCGCCGCTTCACGCTCTTTGAATCTCTCCTCGTTTTGCTGCAAATATTATTATTATTATTATTATCATCATAATAAAAACAGACACAGTAACCCAGACTATACCATACCTGTCTTCTCTTGAAGATCTCATCCTCTACCGTACCCAGTCCAAGCATAATCTGTTGTACGCCAGACATGTTCACATCTCCACTGTCAGTAAGATAACTGAAATCAGTTGCGGGTTACTGTAAGTTCAGATTCATGATTTCGTACCCCTTGATCGAGTAGACCATGTCCTTGTACAGTTTGATCAGTCTATCGATGGCACCCTCTCGAATCTCCAAACTCGGCAAATGGGGAAGGAAATCGTTACCGACGAAGAAACAGAGGAATACCTGAACAAAACCCAATCATTATTTGATAAGCAATCAATACTCCATTGATTATAGATCGAAAATCAATCAATAAATCACAATACCCAATCATCGATGACCCTCTCAAAGTCATACGGGAAAGGCAGATTGGGCATGGCCAACTCTTTCTCCAGATACTCTCTGAAAGTAGGAAACGATAAAATCAATCGATAATATACTCATAATTACCGTAGTACGGGAATTCTCAGGAAGATGAAATTCTTCTCCTTATTGACTGGTTCTGCTTCATCAGCGCCTTTCTCGCTAGCATCCATTCTATAATCATTCAGTGGTCAAAAATATACCACGTCCGTGTTGAACGTGTTCGACAAACGAGTTAAATGTTTCAAGAGAGGAATCGCCAGAGGTTCGACCACCTACCGGACATAGAAATTTCGACCCCCTGAAAAATTCAGATTAAGTACTTTGAACGATGCTCTATCGAACTGCGTTGGCCGAATTTGCATATCTGCTCTCATTTTCGAGTAGCGGTAGGTCAAAGTTGGCAGATACGGTATTTTTGGCTCGAGTGTGCGTCAGAAAAATGATCATAACTCCGTTCAAAATAATGATAGACAATTTTTCAAAAAAAGCATCGAAAGAGGAGATCTTGGGCACCATTTCCCAGTTGATGACGTCATTTTTCGACCATGCGCCGGTGCGGGGCGGTCGGTTTTATGAAAAAGTGACGTAACTTTCCTAATCGGAAAAAGTGCACTTTTCTTCTATGCGCGTTTTGTTGCACCCATATGTGTCTAAAAATGACCCAAGTTTCAGAGGATTTGAGAAATGGAAAAAAAGGCGTTGGTTTTAGTGACGCGACCTCGGCTTATTCCTTTATTTAGTGACGCGACCTCGGCTTATTCCTTTATCAAGAAACAGCAAAGGAGCTAAAATGACTCAAAAACATCCGAAAAAAACATTACGAGCTCAAAATACCCATATATGACAGTTATTTGAAACACAAAATCACCAAGTTCCGAAAAATTTGAAAATAACCATATTTTGCTTTTCCACGTGGAAAAAAACGTTTCAGTAATGTTAATTAATCTTTATAATATTTCTTATAATGTTTTTGAACATTTATGTTTTTGGAAGTGAAGGCCTACCTGCTCTTAGAGCCGAGATTTCCGCCATCGAGATTACACGCGCGCGCCCCAACTCCGCGCGACTGCTCATCATCCGCTCTCTCACTCCCACACGCTCTTTCGTGAACAGACAGGGAGAGAAAAAAGGAGAAGTTAGACTAACATCTGGCAACTACACGAAATTGAGATGTTAGAAAACTGAGCGAACAGAGTTCCATTTGAACAACAAAGAACGAGTGTGAGCCCCCCCCCCCCCCCCCCCCCCAAACCTTCCTCGCTCTCTCTCTCTCTCTCTCTCTCTCTTCAAGGAATGATGAAGTACAATGTCAAAACTAATGTTAGATAAGATACATTTATTAGAGAAATAAGTAATTCATAATTCAAAACAATTAACACTGAGATAACATATCACAAAGAGAAATGGATGACAAACGGATGTTTTAAAGATGTTTTTAGTTTAGTGATCGAATGAGACATAGACAAATTATATGTGTGATGGATTAACAATAATTTGTAGTAGATTACTAGCAGTGCTAGGGTGATCCATAAATTGTTTTACTTGCGAGTGTTTTATACTTTTAGCGCGGGAAGAGCATTTCGCTAGCGCGGAAGGTCGCTGCGCGTCCATCCGCCTCAATTACCCTTTGAGAAGAGATGTATTGCCATAAAATGAACGTTTTCCAGCTCAGAATGACTCAAAACAACTTGTTTCATCATTCTTAGCACGAAAAAACTCCTTGGAACACGTTTTCTGTGTCTGTAAAAATCAGCAAAAGATTTGGATCGAACCGGGGTTCGAACCCGCTCGGTGTTTTTAGAGCGGTACCTCTTTACATCGACGCCTCGAATGATTTTGCTTATTTTATTTATTTATTTATCGTACACCGCAAGGGTGTTTCAACAACTACAAAGTGTTCGAGTGCAAAACAAATATGTGAAAGAATAAAATTATTAAAAGAGGTGGATGGGGATGGGGGAAGGTGCGAGATCAATTGATCTACTAAACATAGTAATAGTAATAGTAACATAGTAACATGATACAACGGATGTCTTTGTAATATGTTATCTCAGTGTTAATTGTTTTGAATTATGACTTATTTCTCTAATAAATGTATCTTATCTAACATTAGTTTTGACATTGTACTTCATCATTCCTTGAAGAGAGAGAGAGAGGGAGAGAGAGAGAGCGAGGAAGGTTTGGGGGGGGGGCTCACACTCGTTCTTTGTTGTTCAAATGGAACTCTGTTCGCTCAGTTTTCTAACATCTCCATTTCGTGTAGTTGCCAGATGTTAGTCTAACTTCTCCTTTTTCTCTCTCCCTGTCTGTTCACGAAAGAGCGTGTGGGAGTGAGAGATCGGATGATGAGCAGTCGCGCAGAGTTGGGGCGCGCGCGTATAATCTCGATGGCGGAAATCTCGGCTCTAAGAGCAGGTAGGCCTTCACTTCCAAAAACATAAATGTTCAAAAACATTATAAGAAATATTATAAAGATTAATTAACATTACTGAAACGTTTTTTTCCACGTGGAAAAGCAAAATATGGTTTTTTTTTCAAATTTTTCGGAACTTGGTGATTTTGTGTTTCAAATAACTGTCATATATGGGTATTTTGAGCTCGTAATGTTTTTTCGGATGTTTTTGAGTCATTTTAGCTCCTTTGCTGTTTCTTGATAAAGGAATAAGCCGAGGTCGCGTCACTAAAACCAACGCCTTTTTTTCCATTTCTCAAATCCTCTGAAACTTGGGTCATTTTTAGACACATATGGGTGCAACAAAACGCGCATAGAAGAAAAGTGCACTTTTTCCGATTAGGAAAGTTACGTCACTTTTTCATAAAACCGACCGCCCCGCACCGGCGCATGGTCGAAAAATGACGTCATCAACTGGGAAATGGTGCCCAAGATCTCCTCTTTCGATGCTTTTTTTGAAAAATTGTCTATCATTATTTTGAACGGAGTTATGATCATTTTTCTGACGCACACTCGAGCCAAAAATACCGTACCTGCCAACTTTGACCTACCGCTACTCGAAAATGAGAGCAGATATGCAAATTCGGCCAACGCAGTTCGATAGAGCATCGTTCAAAGTACTTAATCTGAATTTTTCAGGGGGTCGAAATTTCTATGTCCGCGGACCCTCCGAAACGGTCGATTTTCTCGCGATTCCTCTCTTAATGTACGACAATATTAAGAAAAAAACAAGCAAGCTTTTTTTTTAAATAGTAACATTCTTTATGTGATGACATTTTACGAAAACAGATACAAGATTGAGTAAACACTGTAGTGCACAGTTTCATTACAGTCTCAAAATAATCATAAGACTTTCTCACCCTTGACATCCTTTCAGTTCGTGACCGTATTGACCACATAACTCACATGGTCGCTGCTGATGAGGGACGAACTCTTCACTACAAATCAATCGATATCAATCAATAATATGTAATCTCAAAGGAAGTTACTACAAAACTCACCGAATGATATTAAAGTTCGTTTCATGCGTGGCCAGACCCAACATGATCAAATCAGCATCTGCTCCGCACAGAACGTGTACCTTTAACGATTACCAATAAGTGACTACCGTAGTCATTGGTTATTATTGATCATTGATTACCGTAATCCTTGATCGACTTACCGTATCGGGATCATGACTGGGACAGGCACGTTGTCTTCTTACATAGTCCATAATCTTGTGTTCACCCTCTCCGGGGACATTGGCATCCGAGAGAATGACCTAGATATACGTTATTTAAATATTTGAAAAAAGAAACAAAATAACACAAGTATAATACAAAAAAATTAAAATTACTTGAATCTTCTGCCAGGCAGGATCATTGGTCAGTCGATCATGGACGAAATATCTGAATGACATGATATTAATTTCATGATTGGATCCATTTCCCAAAAGGATATTCGATCTTCAAGGTTCTGACGGTCAACAGGGAATTATAATGTGAAATCCATAATTGAAAAGAAATATTGATTGACATGGTTCATTCAACACATATCTATGGTAGACGACGTACGACATACCGTAGTGCATCGGCCAATCGAGCCATGAATGGTGTACCGGGTGTGATACAATTAGAGTCGAAGTGCTCCTCGGGAGCTTTTCGAGGAGGCAGAGGAAGGCCTTCCTCTTCGAGGCGTTTACGGACCTGTAAAGTAGATCAAGATAAACACAACAACTATTGAAATAGGTGTGAGAAACAGTACTGATTGACTATTCGACCATCATATGATTATTCGAATATTCTTTCAATGATTGATATGCCCATGAGTGACATAGAATTCAATTAAAATCTACATGAACTATACATTCTCAATATCCATTTCCTTCTCTGCTGCCTCTTTTGACGCACGAAACCGACGACTCCGTTGCTGGTTCATCTATAATTTCGACATATTGCACAAAACAGAAACCGCGTGTATGAAGTTTGATTGACAAACGTGATGACAAAGTTTTTTTTTTTCAAACGGCCACTAGAACACTTGTGATGTTATATTTGTCAAATGATAATCCTTGATGAACGTAAGCATGAATGAACACCAACCTTGGCACGAGGAGCGACACCATCGATGGCCATGTACAACAATTTACGTGGACGGACGATCGAGAAGATACGATCAATGTACTCGAAGATAAGCACCTACAATCGTAACATAAGCTTTCAAACATGAATAAAGGAAGAGATATCGAATATATCCATGTGCTGATCAATGTAGGATATGAAGAACGTATATGAAGAAAGATTGAAGATTCTATATACTTACAAACATCTCATCCTCATTCTTGGGTGCAGGACGATCTTCAGGATGAGTACATGGATGAATGATACCGTTCATATCCAGATATAGATTGTCGAACTCCTGAATCATATTTAAATGACGGAAGGATTGAAAAAGAATCACACATGGATAATATTATCACAAGATACGTTTAACGAAAGTACATAAAGTGAAAATAAATCGCGTTTGCTACTAAAAACGGCAGAATATCGGCGTAAACTCACTTGAAAGTTGGGATTCGGCTGTGTACAGTCAATAGGGATCTTCTCTCCGTTGGCATCACGTTGTCTGAAATGAAATTAAACAATATAATCAGAAGATTGAAGCGTTATACTGACCTATCCTCATTGGCATTGACAATGATTGACGGATACTTCTTTGTCAACCAGCGGAAGAACGCTGGAACTCCCATACCGTCTGAGTAGTCTGGGCAGAGACTGACCTGATATTATTGAATCATTAACAACAAAATTCAAATCGAAATCAATGAAATAATTGAATTAAAGTGATAATTCCGAAAAGAATTAATTTAAATCAAGTACAGTATTTTTCCGCAGCGCTTGACCGCAGCGTGTGTAATCGAGATTTTTTCAGTCACACTAATGATTTGATACAGTATCTTTTTCGATCAGTGGCAGTATCATGATCAGATGCGTTTTCCTGGAATATAAGTTTATCTTCTTTTAATAATATTTTTTTAAATATAACCTTTTTTTTCGTTCGCTTCTGGTCTCTCAGTCTACACGTTATATCTCTTGTCTAGTTAACTTATTTAATCAAAAAAATTACATTTAAAGTGCATGCATACTTATTCTTGTACATCTATTAAAATTAATAACATTAATTTAATTGTGTAAGGAATGAAGTGAAATGTGTGAAAATAAATCTATATTTGGGGTTGCTGGCCCGCAATGGGTTCGTGAAATCATTGCTGTCCTGCATCCCCCTAATAGCCAACTCTAATAGAGACGTCAATCGATATGACGTACCCTATATTCGTCTCTTTGTCTCTGTATTCATGAATTGTTATCTTTCTTCCACCTTTAACAATGAGAGATATACTTACAGCAACTCAAGTTTTTTAAAGTTGATCTTTGATCTTTACTTTTCCCTTCTCCATCCCCATGTCTATATCGCCTCCATCTCTCGATTCCATTATATTCTTTTTCTCGTTGTAAATGAGATTTGAGGTGCGTATTGCCACTTTCGTACTTTCCTTTTGCTTTTTGAGATTTTTGATTTATCATGCAATTGATCTCTTCAGATGGTTGCTGATGACGTCACTCATTTCATCAGAAAAACCTCCCATGGCCATCTTCGATATGGTTACTCTTACCGACGAGGTTAGGTTGTCTGATAAATGTATTGGATCACACAAATCGATTATCTATTGCGAAAATCTTAATTTTATTATAGTTTCTGTGTTTAAAATTATTATGTTGAGATGTGCAACGTCTGCTACTGTTTGGCCATTCGTCTAAGATGCTCCTTATTTACGTCGTTGTTCAAGGATACTGGAGAGGATATGTGGTCAACAAAGGAGCATGGATTGAGTGAGTACTTCTAATATAACTTGTGAAACCTGGCGTGGTCATGGTACTCAAGTTATCGCTACAAAGTATACTTATCGATTGATTCAGATATCCTCCAACCTGCCTCCGCTCATTCTGACGACTACATCATTCACTAAGCGGAAGTAATCAAGCAGGGTCATCATCTCACCACTCAATAGCGCCTGGTATGTATGTTCATAATTTGTTTTCAAATTGTGCAATGGAAACGGAAAACTGCGAGAATGTACGAGCCTTTTATACTTTACATCCCTTTAGTATTGATTATTTATTTCACTCATATTTGATGGTAGTTTTATGATGATAAGGTTATCGGCAGATGCGTTTCCAGCTCCATTCTTGTGTATTTCTGTTGTTCAAAAGTTGCGAAAGGAAAGTAAACAAGAGTTCCCAGTTTTTCCGTCTCTATTCGTCACTGTTGAAAACATTAGTGATTGCATTGCTTATCATAAAGGTGAAATGGCTGAATCTATAATAATTTCTCAATTCAGATTCCGAATCGTCGTTTCACGATTGTGATCAGTCAATTGTTATCTTATTCGTGGATGGACTACTCGACGGACATCTAGTCGTCCATCTACAGATGAACGAAGACGCCAATCGGACACCATATAGGTGAGAATACTACTTGTAAATGTATCATTCTCGGTTCAAAATGAGAAAATTGAAAGATGACTCCATATATTGCGAACTATCTAGCCCTGCCAAGCCGGATTGGGTCACCGTGGCAGTGAGACCCAATCATGGGAAGCCAACTTCTTCGGTCAACCCCAAACTGCTTGTCGATCTTCTCAGACTCAAGATTTGTTAAATCGGAAGACGTGCATATGAAGACCAACGTCAGTGTTCTGTGTCTGTCGGAAGTAAGAAGAGCTTTTTTCCCCCATGCACATCAGAGTCCTACTCTTGATAACTGTGTCTTAAATCAAATAAAAAAATCTAGCCCTTTTTCGTTTCTTTTCGTTACTTTTGAACTTAACATTAGTTAGAACACATTTATCCTCTCATGCTGTTGTCCTAAACGTCAATCCGTCGATTCTATCGTAATCCTTCGTTGTACAGGTTAGATTACGCTCAAGGCTCAAACACCAACCTCGAAGTGACGTCATGAAGGCTTCATGGGATGTCTTCCTCGGGATGAAGGATTCACCCATCGGATGTCAGCAGAAGACTCTTTTGTTTCGCCGTCTGCGTCTAGTGGTCTTCTTTCGCGAAAGAATAAAGAATTTCGGGTGTGTAAATGTTTGAAGCCGGTGTCCATGCCCGCGAAGTTAAAAGGGCGGAAACAGAATCGCTATATAAGAAGGGCTAACCAGAAAGGGGCGGAGCCATGTATCGATATATAAGCAAGGGATTGTCCGAGTATATGTAGATTGTTTGACATATCTAGAATAAGTTACCGATGGTCTGGTGGATAACAGGTCGAACTATCAATGCGATCGGTTGGTCGGCGAGAAAGTTCGATTCCCCGAAGAGGAGTATTTTTTGCCAGTTACAATTAGAGTAAAGATAAATCATAAACTAAATTTTTGGCAAACAAAATTGCTTAGTGTATATTTTTACTCGATGAACCTTTAATGAATTCCTATATTTATTCGTTAAAGGACGGAAATAATAATTAACACAGAAAAACGAACAGTTACAGTAGCTTGAGAAGGCTATTGTAGATGGATGTTCTTTCTCATCGATAAATTCCTTCTTCTTTTGCTTTGTTATCTATCCGCATAATCATTTCAAATGTTTCATCTAATTTTTCTCTGTTTATCATCGATCACATGTATATAATCTTTGCTCAAATTGTCCGAAACAACTATAAAAAATACGAAATTAAAATAAAATTAAGAATATGTGTATGAGAAAGTGGAGAAATTTTGAAGAATAAGTGATAAATATTTTCTCTAAAGAACATTGAAAAAGACGATGGTTAACTTGCTTCTCGCGTGGTACCCATTTTTCGGAGACTTTTTTAAAGAAGGGGACCCATGAGTTGGCATGACTGACTCCCGCCACGATAAGCATGCTGGCTATTGTTTATATTATATGGTAATTGGCGTAAGGGATAATGAGAAAATGAGAGAGAAAGTATGCAAATTCGATGAGCACTCTCTACATGCCTTGAAAGTTATACTTTCAATGCCCATAGTGAGCTTTAAACATATCGGGAATCAATATCATATATGTCTTTCGATTCGTGTGATGAATCTCTATCATACTATCCGAACAGTTTTATTACGAAAAAACTCGTGGGTCTCCATCTTTAACAGTGTATGAACAACATTTTTTGAGAAAATCGAATATTTCCGACACCCTTGAAATTGGGCAAACATAAATCTTTTTTTTTCAGTGACGGTTCAAGGTAAATTCAGTCGGGAGGCCCTAATCTCTTCGTCTGGCCTACTTTACGATGATTATTGGTATGAGAATCATATCATCATACTCAGTATTATCAACTAAATACATTCCTGTTTTGCAGGGAAAAGCAATCTTTGGTTTCGTATATTTATCGACTTTTCATACGAAATATGTGCCAGCAGAACTATTACAGTCATTCAAAGTCTTTATTTTATAAAAATTATTATTTTAAAATTTTTATATTTTTTCAGTGAAGTTATCCCCGCTCTCCACCCGTCTCACATGCGGTGCTATGTCGAGTTGAGTGCGCGCGATGACTCTCTGCGTCTCTGCCCATCGATCTAATCTGATCATCTGGCCACTCTATCACTGATCTAACACTGAGAGGGAATCACTTCCTATCTTGGAATGAATACTATAGGCATTTCTAGAGACATAGAGGCACACATTGTCCACACTAATGATGCAATCGATATTTTCATATAATCAACATAATCGATATTTTGGGGGGGGGGCGCCCGTTTCGGCAACGGATCATAAATCGGTTGGAAGAGGACCTATGGCAATAAAAGTTTTAATTGAACCGGGATTTGTCGTGAATTTCGCTATAATATTGTAGGGTACGGTAGCTAGATTACGGTAGTTCGGGTTACGGTATCCAGAAAGATAAAATTTAACTCACTATTGATATAATAGCAACTAGTATTTGGTCTCGGGTCATCATGAATTTTTCGACTTCGGTCATTTTCAACCATGAACCTCATTTTTTTCAACCCTCAGGGAAGTTGTATTGGCCCTCTTCTATTCATCGTTTATATTAATGATATTTCCTCATCTTTCCCTTCTACTGTTAGATATGGCATTTATGCTGATGATCTTAAGATTTTTGCTGAAGTACCTAAGTATGCTAATGACCTGCAGCTTGCGATTGACTCGGTATCTGAATGGTCTCGGCAATGGAATATGTCTTTAAATGAGGCTAAATGCTCGGTGATGAACTTTGGCCCGCTCAAACAACGTACTCAATATATTCTTAATGATAGTGTTCTCAATGCTGTTTCCTCTGTTAAAGATCTAGGAGTTTTATTCTCGCCCACCCTCAACTTTAATGATCATATCAAGAAGTTATTTACTAAATCCAGATCAAAGGTCAATATTCTGTTCAAATCTTTTCGTTCTAGCGACCCTCTTGTTTATGTACGAGCCTATACATCCTTTATCCGTCCTATTATAGAAAATTCCTCAATCGTTTGGAATCCCTCTAGTGTTTACTTATGTAATGATATTGAGTCCCTTCAACGTGATTTCACTAGACGTTTGTTCTATCGTTGTAATATCCCTTATGTAGATTATATTTCCCGGCTGAAATCCTTTAACCTCACCACTCTTGAGAAACGACGTTCTATTGCTGATTTGTTTTTTATATACAATTCTTTAATTAAGAATTATGAATTTGATGATTCTTTTATGTATTCTAAAATTCCTCTCTATCGTTGTCATCGCTTTTCACATCACCCATTCCGTATAACCATACCATATAATTTCCCCAGTACCAAGACAACCTGTGCAAGTAGAGTAATTCATATCTGGAATAGTCTTCCCACTGATATCGTTACATCTTCTCCTATTCGTTTTAAATCTTTCCTTAATTCTGTTGAGATTGATCCCCTATTGCCCCCCACACTTCTACGTCATTTATAATTATCCACCCCATACATCATTTCCCCATTTCCCACCCCATTTCCCTGCTGCCTTCAACCGATTCGCTGATAACGCGACGGACCTCCATCAACCTATATTTATTACATATCTGTTCTATTGTTCATTTGTTATGATGGAAATAAAGAAAGAAAGAAAGAAAGAAAGAACCCCGGCTCATGGGTCGAATGAAAAAAATCAGTTCGCGTTTCCTGACGGTTACGGTAGCACAATACCGTACACTCCTGCTGATAACAATGATAAAACTTTTATTGCCATAGGTCATCTTCCAACCGATTTATGATCCGTTGCCGAAACGGGCGCACCCCCCCCCCAAAATATCGATTATGTTGATTATATGAAAATATCGATTGCATCATTAGTGTGGACAATGTGTGCCTCTATGTCTCTAGAAATGCCTATAGTATTCATTCCAAGATAGGAAGTGATTCCCTCTCAGCGTTAGATCAGTGATAGAGTGGCCAGATGATCAGATTAGATCGATGGGCAGAGACGCAGAGAGTCATCGCGCGCACTCAACTCGACATAGCACCGCATGTGAGACGGGTGGAGAGCGGGGATAACTTCACTGAAAAAATATAAAAATTTAAAAATAATAATTTTTATAAACAGTTACAAGCTACTGTAACTGTTCGTTTTTCTGTGTTAATTATTATTTCCGTCCTTTAACGAATAAATATAGGAATTCATTAAAGGTTCATCGAGTAAAAATATACACTAAGCAATTTTGTTTGACAAAGATTTAGTTTATGATTTATCTTTACTCTAATTGTAACTGGCAAAAAATACTCCTCTTCGGGGAATCGAACTTTCTCGCCGACCAACCGATCGCATTGATAGTTCGACCTGTTATCCACCAGACCATCGGTAACTTATTCTAGATATGTCAAACAATCTACATATACTCGGACAATCCCTTGCTTATATATCGATACATGGCTCCGCCCCTTTCTGGTTAGCCCTTCTTATATAGCGATTCTGTTTCCGCCCTTTTAACTTCGCGGGCATGGACACCGGCTTCAAACATTTACACACCCGAAATTCTTTATTCTTTCGCGAAAGAAGACCACTAGACGCAGACGGCGAAACAAAAGAGTCTTCTGCTGACATCCGATGGGTGAATCCTTCATCCCGAGGAAGACATCCCATGAAGCCTTCATGACGTCACTTCGAGGTTGGTGTTTGAGCCTTGAGCGTAATCTAACCTGTACAACGAAGGATTACGATAGAATCGACGGATTGACGTTTAGGACAACAGCATGAGAGGATAAATGTGTTCTAACTAATGTTAAGTTCAAAAGTAACGAAAAGAAACGAAAAAGGGCTAGATTTTTTTATTTGATTTAAGACACAGTTATCAAGAGTAGGACTCTGATGTGCATGGGGGAAAAAAGCTCTTCTTACTTCCGACAGACACAGAACACTGACGTTGGTCTTCATATGCACGTCTTCCGATTTAACAAATCTTGAGTCTGAGAAGATCGACAAGCAGTTTGGGGTTGACCGAAGAAGTTGGCTTCCCATGATTGGGTCTCACTGCCACGGTGACCCAATCCGGCTTGGCAGGGCTAGATAGTTCGCAATATATGGAGTCATCTTTCAATTTTCTCATTTTGAACCGAGAATGATACATTTACAAGTAGTATTCTCACCTATATGGTGTCCGATTGGCGTCTTCGTTCATCTGTAGATGGACGACTAGATGTCCGTCGAGTAGTCCATCCACGAATAAGATAACAATTGACTGATCACAATCGTGAAACGACGATTCGGAATCTGAATTGAGAAATTATTATAGATTCAGCCATTTCACCTTTATGATAAGCAATGCAATCACTAATGTTTTCAACAGTGACGAATAGAGACGGAAAAACTGGGAACTCTTGTTTACTTTCCTTTCGCAACTTTTGAACAACAGAAATACACAAGAATGGAGCTGGAAACGCATCTGCCGATAACCTTATCATCATAAAACTACCATCAAATATGAGTGAAATAAATAATCAATACTAAAGGGATGTAAAGTATAAAAGGCTCGTACATTCTCGCAGTTTTCCGTTTCCATTGCACAATTTGAAAACAAATTATGAACATACATACCAGGCGCTATTGAGTGGTGAGATGATGACCCTGCTTGATTACTTCCGCTTAGTGAATGATGTAGTCGTCAGAATGAGCGGAGGCAGGTTGGAGGATATCTGAATCAATCGATAAGTATACTTTGTAGCGATAACTTGAGTACCATGACCACGCCAGGTTTCACAAGTTATATTAGAAGTACTCACTCAATCCATGCTCCTTTGTTGACCACATATCCTCTCCAGTATCCTTGAACAACGACGTAAATAAGGAGCATCTTAGACGAATGGCCAAACAGTAGCAGACGTTGCACATCTCAACATAATAATTTTAAACACAGAAACTATAATAAAATTAAGATTTTCGCAATAGATAATCGATTTGTGTGATCCAATACATTTATCAGACAACCTAACCTCGTCGGTAAGAGTAACCATATCGAAGATGGCCATGGGAGGTTTTTCTGATGAAATGAGTGACGTCATCAGCAACCATCTGAAGAGATCAATTGCATGATAAATCAAAAATCTCAAAAAGCAAAAGGAAAGTACGAAAGTGGCAATACGCACCTCAAATCTCATTTACAACGAGAAAAAGAATATAATGGAATCGAGAGATGGAGGCGATATAGACATGGGGATGGAGAAGGGAAAAGTAAAGATCAAAGATCAACTTTAAAAGGGGAGATAATAGAAAAAGTGTGGGAGCGAAAGACATACGACCGAAAACTGCAAACGAATGGAATGAGAATATGGACACGTAGTGTATGATAATTGGTAGATTATGTACAAATTAGAATAAAAGGATTAGACAACAATGGAGATAGCGACAATGCAAATCAGCTAAGAATGATATATTTACGATATCATCGATTGAAATACAGTAGATGAGTTGGAGAGAGGGAGAAGCAAAGATTCAGTGTGAGGGAGGAGAGATAGAGAGGGAGAGATTAACTTATTTAAAACAATAAAACACGGATAAAAACAAACGTGAAAGCGAAATATTGTGGTGGGAATTTGACCAATAATGAAGGGAGGAAATGATGATAAAGACTATCGATGGTAGATCAATTGACTCTCACCATGTTTTCTTTCTCTGTACTCTCTTCCTAATGCATGCTCTCACACTATCTGCATGTCTTTTGTGTCTCTTATCTCTCTCGACTCTGATCAAAGAACCATCACACAAGAACCTATACGTATATCTCTTAAAGGGGGAAGAGAGATAACAATTCATGAATACAGAGACAAAGAGACGAATGCAAGGTACGTCATATCGATCGACGACTCTATTAGAGTGGCTATTCGGGGGTTCGGCTAGGTCGTATCATTACTACTGAATGATTTGTATATCATTATGTCGTCGGCATATAGGCGAACCAGTACTCAATATTTTGGACTAACGAATGTACATAATTCAGATGTTAAAATGAGGAAAGGTTCAACAGAGTCATGAGGCACACCACTAGATACATGGTGCAACTCTGATAGTCCATCACTTGGAAGGTTCTTTGTGAAAGATAGCTAGTAATCCAGTGGGTATGAGATTGTGCTGTGTATGGCTGGCTATAAGTTTGGGATGCGATACTTTATAAAGACCTTTGAAAATCTACATCGACAGGTCATTACAAAGTGAAGCAGACCAGTGTTCAATGACCTCAAGCAACTGAAGTTCTCGAGATCTTTCTAAATCCGTGCTGTTCGTCGGGGAAAATCTCTAATGATTCACAATTTGCTATTATTGATTTCATTGTGATGCTTTCAAAGACTCTACAGAAGAACGAAGTGATAGAAATCGGTTTATAGCTCATTGTGTCTGAGAAAGCATGGGATTTCATTTTTCAAGACGCGTTTTCCCGGAGAATGAATTTGACTAAGCATACCGGAAAACAGCATTTTCCGGAAAACGGATTTTCCAAATTCTTTTGGAAAACACTGTTGTTTCTTTTTTTATTGTTTCTCTACTAATTTTCCCCGTTTTAAGGTTTCCGTAGTCATAATATGCAAGCAAAATTTAAAAAGTTGTTACTAACTTTTACTGTGTTTTTGCCTTACCTGCTTTTGCAGTAAAAATTCTAAGCAAGGATTAAGAACTAGAGAAGAAGAAAAAAACATTCGGTATAAATTTTGTTTTGAATAAGGCGACGTAGGTGTATAATAAGTTTCATTTTCGATGTTGGTTCAGATCTTTTTGAAGCTTTGGTTGATTGGGCTCATTACACTCAACGTCTTTACTCAAACTAAGCCTCATATGCCTCGTATATTCTCTTCATCCCATCCATTCTTATTACTTTAACGTTTTGATGAATCACAGACTCCGCCCATTTCACATTTCTACTATGTTTTAGCCATCCAATACATTTCAAATTTATCTTTGATGTAAATTTATAAACTTTGTTTGTCTTTGTTTTACCAGAAATCTTCTTAAAATCTTTATAGCCTATACTTTTTTTTTCGTGTAACGACAGCGAATTTTCCTACCTTATTGTTGTCTAACTGTAACTACGTATTTCCAAAATATTCGAAAAAAGGATTGTGTTTTGTATCATTCACATTTTTTTATTTAATAAAATTAAATAATAAATTTTTAAAAAAATAAATTTTAAAAATATTAGAATTTTAAAATTAATTTCTATTTTGAGATGTCATGTAATATGAGCGAAGGATGGTCGAATATCGATGATGATATTGCTGTTGAGGTAAATAAATCAATAATATTGGTAAATTAACCAATAATTCCAGAATGGTCAAAGTCAGCAAATCGATACTAGGCTCAGAAAAAAGGAAGGATTCAATCGGGACGCTTCCAAGTATCGATGTCTCTGCAATCTTTGTCATACAAAAGTAAGTGAAACTCATTGTCTATCTCATTCGTCAAATAGATTGGACCTGATTCGATAGCACCGCTTTTAGAACCTTTTTCACTTTTTTTTTCATTCCTTACACTATTTCTCCGAACTCAGTCGAGGTGAATACATTTGCGCGAAAAAAATGAAGAAAGCTTCATTCCTACACTGAGCGAAAAGATGCTTCTTATTTAATAGTAAGCATACCTTATGCTACCTGGTGCCCTATAAGAGAGAAGTATGCTTACACGTGGATGCTTACTATTGAGTAGAGTGTATGATTATATGTAAACGAGCGCGTCGCTTACATTTATAAATGAACTTAATTATCGATTGATTCTTCAGACGGGTGTAAAAGTAATAGCGGCTATGTTGGGATTCACGGCTGCTCTCGAGTTTTGGTACTTCTGCATCACTTGTTATGCATTCTCACAAGGAGGATCTTTTGAGAAGGTTAATCAATACATTAGTCATTATTCAATTAACAATCAATCAATAGCCATCACCAGTCATCAAACAAAATGAAGAATTATTAAGTTTCTCGGTTTTTAGTGTACCATATCAGACGATAGGGAACATTTTTTACAAGATAGAAATCGATAATTCGCTCAACAAATCAGGTTCAAACATCATTTTATCGTTTTGGTATCGGAATAACGCTAGTTGGAACAGTCTCCATTGCTGTTTATCTGGAACGAGCCGTCTTCCTTATACCCTATCTTGTTCTACAGGTATGATCTTTGATCTTTAAACTTTGATCTTTAAATTTGACCCCGCAGATGATCGGACTAGCTGCGGGTGCTGTCTTTTTCGTAGCTTTCGTCTACATTGCTCTGTTCGGTATGTATGGCACATTATTGGCTAACCTATTTATTTTTAAAAAAAGCACTTTTAAAGCGCATGCATACTTATTCTTGTACATCAATTAATATTATTAATTTTTTTGTTAGTTTGGATTTTAAGAGACCGGCTCGGTAAGACTCGAGCATGGTCCGGACATTCGCCAAGACTTTCGATCTGGGCCTCAATACTTTCATCATAAACACATACCGGGGGGAGACCGATGAAAGTTATAGTGAAAATGACCTTGGGCTCAAACCCGGCCCACATATGTTTCATAAAATAAAAAATTGAAAAATGCATAACTTTTCAATCGTGATAGCTAGGACTTTTATTTCTTTTTATTGGTGAATAAAATGTCATGCACTCTTATAAACGCTCCTGAACAATAATATCATATCGTTCTGAATATGTTTTTTCGTGTCTGATTTTCAGATTTTTCTTCTTCTATCCTCATTGAAGAGATACTGCAAGAAATGCCATTGTGTATGTTGTAGCTCTGACGATTATGCACATGGTGGTCACATTCCCTTGGCAAGCCAGTTTGTCTTAAGCCTCGAGAATTGCAACTGAATGTGAGATATGTGCAAATTGCAAAAATCGAAAATTAAATTTCTTGAAATTCGCAAGAGTAAGAGGTAGCTGTATTATGTCATTTTACTCGTAGTGATGCGCGTACATAGGAATACAATTAGACAATTAGACTCGGACTACTTTTTTTTTAATTTAGAAAAATAATTATTTTATTTTTATTTTTTCAACTCCCACATTCAGTCGACCGTCAAGGCAAGTTGATTCATAGGGCGGATGGTGGCTGATGCATGTCCGTTTGCGAAAATGACGGCCACGTGAAGAATCGTCATTTCGCAGATCTAGAATTTATTTTTTATCAAACTTGAAAATTTATATGTTTCTTTGATATAAATCGGTTGGAAGGTGGCGTACGACAACCAAAGCTGTACCATTGTTATCAGTAGGAGTATACGGTATTGAACTACCGTAATCGCCAGGAATCGTGAACTGATTTTTTTTCAGTCGACACATGATTCTCAACCATGACCCCGGGTTCATGGTTGAGAATGGCTGAGGTCGAAAAATTCATGATGATACCAGACCAAATACTAATTGCTATTATATCAACAGTGAGCCAACTTTTATTTTTATGGATACCATAACTCGAATTACCGTAATAGTAATGCACCCACCTAAATTTTCCGAGAATTTCACCCCATTATTATAGGATACGGTAGCTAGATTACGGTAATTCGAGCTATGGTATTCATAATAATACAAGTTGACCCACTGTTGATATAATGCCAAATAGTATTTGGTCTAGGATCATCATGTATTTTTCGACCTCAGTCATTCTCAACCATGAACCCCGCGGGTCATGGTTGATAATCATGGGTCGATTGAAAAAAAAATCAGTTCGCGATTCCTGGCGATTACGGTAGCTCAATACCGTATACACCTACTGATAGAAATAGTACAGCTTTGGATGCAGTACGCTAACTTCCAACCGATTTATATGAAAGAAACATATAAATATTTAAGTTTGATAATTAAAAAAATAAACTCGAGATCTGCGATACAACGATTCTTCACGTTGCAGTCGTTTCTGCAAACACATATGCATCAGCCACCATCCGCCCTATGAATCAACTTGCCTTGACTGTCGACTGAATGTTGGAGTTGAAAAAATAAAAATAAAAAATTATTTTTCTACATTTTTAAAAAATGTATTCCGAGTCTATTTGTATATTATTCCTATGTACGCGCATCACTACGAGTAAAATGACATAATACAGCTACCTCTTACTCTTGCGAATTTCAAGAAATTTAATTTTCGATTTTTGCAATTTGCACATATCTCACATTCAGTTGCAATTCTCGAGGCTTAAGACAAACTGGCTTGCCAAGGGAATGTGACCACCATGTGCATAATCGTCAGAGCTACAACATACACAATGGCATTTCTTGCAGTATCTCTTCAATGAGGATAGAAGAAGAAAAATCTGAAAATCAGACACGAAAAAACATATTCAGAACGATATGATATTATTGTTCAGGAGCGTTTATAAGAGTGCATGACATTTTATTCACCAATAAAAAGAAATAAAAGTCCTAGCTATCACGATTGAAAAGTTATGCATTTTTCATTTTTTTATTTTATGAAACATATGTGGGCCGGGTTTGAGCCCAAGGTCATTTTTACTATAACTTTCATCGGTGTCCCCCAGGTATGTGTCTATGATGAAAGTATTGAGGCCCAGATCGAAAGTCTTGGCGAATGTCCGGCAGGGGGTCATAATGCTCGAGTCTTACCGAGCCGGTCTCTTAAAAAGAAAGCTGAACATATGAATTCACTGAACTCCATAAAATCATTTGAGTGTTATAATGTTTAATTGAAACTTAAGTGAAAATAGTTTCATTTTCTCTCACAGAGATTAAAAGAAGAATGCTATATTTGAAAAGTGAAGAATAATCAAAAATCTAATTTATGAAAAATATATTAGTTTGCACGTATTCTCATACTTTGAATATAAATTCTTCGAAACTAAATGTTATATTGTGCATTTTTGATGTTTTGACATCAATGTATTAAAGCATAATATGAGTCTCTCAATCCTTCATTATTCTCTAGACATCCTTTCAATATCTGAAATACGAGTTCATGTTTACTCAAAATGTGCCTTACTTTTGTTAGCCCTCACTTTAATTAGAAACGGCAATGCTTCTAAAACAATAGTCGGACAAAAACCATCACATCCTCACCCACACAAGAATACAAAACACAAAAACATAGAACACATATTTGTTGATTCATATGACGTCGTTTCATTTTGGAATTAGAACATACCCACATATTATAACAAATATTGTTACAACCCAAAATGGATTCCACGCATTGTTTATCGAAAAATAATCATTTAAATAATTTAAATTAAAGGCAATATGATTACAGGGGAAGGCGAGACGGCAGCGGCATTCTTTCAAGCTAGAGGCCAAGAATTATCTCAAGATGAGATTAATCAACCCAATTATATGTGTAGGCGATTACTTATAATATTTAATATGATCTGACATGAATTATCGATTTATCAGATCACAGTAAATGGTTATTCGGTGTTCCATTTGCCTCACGCGTCTCCGCCATAACGATGGAGACGTTCACTAAAACTTTCCAGAGTAATTTCGAGCGAAATTTGGCATAAATGTATTAGATGTAGCATTTATTTTACATGTATGCCAAAATCCCGTTCGAAATTTTCCACTGTAGAGTTAACGTGGCTCTCCGTCGTTCTCCGTCGTTACGGTGGAGACACGCCCTAGCTCTTTTCTACATACAATTCATACTCTGATTTTAATTTTGTTTTGTATAAAATATTTTCTTTTGGGGGTCTATTCACGAAGGTTTGAGCTCTTCCCCCTAGAGAATTCTTCCCGCGATGGTGGCGTCACGTTAGTCTAATAAATTTAAATCTTTGTGGATACGTCCTCTGGTCACACTTTCTTATTTGATGTCCTAACGTCATCTATACAGACAGACAGAGATACAGACAGTTCAGAAGTGCTTTGTATACACATATAACCATTCGAAATTCTTTCAACTTATTGTTAGTATTTACTATCGAATTAATTAATAAAAATACAATAAATTATCCGTGGAAAGCTCTTATCACTGTTGTACACAAAATCTGTCCTTGTTTCATAGAGAAGAATATTACATTTCAATCAATAAATCTATAATTACAGCGTATATGTCTTGGATGGCTGTATTCATGTGTGCATTAGTGGTTGGACTACAGATATGGATGATAACTATCGTATTTCGATGTTGGAGGTTCTTCAGGTATACCCTAAAGACCATGATAAATGCAGAAAGAGCAGGAAGTCATGTCTCCGAAATGCAGATTAATCTTGTTAGAAAGCAAATTGTATTCAACACTATAGAAAACGAGAGTTCTGGGGCCAAACCTGAAAATTTTTAATTTAATTTATCATGCATCAATAAGATGCGACAACATTTGAAATAACAGATGAAAAGAGCTTGTGGGATAGATAGAAATTATCGGGAGAGGGGGAGGGTAAAGGGGAGGAGGGGAAGTGCAGCTCAGAAAAGACTCTGTATCAAAGATCAAACGGCGATCAATGACAGGTTAGGTTGGCAAGGCCTAGCGGTGGAGAGGTCCGCAATGATTCAATATATATCGGATTGAATCGAGAGAGTCTAGAATGAGGACAATGAGGGAACTAAAATAAGCATTTGGTTACTGATATGGTTGGATACTTCGATTGAAAGTTCATCTAATTCTAGAGCTTTGCAGGGATCAACAGGCAGAAAAGGAGCGACTATCTCGATTGGAATATGAAAAGACAAGAATTGAACCTTCTGTAAGTTTTGAAAATTGTTGCTGCTTAATTTTTAAATGCTTAAAAGCAAAGAGATATTCAAGCTAATGATTTCCTTCCAACAATACTCTATTATAGGCAGAATGATTTCAGGTGGGAGAGGGGGGGGGGGTTATCATAGAGTTGTAAAAGAACTTATCGATTGATTTCAGAAAGTTCGTAACTTCCCCCTGAGGGTATGTATCTCAGCTGAGACGATACCTAACGTCAATCCCATTCAATCTTCTCGAATGTTCTCCATGTCATTCGATGCGATTAATCTTACCCAAATAGAGTTCGTATTTTATATTTCCGTATTTTATATAAAATTTTCGATTTTCAGTGAATCCACAGAACATACAGAATGTATTCCAATGAAAGACTATCTACAACCTGGGGTATGTTTTGTTTATTTGATAATTGTTTGACGAATAACTAGTGATATCCGCAATCGCCATACCCTTTCATCTAAAGAATAGTGTCAGAGCGGCGAGGTTAAAGGAATACCCCGAACTAATTTAGAACTCTCCGTTCTTTCCAAACCTTTGTCTAATAAAATGTATTGTCAATGCGGAGTGTAAAATTAGCTTTTTGTGCGCCTTTAAATAATTTTTTTGGTAACTATGAAAGTCTTTTCAATTCAGGCTCAAGAAGGTTCCCTTCGAACATGGAAGTCAGAACGATTGTTATTAGATGATACGATGCAAAGATCAAAGATCAACTCTAATTCCCTTAGAACTCTTAAAGATCTGACATGAGGCCATAAGATAAAACTGTTTGTTCAAGCGTTCACCCCTTATTTCAACGGATAAATTTTTTTAAAGGAGTGGCTTTTCTGAATTAAAAAAAATTACACAAAATCAGAGAAATTGAGATATCAACTGATTGGGAATAACTTTACGTGGATATTTTGCAGAAGAAATGATACTTGAAAGGAGTTTCGCATAAAATAGATTTATCCTAGACTGGTGTGAGATTGTTGATTTGAATGATCAAATGATGGAATCGTTTCACTCTTTGGCCGCATCGCATCTTTATCAGTAATCAATTGACGATTAGACAACGTGGACGACTCCACTCCATGATTTCTTATCAAAGAAAGCCATCCTTATTGATGTAGCTAGTGATGTTTGCTGCACAATGCATTGCAAAATACAAGATAGACTTCACGAATAAGATGTTTGACCCGATGATGATGTGTACTGTATACTTGTCCACTTTATTTTACGGTAATTGTGTCAAGCTTTGCCAAGGGATGAACGAGTCATGATAATTTACTAGATATCACTTATCTTTAATGCTGTGTTCAGAACTTGGAAAATGCAAGAAAATGCTGAAAATGCTGTTCAAAAGTTCAGGTGGAAAATGCTGGAAAATGCTCGATTTTGGATCGAAAAAGATGGTTTTATACACTTTAAAAGCGTTGAACCTCGTTGTCTCATGGAAAACAGCGAACTTAGGTCATTTATAAAGTATGCCGCTGAAATAAATATCGTATGATCCTTTTTTGAGCACTTTAAGCCGAAAATCAACGAAAATGCTGCGAAAAATCAACCTAGCGAGTCCATATTTAAAAATATCACTTATCATCAATAAAATGCGTCCGTAACACTGTTTGCGACCAATAAACGTTGATATTAAACAAAAAATCCATTAAAATTTGCTTAAAATCCTCAAAAATGAGCATTTTCAGAGCATTTTCCGGCTGAACTTCTGAACAGCATTTTCCGCATTTTCGTGCATTTTCCAAGTTCTGAACACTGCATAAGAAAAGTGCTAAAAATTGCACAAAATGAGTTCAGAAAAATAGTCTTGTTCATTCTATGATAATATTATATAATTTCATATTATAGATATTATCGCTTCTACCCGTGGGAAAATATGCATTAAATTAATAAATCAATAAATCGATGGAGTTATCAATAAATGACATCATATCGATACTAGTTTCTAGTCAAAATGAGATCAACTGATTGTAATAGACATCTCTGCTCCATCTCTTATCTTTTATCATTTTCGTGCCTCACAATTGTCATTCTATTTCTTGTTCAAGACTTACAATGATATCTGTCTTCTTATAAAAAATGTGTAAACATTGTTTACAAGGCACACTTTTCCATGAATTTTTTTCTTAAAATAAATGTTTATGTTTACAAGACGCTCCTAACACTGTACAGGCATTGTTTGCTACTAATATGAATAGACAATGCTATCTCTTATGTTTTTCGGTTACTGCTATTTCTGAGAAATTTTTGATATCACTAACATTGTCATGACAGTGATAATATTTTTATCTCAAAATCACATGGTGATTGTTGTTCATTTCGTCGCCTCCACAATCAAAAATTAAACCGTTGATGTTGTACTTATGCCTTAAAATTGATGATTGAGTGTGCTGTCTGTCCTAAAGTTCCAAAGAAGGCCATGTTCACATCGCGGACTCAATTTGACCTTTAGTACTCTTTATTAATTTTCTCATTAGTAGCTATCATTATCTATCATTATCGTGGTGAATCGATCGATATTTCATAAAATCAAAGTAATAGTTATTCTAAATAATCCAGAATGACTCGAAGTCATC
The DNA here is from genome assembly GCA_943737045.1 of Parapristionchus giblindavisi. NCBI lineage: Eukaryota > Metazoa > Nematoda > Chromadorea > Rhabditida > Diplogasteridae > Parapristionchus > Parapristionchus giblindavisi. Next base: position 742,708 of record CALSFV010000233.1, read on the forward strand.
TCTTCTTGCTGTGTCTCATATCGTCTCCATTGACTCTTCTTTCCAAACACGTCGATCTCATTCCTCCATATCAAGACCATTGTATCCTCGAAGACAATCAGAATCTATACGATCCAGCAAATCAATTCGATGTACCATGGTAACCAATATTTTGTAGTAAAATATTACCTGTTACATGAGTTCTTTGTTTACGACTTTTTTGCTACAAGAACAAGCAATATGATCGCCTAATCGAAATTGATTTGTTTACCTGAGACTACTTTTTTGAATTCCAGGTTCAACGTAGATTTGGATGCTCCAGCGCACGAAAGATTCAAAGAGATCGCTACTGTGTACGGGCCCAATATCGTCGAATTGATTGCAGTTATCAAAAGTTAGATTTGTTTTTTTTTTGTTAAAATTTACAATCTTTATTATCATATTCCTCATATTTAAGCCGATTTTAAACTTCGAAAGTCTCTGTTATTGTTCCAGGCTATTTTTTTCAATTGAAATACACAATTCAAAATCATTTGGCCATGATTGAGCGCGCAGAAGATCTTGATCAATGAAGAATGAGAGGGGGAGAGGAGAGTTCAAAATTGCCTGAGCCAAAAAACAGAGACGTGCCGTAAACATAGCCACACTTTATCGCAGCTAGAAAAAAAATTAATTGTAAGAGTTTGCTACGAATGAGGATTTTCAAAATTAAATTTTGACAAATCATTCAGATTTCATCACTCCTCTTTTCCCGAATGCAATTGCTCTCGTCGATAGTTTCTTTACTGAACTGAATGATAAGATGCCTCAACCATACAGAGATGAAATGAAAGTCAGTTTACAAAAATAAGTATAATTTGTGTAAAACAACTACCGTAACCAATTCGAAACTCTGTGCCCACAATCGTAGATAAATACGGTGAATTACCACTGAAATGGATATTTATCTTACAAGGGAACTCTGTGGTCTCGTTTTGGCCATATGAGAAGGCACTATCATGACTAGAATCCGTTTTCGATGGTGATTACGAATCTCTTTTTAGGGCTGCCTAGACGACCTGAGTTTCAAGAAAATCGATATTGAAATTCCGAGGGTCAATTCGAAAATTTTCGGGGAGTAGTGAACAAACATTTCGTATGAGTTGGTGAACTCATCTATCAACCTTCGAAGACACGACCTGTGTGGTGTAGTGGATAAGGTGTCCGTGTTAACTTTTGACTGTCACTGGTTCGATCCCTCTTGCAGCACTTTTCTTTTGCTAATTTTCTTGATGTCAAGAAGAAACATAAAAAATTTTTTTTAAACATCAAACCAAACATCAAAAACATCAAGATCAATGATCATTCATTGTGTGCCCAAGATGTAAGAATGGCTTCACGTGTGAGCGTGTGCGAACTTTAACAACAAAATAATCAAAAGAAAAATGAATGATGTTTGATCTTGATGTTTTTTTAAAATGTTTTGTTTGATGTTAAAAAAAATTTTTTTATGTTTCATCTTGACATCAAGAAAATTAGCAAAAGAAAAGTGCTGCAAGAGGGATCGAACCAGTGACAGTCAAAAGTTAACACGGACACCTTATCCACTACACCACACAGGTCGTGTCTTCGAAGGTTGATAGATGAGTTCACCAACTCATACGAAATGTTTGTGCACTACTCCCCGAAAATTTTCGAATTGACCCTCGGAATTTCAATATCGATTTTCTCGAAACTCAGGTCGTCTAGGCAGCCCTAAAAAAGAGATTCGTAATCACCATCGAAAACGTATTCTAGTCATGACAGTGCCTTCTCATATGGCCAAAACGAGACCACAGAGTTCCCTTGTTAGTAGCGATGCTCTCATATCATCTCACTTTTATATAATATCTGTGATGGATTAGTTTATAAGAATAGATAAGATGGTCTGAGTGGAAGGAAAATTTTCGCACAACGAGCTAATTTGAAACTCTCCGCGTTGGCAGTACTCTCTCGCTTTCTTTTTCTGCGAGAGAGCGTTGCCAATGCGGCGAGTGAAATTGATTGTGTGTGAATTTAATATAGGCAGTCCTTCTATTATGCGAAAATATATTATCTGAATAATATTTATTGCAGGGTATTTCCGAATACTCCGGTGTCCCTCTTGGAGAAGTCGTTCTCTACAATATCTTCTACGAAATCTTCACTGTCTGCACATCAATCATTGCTCAAGATGAAAATGTATACAGTAACCATTAGCACAACTTTAGTCAGTTTACGATAATTTACCGTATTCCAGGGAAAGGTCTACCATGCTCGTAACTTGGACTTTGGTCTCTTCCTTGGATGGGATCCAATTGAACACGAATGGGAAGTATCAGCTAAACTGAGAACAATGGTCATTAATATTAATTGGATCAAGGATGGTGAGATTCTTATTATTTGTTGTGAAGAACAAGTGAGAGAGAATATATAATTAGCATACATAGGTTGAATCCGTCAAGGTTTAACAAATTGATATGTTTGGACAAATCGCTAAACGATAATTTAGTACAACAATAGATCAAACGCTGATTTTAGACCGATAGACCTTAGCAAAATTTATAATTGTGAATGATATTTCACAAAATATCAGAGTGAATCTTCAGGAAAGGTTCTCTATAAGTCAAACAACTTCGCTGGATTCGTGGGAATCTACAATGGACTAAAGCCTAATGCATTCACTGTTACTGCTAATGAACGATTCCAGCTAGAAGGAGGTTCGGTTGAATACGGTAGTTTTAGTATTTGAAGACTACAGTAATCTTAGAGCATATAGTAGCCAGAGATCAGCATAGTTTACGAATTAAGTAAAGAGAACTATCGTAATCTTTGAGTATACAGTAGCCAGATGCCTCGTTTATCTTAAATTGTTACTTGAGATTAAGTACAGTAATCTTACAAGGGAATCCCCGGAGGCCACACTCACCGTTCTTGACAAAATTTTTACTTATGGTAAACCTCATGTAGGGATGAGGTTTAGCGGTGTCGGGAGCTGCTTATCAATTTTTTGAAATTTTAAAATTCATTTTAAAGATCGACCAAAAAAATGGGCGGTGCGCACAGTGTGCACATAGAGATTACACACCGCTCATTATCGCAAGTTCATTTTGACAGTGAAACAGATGTGTCGGTGGTGTAGTGTTAAGTTTCATGCTTTGAGGTCGGTAGGTAGTATGTTCAATCCCTTCTGCGTTTTACGCTTTTGCAAGGACTTGTAAATATCACAAGCAATTTTTTTGTCAGCACATTCAAAATTGATTTTTGAAAAAATATTTGAATATTTATTTACATTGTGTATGGTAAAATTTATCAAACAATAAAAATGGAATTTTAACAATAGTGATATTCTGCAATAAAATGATTGAAACAAAATTCTAGATCATACAATGCACATTTAATGAATGGAAGATTTAAACAGTTAGGAGTTAGGAGATGAGAAAGCGAAGAGGGGAACAGTGTCCGCACGGGTGAGAGAAATGGAACAGGGGCAGTAATATTGGATGATATAAGTGCAGCCAGGGGGGGGGGGCGAAGGGTTAAAGTGAAACCAGGGGGGGGGGGGCAACAGACATAATTGCATTTACATCACGGGATTTTTTCGAATTTTTTCGAAATAAAAATTCGAAAAAATTCGTTTTTAAATTTTTATGAAAATCCTTTTTTCTGCAAATCCCTGATCATGAGCGATCATTCTATGTTTAAAAACATGCCAAACGAGACATTTTATTTTTTAACATTAAAAAAAAATAGAAAACAAAACATAATAAAATAATAATAATGTTTAAATCATTTTAATTTGACTTCTCTACTTTCACTTATCTACTGACAAGGATGGAGAAGAAAATAGCGATTTCTTTCATCGGCTTATTACGTGAAGTTCGTGATGGTCAGAACGATGTGGATTTCGAGCAAGGAATGGAACTTGATGAAGATGAAGCTGTCGATCCGGAATGGTCAGCTGATGATGTTGAATATCCCGTCATGGGTATCTGTTCGTCTAAAGTAGTCTCCTTTGGATGTCAACTCGTCACAACAGAAGAGGCAAGTTAAAAAAAAACAGATTTAAACATTATTATTATTCTATTATGTTTTGTTTTCTATTTTTTTCAATGTTTAAAAATAAAATGTCTCGTTTGGCATGTTTTTAAACATAGAATCATCGCTCATGATCAGGGATTTGCGGAAAAAAGGATTTTCATAAAAATTTAAAAACGAATTTTTTCGAATTTTTATTTCGAAAAAATTCGAAAAAATCCCGTGATGTAAATGCAATTATGTCTGTTGCCCCCCCCCCCCCTGGTTTCACTTTAACCCTTCGCCCCCCCCCCCCCTGGCTGCACTTATATCATCCAGGATACAATATTACTGCCCCTGTTCCATTTCTCTCACCCGTGCGGACACTGTTCCCCTCTTCGCTTTCTCATCTCTTAACTCCTAACTGTTTAAATCTCCCATTCATTAAATGTGCATTGTATGATCTAGAATTTTGTTTCAATCATTTTATTGCAGAATATCACTATTGTTAAAATTCCATTTTTATTGTTTGATAAATTTTACCATACACAATGTAAATAAATATTCAAATATTTTTTCAAAAATCAATTTTGAATGTGCTGACAAAAAAATTGCTTGTGATATTTACAAGTCCTTGCAAAAGAGTAAAACGCAGAAGGGATTGAACATACTACCTACCGACCTCAAAGCATGAAACTTAACACTACACCACCGACACATCTGTTTCACTGTCAAAATGAACTTGCGATAATGAGCGGTGTGTAATCTCTATGTGCACACTGTGCGCACCGCCCATTTTTTGGTCGATCTTTAAAATGAATTTTAAAATTTCAAAAAATTGATAAGCAGCTCCCGACACCGCTAAACCTCATCCCTACATGAGATTTACCATAAGCAAAAATTTTGTCAAGATCGGTGAGTGTGGCCTCCGGGGATTCCCTTGTTAGAGTAAACCGAAACCAAAGGCTGCAGTAATTTTTGAGGATGCAAAGTAACACATAACCGTGATCATATTATTTATACCCACAACTACTGTAATCTTCAGGTTACGTCGGTATTCTTCGATGGTTGATGGGACTTGAGCCTAACGGCAAATGGATGACTTGGCTCACAAGAGAAACTCTCGAGAATGCTGTTGGCAAGTTATCGATTAACTTATTCATTAAAAATTAAACCGTACACAAATAAAAACCTCGAGTTTGAGGATTCTAATCTCTATATTCCAAAAACCTTCTTTTGGGTATTCTTAATGACATGGGAATGGTGTGAACTCACATATCCCGATTTTCACGAAAATTGCAGGGTTTAGTAAATCGACTGCGCTGATTTCAAATCTGCTTTAAAAACCTGCGAAATGTTTTTCTGGAGCGAGTTATAGTCCGACGAAAAGTGATTTTTTTTATGTTTCAAATGATTGTTCAGCTGATTTTCCCGAGCAATATGATCATAATCATCTTTTTCCACTCCAAGCTGCATCGTGATCAAGTCTTACGATGTTTTGTTGGTATTCCGGAGGGATCTTTTGTCATTTAAAAAATATTATCACCCATGAATCAGAAAAAGAAGTTCACTGCCGGGGAATCGAACCAGCCCCTTCCGGAATACCAGCAAAACATCATACCACCTTAAAATGATGCAGTTAGGATTTGAGCGCGAATATAAGAGAAGAGAAGAGCGATAAAATTCACATTGAATGGAGAAAAAAGCTGATAAATCAGCTGAAAATGGCTTGAAAAGTAAAAAAATCTCTCTTTTCCGGGCTATAACTCGCTTCAGAAAAACATTTCGCAGGTTTTTAATGCCGATTTGGAATCAGCGTATTCGAGTTAGTATTCCCTGCAACTTTCGTGAAAATCGGGAAATGTGAGTTCACACTATTCCCATGTGAGATAGAAATCAATTTTCTCTATAGAAAGTTAACAGAATAGCATAAAGTATGACACTAAATGGGATAAAAACAATTTTTTTTTTTAAAATTTAATGATTAAGACTACGCCGATGCCAAGGATAAGTTCATGAATACACCCATGCTATCTCCCGTCTACTATATTCTTGCCGGAACGAAGAAGAACGAGGTTAGACAGATCATTTGATCTTTGATCTTAGATTTTTGATCTTCTCTTATGAGATTTCTTATTGTAGGGTTGCATCATCACTCGTTCACTCGATAAGACTGACCAACTGACAGAAATGGCCGAGCCAGGTCTATCGGGATGGTATCTCCTTCAGACCAACTATGATCCGGAAACCGAGGTATTGGAGAGATCAAAGATCAAACTACCGTAACCGTAATCTTCTAAATGGACATATTGCAGCCTCTGTATCTTGATGATAGACAGACTCCTGGTGACAAGTGTATGGTGAAACTATCACAGAAGAACGTCGGATTCCAGGTTGGAGAACAAAGATCAAAGATCAACTTATCAGCGATGAATCTTTCTAGGGTATCTACAATGTTCTATCGTCACGCACTAATCTCAACAAACTCACTACTTACACCGTTCTTATGCAGGTAAATGGAACAAAGATCAAAGATCAAAGATCAAAGAACAATAGAAGGAATAGATCAAAGATCAAAGATCAAAAACATATGATGATATGATTTCAGGTTGACACGGGCAAGTTCGAGACTCATCTACAGGCATGTCCGGGAGAATGTTGGCCATTCTAAAATATGAATATGCATCAATCTCTCATCTGTATAAATACATTCCGTTTTATGCCACCAGAGATCAAAGATCAACACACATCCACAAACAAAACTCAAACGATGTCAATGATGAATTGGGAAGAGGATAGAGGGGAGAGTAATCGATAATTGGGAACGTAGATCGCTAGATAATCTCGTCAGTGTAGATGGGAATGGAGGGTATGGAGATATTGCTCCTCTATTTCTCTATTATCTCATCTTTGATTAGTTATTGATTAGAACAAATCATCTCGTATATAGGATGATTGTGTCTAGTTTCGCTGTTGATGAATTTGTTTAATCGATCGATCTTACGTATAGCTAACGAGTAAGAAGATTACACCTTATCCTAGCGTGCCATAGCACAAATCTGATAATTTGCATTGTATCGTATTGTAATCATCGTTTTATTCCACAGATTCTCCATTTACTCCAATACCACGATGCCTTCATTCCTCTACAGTCCTACATGTATCACCCGTCATGACTGGGAAACATCTCCGATGGCTAGGGAGCGTAAGAACTCCACTAAGGTCAGGGACTTAATATGACTTAAGAGTTAAGTCTGTTAAGTACTAATTCCATTTCAGCAAGTACTCGAGTTCATTCCATCAGGACGTCGATCTCCTCCCACTTCCCCATCGGCTGATACGATCTCATCGTCTCCAATCAACTTTCCCATTGCTAAACAAAGGTGGATGGGCCATGATCTAGTATTGTGGGAGGAGTTAACATAGTGGATGTGGTTTAATCCATGCTTTGTAGACGTACATCGTCATCGACTACCTCGATTCGCTCTATTCTCTCGTTGAAGTTGAAGAAGATTGAGAAGACGAAAGAACTATTACCATTGTGAGTATAGGCCAAATATAAAAGATCAAAGACCAAAGATCAATCATCTACAGGTCTCCATCGTATACTTCGAACGTTTCTCATCGCTCACAGTTCAGTCCTGAAAAGGTACGGTATAATCTGTAAATTATTGATTAATATTTCTCTGATTTATTCAGGAGATTCTGAATCTTCGTCCAACTGCGAAGGGAAACGATAAGGTATTGATTGACTGCCTACCGTAATCACTGGTCTACCGTAATCGTATCAGGTGTGCATCTTCTGCTACCAATTGGCTCTCCAATCAATCAATAAGGAATTGAATGATCTACCTAGTTTGTATGATAATGGATCATGGAGGGGACATTGTATGAAGAACGGAGATGTATACGAGTAAGTGGAGGTTACGGTAGACTATCATTCTATCCCGATTTGGTTACCCTATCTTTTTCGGGATACGGTAATTTAATCATCAAATAACTCTATTAATTATTTTAGATGTCCACGTATCATCTACGGATATTCCTCCAATGGAACAAATCAATATAATCAATAGATCTGCTCTATTTCCTGCTGTATTCCCTTGTTTACATTTCCCCTACTTTTAGACAAATTTGTAATATTTTCACATTGTACATATATTTTCTTGCAACTCTTGCAAATTTATATTGTGATTACATCTCTGTGAAATCTTGTTCTGTTATTAATAATTTTGTGATAATAAATTTTCTAACAAAATTTCATTATTGTCTGCAAAAATTAATAATTTTTACTTATTTATATAGTTTTCATTTATTTTTTTCGTACCAATTTTTAAAATGTCAAGAAATAAAATCAGTTCACGGTATCAATTTTTCGTGTCGTCATGAAGCGGTGTCCTAAAATTACGGTAGTGCGTTTCATTTTCGCGTTTAAATGTTTCAGTGTTTATTCAGCTTTTTGCTTTAAGTGTGGTCTCTATTGTCGATATATTCATTCTCAATTTGCAGTCCAATGTCGAAGAGACCGTCAACATCGACAGCGGCCTCTGCTGAGCCAGAGAAAAAGGTAGATTGATTGGCACAAATTTTGGTCAGTTGGCTTGGCAAAAAAAAGCAATGCTATGCCAGTATGCCAGTGAAGTCGAATGATATCCATGAATATATCTTTTGCAACGTCATAATGTACCACTTTTCTCTGTTCTCTTCTGTCGGATGTTCGCTGTGGCACAGCAGTGCTGTTTGATATAGAATATTCATATACGGTCTGTGCTTTATAAAATACTATTTCTATTACAGCCCAAGAGAGAGCCGAAGGAACTCTATAAAGAGGAGGCAAGAGTGCCCTCAAAGGAGGAAACAGACGCACTCCGAGCTGTTCTCAATGACCTCACCAAGGAACAGCTAATCGAGAAGTATCCTCTTTATCCTCTGATATCGATTTATTGATCACTTTATATTCTTCAATTTGTGCATATTTCAGAGTGCTCACATTAACAGCTGATGAATGTGCTGTTCGGGCTAAACTGAAGAAGTCCCAACAAGCGGAGAACCTCGGTCGTATCAGATACACGCTTAAGGATAAGGAACATCGAGCTATCGTTGTAAGTATTCCTTTCGAAATTATTAATTTTATACATTTTATTTTGGCTATACTAAAAAACGTATATTTAATATTATTAGCTATTATATTATTTTAATTACCTATAATGTTTCAGCAAGATCGTTGCAATGCTCGATGGAAGATGATAGGAGATGGAACGGGATTTGTTGTTCATAAGAAGGGAATGATGATGGATGCCTATGTTCAGGTGAGATCAACAATAATAATAAATAATATACAACAGTTTTCCAGCCAATGTGTTTTAATTTTATGATAAATCATTTTGACACGTGATTTCATCTGAATATTTTGTAGGAAACGATAGTGGCAATGCGTAATGAACTTCACGGATTAAGAAAGGATCTTGATTCGGCTAAGAGCGAATTGAATGTGTTGAGAGGCAAAGCAGGGTTGGTACACTTTTTGTATTGATTAAGATTGAATTTTAACGTGTAACGTAGAATTTCCGATATGTATTAAGATCAATCCTGTGAGATGCATGTTTCTTGCTGTAGTTATAATTTCAAACAATAAAGTGTTTTTGTTTTTGCGATTCTATATCCCTTTATTCAGTGAGGAGCACACGAAAGAATGGGAACGTGTTCGGAAGTTGAAGGAAGAAGTGGATAAACTACGTGGAGAGGCTAAGAACATCGCAGCTGTGGAGAAGGAGGCGGCCATAGCTCAGAAGGCCAATCAGATATACAAACAACAGATTAGAGGTTAGATCAAGAACCTTAATCGTCTTGAAGTGTGAAGGGTTGAGCTGAATAATCAAGTTATTATATTGAAACGAATGAAATTACCCTAAGAATACTGTGATATGCGCTGTTAGAGGAAACTTGTTAATAAAATAATATTAATTGTACATGTTATTTTGTTGCTTTTTGCTGGCTTCATTTTTTCATTAGTACATTCTCATGAGATAGTCATGATTTGAGTGAAACCAACTTCACTTCTCATGTTAATTGGTTAATTTTCAGATCAAGATAAGGAGCTAACAGATAGGAATGCTCGTATTCGTGTACTCGAAGAGGAACCAAAGTAAGTTATCATCATTATTTGCTCAAGAAGGAATCAATAAAATATATTGTCATGAGATGCTTTAATATGCATGGGGCGAATATTGTAGTACCAATTACATTTACGATATTTATGAAAAAAATCTACGATATATATTTACGATACATATCGAAGCGTTATACCTTTTTGGGAAGTTTAAGAATTTGTGGCTGTGTCACCATTGTGCCTATCAGATTGTTGTTTCATCTGCCTCTTATGGTTGTGACTGCTAGACTTATTATGCTTATCGACTAATTGTAACCTTGTATACTTGTAGGGATGAGGAAGAGGAAGATGAGGTAATGGAAGGAGGAACGACCAATGACAAAGAGCAGAAGGTACAGTAACAAGGCACACCATTTATGTGGTTTTGAGATCTGGGAAATTGAAAAGTAGTGTTAATTTTGTGAACGGAAACCGCCTGTTAGAGCATTACGAAGCTATGTTACTTTTCCAATTACTTTTGTAATCACAAAATTAAGACCACTTTTCACTTTTCAAAGATTTAAAACCACGTTAGATGTATTATGACTTAATTAATTGACGACGAACTATTTATATTGACATCAGAAACATCAGTTTCGGAAATGATATTTCTATTGTTTCTTTTAAATTTTTAATTTCAGGAGGAGGGATCAAAGAAGGAAGAGAAGGCTGAAGAAGCAGAAGAAGAAGAAGAGGAGGAGGAGGAGGCTATTGAATTGGAATTGGATGATGCTCATGAAGAGAAAGGTACTGTAATTTGTAGATGTATTGATTGAATTATGAAACAATCTTGGAATGAGCTATGGTAGGATTTTGTTTGATTAAGCTGGGAATATCGATTTAATTATGGCAATCATATTGATTAGATTATAACTGTAATATGGATTGTATGATGGCTAAAACCATATGTCGAAAAACATTGCAAGCTACGAAGTTTTACTGCATTTTGGGATTTTTTTTAAAACGCATCATTTTGGCATTTTGCTTCAAAACCTGTCCGCATTTTGAAAATCTGTATCATTTCTTAAATTTTAAATATATTTTATTTTCAGAGGAGGACAAATCGACAGATGAAGGAAAGAAGGAATAATAAGATATAGATAATGTTCATATAATTATTTCTACTCTTTAATTATTAAATAATTAATTTGTCTTTGGACAAACTATCGTATCTTACGATCTTTTTATTGTAATTGTTGTTCTTCATTCACTTTTCATTTGTATATGTGAATTGGTTACTGTATGTCTAAGAGTTTTGATAAAGATCGATAACGCTATTATTGATTGATTGATTTGAATGGTTGTATCGAGCCATTACAGTACCTTTGAAATCAAGATTTTTTTTACTCTGTAAAGACCCTCTGATTCCGACAATGAGTCTTTTGATATCACAAAAATTGAATTTGCATTCCTTTACATATCTTTGTTGTGATTGTCCATTCTTTATTCTCCACCAAAAACATTTCGCCCAAAAAATTAGCTACATTTTCTCCCGTACTGAAATTGGCTCAAATTGTTTTTTACTGTTCACTTTTATCTTATTTTTTCTCGAGCCTTCTCCTATCCTCACTCTTATTTTCCCACTCGCTGTAATCTTTTTGCCAAAGTAGAATTTACCGCCGCCTTACTACGGTATGATCTCTTTCTCTCTCACTATCTCTTGCCCAGCATCTGCGCATCAACTGGGCGCGTTGCGGTAGCGTCGCGTGTCTCAGCTGCCACCATAGGCGCACACACCTCGTGACTGACGAATGCGTGCCTATCCATTCTCGTAAAGGGTCATCTGATTCTGCTCCCCTCTCCCTATGGTCTGATACGGTCTTATCATAAGTTGTACATTTGGGGTTTCACAATAGTGCCCTGGAATTGCATCATTTGCAGAAATTTGGTGCGTATTAGGTACGAAGCGATTGCGAAATGCAACGACGCGAGTGGGTGGTATTCTTCCTTTTCATGCGCATTCTCAATCTCGTGACTGCGATAGAGAACAGCCATGGTGGTTTCATGTTTCAACACACTCTTTTATTTTTTCAAAGTTTCTTATTGGCAATGATGAAGAATATGTAGTCATATCATTCTGAAACTTGTGATTGGTTTAGTATTGTGTATCGCAATGGTTATCACGTAGCTTGAATATCATTGTGGTTAATTATGTATTATTAAAATAGAAATAGATCATAATAGACATGCAAATGTACTCATAGAATTGGGTATTGGTAAATCAAAAGTAGTTATTAGTAGCGTGCTAGTGTCTCTTAATCTTCTTCTTTCTTTCTCACTTTCTTTTTTCTTTGTTTCTCTATATCTCTTCTATTCATCTTCATCTCCTTCTCCCGATCTCTTGAATGAATGTGTTCTATAGTGTGACCGGAGTGCGCTTCTCCTTGGAATAGAATAGTGGTGAACCTGTTGGGAAGGGGAAGATGATGGAAGAAGATGAGAGGAGTAGACAAGGTCTTGTGTAGTAGTAGCTATACTATTCTTAGTACTCTTACTGTCTGTCTGTCTCTCACTTTTCCACGCTCTCTCGTTGCCCCTCAGCATTGTAACTTTACTAGCTATTGCACATCCCCTCGTTCTGTGTTCTTCCAAATCTTGTCTTGATTGGTTGTAATGTGTACTTTTGTTCTGTTCTCGCGTGCCACCGTACCTGATCGATCGATTACCGTAACCTAATCAATAATTGTAGTGATCTCGCACTTTCGTGCCACTAAAGGCATCACCAGCCAAGAAGGTTCCAACTAGATCGGAAAGGAAGGTTATAACATCATCCCAAGGAAAGTAGAAAGAAAGAAGAAGAAGACTAGGTAACGTGACATTTCCATCTATATTTATATCTATCAGTTAAAAGAGTGTGGACAAGCAAGCAAATCAAGCATGATGTCATATTCTCTATCTCTTTATGCTTTCGTATCGGAGTTTAGTACGCTTTTTTTGCTTGGTCTAAGCCTTTTCATCGTCTTTGCTTCGTTCAAACTCTATAGTGTAGTGTGGTGTTGAGTAATTCGATTTGGAAAAAAAGAAAGCGAAAAGTTTGTGAGAGTAACTAAACGTTGATAACATTGCAGTCGTATTCACCAACACACATCGGTTAGACGGTAAACGGTCAGACTCGGTGCTTTCTAATATCGATCAGGTGAGCATTTATTGATTTTATTGATTGATCTGATGCTTTATTGATCGATATGAGAGTGTGGCGACTTTATCGGGGACACACACGTAGACAGACATCTATCGTACCACTTTTTGTCTTCTTCCATGTGAAAGGAGAAAGTGGGATGAGATGATGCAGGGGGTCTATCTGTCTATATCTATCATTTGTCACACTTTTTGTTTCACTGTATGCTCTACCTGTGACGTTCCCGTTTCAAATTTTGATCTATGTTTTTGATGCAATCGCGTTGTTTTTTTAGCATCAATAATGAATAATATTAATCTAGAAATGATTACAATATATTTATCATACTTTTGGAGTCAACTATGATAATTTAATTTGATATTTCAGAAGGCTCTAGTATATGCTCGAACCGTCGTCTCGGATTGTGACCGTAGTAGATCATCATCACGACACATTCAATTCCATCTTCCGTGTAGGACTCGTGCTTCTTCTCAGGTACCGTAATCATCCCTGACTCTGCCCATTTTTGTTTTAATTATGGAACATTGTTAAACCATAAGTTTATTATTTTGGCAGAGCCGTATCAGGTGAATAGTTTTCCCATCTATGATGGCAGAGCCGTATCCAGCGAATAGTGTGTCCCATCCCTCATGATGACAGAACCGTATCCGTTGAATATCTCTCTGATGGTGTATTCTTTGCAGGTAGTCATCAGTGAGTCAGTGGCAGTGTGTATTGTACATATTACTATACATCTTGGCTTCTCATCTCGTTGACTCCACTCAAACTTCCACTTATATCCACATCTTTATATTATTACTACTATTGTAAAGTGTGTAATTAACCCAACCCTCCTCTCTCCTTTCGTCAACAGTAACCCTCAACTACCAGTATTCAACTATCTCGTCATAATTAACGTGAGTGTAAAAGATTTATTGATACTTTTCATTGTTTTCCTTATAGTTGATTTTTCATTGGTTCATGTGGTGAATATTATTGATTGATGTATTACAGAATGAGCGAATTCGGTAACAACAATGCGCTGGCCAGTCTCTTCGGCAATGCCAGGTGTGTTCATTTGTCAAGCACATAGGTCGAAAAGTATGTTACAAAGTACCAAGCCTGACCGGATTTTGAGCCTAAATTTCACAAAAATCGAAAAACCTGACCGGATTTTAAGCCAAAATTTCACAAAAATCGAAAAACCAGACCGGATTTTGAGCCAAATTTGCCAAATATCGAAAAACCTGACCGGATTTTGAAAACCGATAACCTAGCTATTCGACCTATGGTCAAGCATATGAGTATTATGGACTTCGTTTTTTGTTTCATCTGAATACACGTATGAAACATGGAAGTGACGGGATGAATTCCCTCTCGAATGTTTCACTCGTTGACTATAACAATAGATAAATGAATCGATATTCAGATCCCCGATGCCTTCCACTTCCACCGGATCGCACCTCCATCATCATTCATCGTTCACTCGATCTGTCAGCGCGGAGGTATGATTATTGACATGCATTTCACTCCTGTGCATTGATTTACTTACTAAATTAATTTATTAATTTTATTTATTTAATATAATCACTGATTAATACCCCTTGTCTACAGGTACCGTCAGTACCATCGACTCCTCGTGCCCGTAACAGTGGCAAGGTAGCTTATCCAATCAATATTTGATCAATAAATAATTTCAATTTATTGATTGATTTTTCACCTGTAATATCAATTATAGCGTGCTCCTCGACGTTCGGCAAATTCATTCTCATCGTCGACGACGTCTGCACAGACTCCCAATCGGAAGGTACGGTAGAAATTATCGAATATTGATTGATCGACTAGTTTATTGATTAATTAGACTTTCGATCCGTGATCATATAAAATGAAATGAATTTAATGTACGTAATGAATCTCGAACACATGTGTATTATTTCCCTCGTCGCGCAGTAGGTAACAATGTGTTCCCATTTCAGATGAGCAGTGTGTCACCATGTGACATCGCATCATCATCATCACGTACTCCATCATCTCGTCATTCTCATCGTCAATCAGGCACTGCATCTCCATTCGCGGGTGCCAAATTCTCCGATTCACCATCAGCACGAGCCATCCCTCTACCACCTACTATCTGGTTCGAGGATGAGGTACGGCTATAATGCTATTTATCATTAGTATATTGGATCCCAAAACAAATATGCTTGCCTTGTACGTCGTTACTACAGGACTCTGTGTGAAAGTGCATAAACTTAGCAATATTTCATAAATATACATTATATCTAGAGTATCGATTATGTTTACAGGAAGACTCGGTGATGTCATGTGGACCATCAGACACGGAATCATTAACATCTGATTCATCATCGTCAACATCATCTGGAGATGCGTCCATGTCATCCTCATCTCCATCTATCACTCGAGGCATTCGAGTTAATCCACTTCAGCTCATTGAGGCAGTTGCTGCCATGTAGAGCGGTCTTCTCAGAAGACTCCGCCCACTTTTAATTCCTTTTTTTTCTCTATTTGACACCACTGCACCCTAGTTGCACTTATAGAAGCACCCTCATCAATATTCATCTTTTTTTCTTTTCTATGTTTATTATTATACATTAATCCAATCAATATCCCTGAAGAGTATCAATCCATCCATCCCCTAACACATGCATAGCAGAAGAAAGAGTTTCATCCACTTTGTGCACTTAGAGAGTATGACGCCCACGGTCATTTCCCCCTTCATAAGCCCCGCCCCTTTTCCTATTTTCTTTTCCGTGTAATTTCTACGTGCATTCCCTTCTCACTCTTACACACATACACCTCAATTCTATTTATCTCGTTCCTTATTTTCACTTTTCACTACTTTGTCCACACCAAATGTCTGCGGTCATTCCGCTTGATTACGGTATCTCATTATCTACCGTACCCCTATCATAGGCCTGTTCTCCCAATCTGTTACATACCGCGTACTAGTGTACTAGAGAAAACTTTATAAGATCATATACGTGCAGGTAGATTGTCTATCTATCCTCTTTTTCTATTCACTTTATCTGTATCCAACATCGTGAATCATCTTCATTGTGTATATGTTTGTGTGTGGTGTATGGTGTATCTGATACATCTAGACTATGTTGGTTCATCGGTGACAATTCCTAATTGCCTTTCTTTTCTCCTCATTAGATGACCCCCCCCCTCTTTCCTCATTTTTGTACTATTCGTATCTTTTTCCTGTTTGTTTTCTCGCCTTCTGTCTATTCTCCTTTATGTATGTTTTACATTGACCATATTCCCCGCCCCATCCTCTCCTAGACCCATTGTACCATACCATAGGTCTTCCGTAATCCCCCTCTAATTGTCTACCGTAACCCACACTCGTCTCGCTCCATCTATCCAGAGCCTTGTACTTGCACAATGTATATATCTAGAGAATATGTGTACCTCGATGCCACACTTCCCTATTTCATCTTATCTCTCATTGTCTCCATGTCTATCTCATCAATATCATTCATGATCATTCTATTCCCCCAACTACGTACTCTCGATACCTACTTCATTGACTTATGTTTCACGGTTGCCCACTCACCAATGCTTCCCGCCCCATGTATCTTATTTGGTTCCACGGGGTGTCCTTTTAATGTCTCTATGTATATTATTCGCCCCTCTAACTCATCTAACTCATAACTACTTTTACTGTATCTATCTATCGATTATCTACGGTATCGTAACTCTTTCTATAGCTTAACCTTTGTCCCCGTTTAGTTTTCTATCTTTTATTTTTGTATTTCTTCTGGAAGCGAGCGTGCTTCTAGTGTTCATATTCATTGTTGTATAGATATCAGAGTTGTAGTTTGTAGTCTGATCACCCCCATTCCTTCGTCTGCCTTACCTGAGCCCAACGCCTTATGCGTGTGTGTATGTAACTGATGTCCCGGTGACTCTGTGCAACACCTAATCATTCGATCAATATTATTCGCTTACCGTATACCATCCAATATGCTCGTTTATCGTGTATATGCCTTAGGCACGGGTTGGCCTTTCTCTCTCCGTTTCTCTCTATCTCTCTTGCATTCATTCATCTCTATCACCTCTATTCGCATGTTCTATTCCCCTAACATCGATACTCGACTCTATTTCTTGTCGTTGGATATGTGTCCTAGTCGTGCAAACTCCGGTTGTGTGTCTGGTGCGTGCGCTTGGGTCGACGTTTCTGAAACGTCGTCCGAGACCGCCTCACACCATTCTGTACTTGCGCACTAATACGGTTCGTTTCCTTCCATCCATCCATCTTCATCCCCGTGTGGTTCTTGATCTTCGTGTAGACTTTGTTCTCTGTCGCTCTCTCTCACTTCTCTCTATCTCTATCATGTATAAGGTGTATGTATCTTCTCTTTGTTTATCGATTACTATTGACGATTACAACTATCTACTATTCAATATTGTTCTCTTTATCATTCATTGCACTTATCTCCTTTATCTCACACCCAAACCATCCATCCAAGCTAACTCATTCATTCATTCATGTTCCTTCTTTTGATCAAATCGTATCATTGCCCCTTCTCCATTACAGTATATGGCCACGAGTACCGTGGTGTACACCGTGTGCGTGTCATTGCGACTATTCCCGTTCTGCATGTGTGTGTGCGCTCCCCCGCCGACGTTTGTCATTCTGCACTTTCACAAACCATCTAACGCACGCGCACACACCATATATCGATCCATCCACCATCCCGTATTTGCTGCGAAGCATTCTATAGAGTATGTCGGGTTTGTCGTCAAACCAAACGCGTCGATTATTTCCTATATTCTTTATTATTCTTACTTGTTTCAACTACTATATATATTTTGTGTTTCCTTTGTTTAACCCAGCCCCTATCTTTGCCTATTCCCTCATTTTCGCATTTTGCACTAACGCTACTCCTCCTGTGGTCAGCTTTAGTTTTCTTTACTGTCTCTATCAGCATTCATTCATTCATTCATTATCTTCCTTTATTTTTATCTCTATATCCAAGACTCCGCCCCCTCCCACATCCCTTATAGAAGTATTCTACCTCATTCATACTCTCCTTTCCCTAATACATCCTTTCTCCATTTAATGATCAGAAGCACATCACTCCCCTTTCCTCCCCGTCTCTTTTAATCATCATCATTGTGTGTTGTACATACGGCAATATTGCGGTACTATTCCCCCGCCCCGTCCCCTCCTCCCTTCCCTCACACTCATTCTCATTATGATTTATGCTCAGGAACCACACCCGATACAGTAACAGACTTACTCTGTTTAGTGTGCTAGCGTCCCCGTTTCTTATCAAATCGTTCAAAAGTTGTGGTAGTAGTTGATCAGGGCTGCGCCTTCCCTTCTCTTACCCCCTCTTTGTCCTTCCCCACCCCACCCCGTCCCATTCAACTGTACATATACGATGTCGTGCCCCCTGCCCAAACTACCGTAGTCCGGTTGTCGTTGTTAGAGAGTGTGCATCTTCTATCTTGTAGGATACGGTAGTGAGCACTAGTGAATCCGTATGTTGTCTGTTTTTGTGGACTAGGATTCGTAAAGAGCACTATAGTCTCGATCTCTGTCTATGTGGATATCTATCATAGATTGAGAGCTGTATTGTATATAATAGACTTGTCTTGTTAGACTTTGTTCACTACTACTACTACTACTGTAATTCACTCATTAGTCGACCAATACCATCAATTCATTCATTCAATCGATTGAGTATATACCGTATACCTTCTTCCCCTGTCTCGTCCTATCAATCCTCTTAGGAGTGTGCAACCTTTTCTCATTAGAAAGGACCCTCCACTAATCTTCTTTTCTTCTGATTCTTAGTCGTTTTGATAAGTTATTCGTTTGAAGTTTAATCTTATCACTAACCCTAACACCTGCCTACACATACAATCACATTTGTTGCCTGTTGCTCTTGTTGTATGGCTGGTATTACTGTATTCTGTATAGGACCCCAACAGGATTGAAGAATGATTACTGTAGTATATCTCACCTTTCGACTGTATTGATTGATTTGATTGTATTGTGTATGATAGTGTGTCGTCGTTGTCGTCATCAGCTTCTTCTATTCTATTATATAGATTGGTTGATAGATAGTCTCAGTCATATATGTGCTCCAACTCATTACCGTACTCTTATTGTGTAGAAGCATCCTCTTCTCTCGCACCGACTTGCCTGCCCCTACTAGTCGTCCTGCCTTTCCTCCATCATTTATATATCTCGGCTACCGTATCTCGTGACGGTGTGTCTTACACAACGTTTATCCCTCTCGGGTTCCTCCCCACCCCAACCTCTCAATCCTACCCAGTTTACCCCTGTTCTTCACACAATCCCTCCCCTCTTCCACCGTATCCATCGTAGTCTTTGATCGATAGAGATCAATCAATCAATATAATGAGAGAATAATACTACCTGATAACAACCTATCTCTCTCTCTATATCATTTTACCATCCTCTTAGGCTTTCACTTGAGGATTTTTTGACCCTTGTTAAGATTCTATCATCAGAGATCATACAAACATCTAATGATTTCATTGCTTGAAGATAGTTCCGTGTCCTTTTTGCCTCCAGTTTTAGCCCTATTCCATCAATCGATATTCCATCAATCAATCGATAGATCTGTCACTCCTTTTTGTCTTGTTTGAATATGTATGTATGGACTCGAGTCTTGTAAAGACTTCGTATGTCCTATATTGATTGAGAGCTAATATTCGTATTTGTTGTTATGAAGTTAATGTAATAATAAATGTGCAGATCAGAAGAGTTTGAGGTGGTTGAAGCATTGGAGTGTCGATGATTACACTGAGATATAGTACATGAGATCTGATTGGATATGAAAGGTTGTGAGCAGGGCTGGGACACAAAACGTTTTCTTGACACAAAAATTTTGTGTACACAAAAAACACAAAAATATTTTTTTGTGTACACAAAACACAAAAAAACACAAAAATATTTTTCTCTAGATTTGAGCAAGTTTATAGCTAATAAAAAAGATATTTTTCAATATAGAACTTGAACGCGAACAAAACAGCATGTAATATTAGTTCAAAAAAGAACAGCGACCAAGAAACCTATGAGTCTGGTTTTCGGCTGAACGAAAACGGAGATATCAAGCTTCAAATTACTGATAAAAGGAAATTCTATACCAAAATTATCCGATTTTCGCAAAATTTACAATTTTGCAGATAAAATTTTACTATACAAATCGACTAATATCATCGATTTTCTCCCTGAAAATCATGTAAAATCAGAAAATTGACACCAATTTTTTTGTGTTATTTTGTGTCTCATTTACACAAAATTTTTACACAAAATTTTTTGTGTCCAAGACCATGAAAAACACAAAAAAACACAAAACACAAAACACAAAATCCCAGCCCTGGTTGTGAGATATTGGGATACGTTGCACCGGTTGAATCGTAGTTTCAAGGGTAAATTAAAGTGTGGCGTCATTAAGGATCGGACGATTGTCGTTTTGCATAGGAGAAGATGGATCAAAATGAGCCAGTTCGCCTCTTTGTGGATGAGGCATCTTCGTCTCCGAAGAAAAGGAATATTAAAGAAGAGAAGAAGATGATAGAGATATCAGAGGAAGTGGTGGTGACTGGTAGACGAGGAAGGAATATTGCTAGTTGTGAGTAGTGCTGACTGTATCTTGGGATTACTGTAGCTTCATGATATACTGAAGGTTTAGTTGACAATGATAGTTAGTGATTACTTTAGATCTACTCTATTTTGGAATTACTGTAGCGTTCTCTTCATATACTGTAGGTTTAGTTGACAATGATAGTTTGTGATTACGGTAGATCTACTGTATCTTGGAACTACTATAGCATCCTCATGATAACCTGTAGGTTTAGTTGACAATGACTGTTTGTGATTACTGTAGATTATAGCGATTGATTACGATATTCCTTATTGATTGATTACAGCAACGTGTGATTTGATATCTCATTTTCTTCGTGCCTCCGCCAATGTGATTGTTCATCGATTCTCCAATCACGCAACTCCTCTCGAATTCTCCACTCGAACATTCCAAGGATTAGTACCGTATCAGGTGTGATAGGATTACTGTAAATATACAAATATTGATCTATTTCCATTACGGCATCTCTTCAAGTGGATGTTTTAATTAGTGTTATTGATATAATCATTTAATCTATATTAAAAAATTCAAATAGATCAATCGATATCTCTCAGTTTTGTACAAATACGAAGGTTCGTGGATACATAGACGAAGCGTTGGCAGAGATCAGAGATCAATTGAGGACGAATGATGTGCAAAAGTGGGTAATCGATGTAACGATTTATTTACGAATTATTGATTGATTTATTTAGTATATTTCAGATTGTGTTTTGCCATTGTTAACGAACTCGAAGAATCTCTCCTTGAATTCAATGTACAATTCTACCAAACATCGCTCTTCTACAACAAAAGAATGTAAGAGATCCGAGATAAAAATAGGAGGAGTCAATAAATGGGCGTGGCTTATTTCAGTCGTGGTGGAGGAATTCCGAAGGATATCGTGAAACTCCGCCCACTTCTGGCTCGAGTCGTATTCGACTTACAACATGTGAAGATAAAGGAGCGCCTCGAGAAATTACTCAAAAGTTCAAGTGAGTATTACTGTAGTTTTTACGAAAAGATTACTGTAGCTAGAGATTTTACTGTATCTTCTCGTGGTGAGATAGTAGGTAGATCTGAGAGAGCGAGGAAGGAAGAAGGAAGGAAATAGTGGGGAGGGGGTCGATAGTTCTTTCTCTGTTTAGCAGCCATTAGCAAGGCAATTACACAAGTACAGTCCCGCACGATCGCCCTGTTGAGAGGCGGGCCTCCGCGACAAGATTCTTGTCGCCTCATGTCGCATCTTTCCAAAGGATTTTTAAAACATTTCATTAGTTGTGATCATTGCATCATCAGATTATATTAAGATCACCGTTGAAACGAATAAAATTGGTTAACTCTAGACAAAGTTATTGAGGATCATAAATGACGGGGGTGCTACCGTAATCCCTTCAAATTTAAATTTCCCGCACTTTTCATTGACCCTGTGAAATCGATTTTCTCACGAACGTGTTTTAGAACGGTTTTTTCTCGTATTGGAAGTATTTTATTTGTAAATATTGTAATTATGTCACAAAATACACGAGAAAATACAAAAGAAAATCCGCGACTAGCGTTCTAAAACACGTTCGCGAGAAAATCGATTTCGCAGGGCCAATGAAAAGTGCGGGAAACTCAAATTTGAAAGGATTACGGTAGCACCACCGTCATTTATGATCCTCAATAACTTTGTCCAGAGTTAACCAATTTCATTCGTTTCAACGGTGATCTTAATATAATCTGATGATGCAATGATCACAACTAATGAAATGTTTTAAAAATCTTTTGGAAAGATGCGACATGAGGCGACAAGAATCTTGTCGCGGAGGCCCGCCTCTCAACAGGGCGATCGTGCGGGACTGTACATTTTATACGGACTATAATCGATGATTGATTTCAGCGACAATGTTTCGTATTCGTTATGTCTCAGTGAATGAAGATGAAGGGCCTAAGGTAATTGAGAGTATTGATTGACAGAAGATTGTATTGATCTTTTTATAATTTAAAATTAAATTATGATTTCAGCCTGGATTCGAGCATATTGTTCCTCCTCCAATGAAATGGGCGGTCCTTCATCCATGGAGTGATCCAATCGAAAATCACTTCAATCAGGTATCGATTGATTGCCCATTCTTACCGTAATCAATCAGGTATCGATTGATTGCCATTGATAACGTAGTCAGTCATGTATCGATTGACTGATTGCCCTGTTATGCCTTACCCAATCAATCGATATTTCAGATGCAATTTTACTGTCGATCGAGGGTATGAATCAATCAATATTGATCTATACTATATATGTATCACTGTAAATACGATTCGAAGATTACTGTAGTTTGTGTATGGATTCAATAAAGTTGGTTTTATCTTGACACATTTGTTGGTTATTCGGCTCAATCGCTTCCTTGGTCGATATTATTTTTTTCTTCTTCTTTTGGAGATATTGCCTTTTCTTCCTTAGGAGATATTGCTTTTGGCTTCAGTACACCCTCGTCCACAATTCTCATCTCAAAATATTGATTATTGATTAACTTATATTGATTAACTTATATTGATTAAATATAGATTGCTCGTTGATTAATTATTGATTGGCTGTTATTGAAATTTTAACTGTACCAACCTGAGCATAGAATGGAAGACTGACAAAGTCAGGCACTGGGACCTGCAATACCGTACTGTATTGATTGTTGAAAATATTGATTATGGATTGATTGGAGTACCGTATACCTGCTGACATAAAGGTATGGTTCCGTACGGTAGAGCAGTGTCCATCATTAACGATTCGATTTTCGGCTGAGAAACAGTCCTGAAGGGATTGTGTTTACTGTAAGTACGGTAGAATCGCACTAATGTTGGCAATGATTACGGTAGCTTACTCCTTGAGTAAATTCTCGAACATACTTCCGAGTTCTTGGACTTTCTCCCTAGTTAATTGTGATAGATGCATGATCGACCACTCACTGTTAGAATAAACGATGAAGATGAATCATTTATTGTTGTTGTTTATTTGTGCTGGTCGGTGAGGCCTCACCTCATCTCACGCTAATATATTTTTCAATTAAAACCCCTTGTCATCAATATTATTTTCCGGCCAATACGTAGCTGATAATAAATTATTTATGTATTAAACGTAAAAAAGTAATCAACAATATAAGTCAGGAGTCATAACTTTGCTCTAGTTGAACTAGCACGCAACGCGTCAGCAACACTTCTTTTTCTTCAAAACGAGAAGTTCTATTGAGTTCTCGCGTGTTTTCGACTTTTGTTATCCATTGATTCGTTATCATCACGTCCATATCAGTTTCGTGATAAGAGCGCAATCATGTCCTACCCTCCGGCCACTGCACAGGTACGCTCTTTTATTGTTTATCTTTCTCAATCGAACAAACAAGTGGTTTTTAGATTCGATTGTTTATTTTCTTTCTGTTTAGTTTTTTTTTGTGGTAGACTATTAGTTCTTAGACAGTGTCAGAGATATTATTGCTGGACAAAACCCTATTTTGCAGGTTGTGAGCCCCTTTCCAATTCCTCCGACGTACGCACGCAACTATTCCGCTGAATATTTGCACGCCGGCATTTCTCCACTACCTCCGCCTCCTCAGACTAACTATGTCGTGTTTGGAGAGGAATATCGATTGGATGATGAGATCATAAGGTATGTTAGTAATGCTCAATTAGTTTACTCTACCCATCAACACGTAATGAATGGCTGTGTGTTGAATAAATTGTGCCTTCACACACATAAACATGCAAGATTTGTCGCTATTTCGCATCGCAAAGTATGTAGTATGAGATTTGCAAATAATGTGAGACTAAAGACCTGATGCCGAATGCATGAACGATGAGAAATCGTTTGCCGACAAATGTGACGGATGTGTTTGCCCAAAATTTCCCCCTATGCGTGTGACGTCGAGTTTGTCGGCAAACGGTTTGAAAACACTCATGAATACGTCATTTGAAAATCACTGTAATGTCGTGATAGTGGCCGGATATGATTCTAATTCACAAGCAACGATTAAGCACCTTTATACTTATGCATGAGCCGTCGTATTCGATCATTATAGTACCGTGAATGTTGTTCCACCTGCCGTCTTAATATTATTTAAAAGATTATGGTTATACTATACTTATTATAATAATTGATTTGTGTAGACCTCTGGCAGCTACTGGAATACGACAGCTGTATGTGAACAAATTGGATTGGAAGAATGAGATGAAAAAGTTGAATAGGTACGACAATTATTGGTCTTTCAATCTCTATTTCTCTAATCTCTCCCGTTCTCTAACTCTCTTTCCATATGTAGGCGGGGTATATCCTAAGCATGTATGGAACACTGCAGAAGTCTGTTGGGAGAGACTTCTAGAAAGTTTTCTGGTCTCTATAGTTAATTGAGTGTATTTTTTTAAAAAGAATGGAAAGCTGTCTTGTCTAGAAGGTATTTTGAGCGCGATTGCTATAAATTTGAATGAAGCATTCATATGATCTCTGAAATTCTAATTCGTAAACATCGATTAAGCCACTCTATAATTATATCTACGACTATCTGTCTCCTCTCTACCTATCTCCATCTCTCATCCCATCTATCTTTATTCGAATTATTTCTTCTTCCTCATTTGAACAATCGATAACGTCCCCCGATATCGAGATTAATAATATGTGCGAAATAAATCTTTTTATTTAATAAAATATGCTAGAATTGCAATATGTTCGGTAGCGAAGATGTTGAATGTACCCTATGATTGTGTGTTTCATCCTCGACACTTCGAGCAATTCCTCAACAATAATAATTTTATTTCTAGAGTAAACTATTTTACTTATCGTATCGTTTTAAGTGAACTAATAAAGTAAATAAAATAATCAATAATTGTAGATCAGCCCTTGCTGCTCTATGTGATCTACTCGAGGTTCTCGTTCAATGTCCCGATCATCCTGATCGAGTCGAGAAACTCAATGTGAGAGACTCCTTTTTTTATTTATATTTATTTGTTTATTGATTGGTAACGCTATTATATCTTAATATTTGTTTATTGTTAACGATAAACATAGAGAAGTGAAAGTGAAAATTAATAAAGTAAAATGATGGCATGAGGCGATAAGCAAGTGAGATCAAACAATGACACCGTGATTAGGTCGTTATTTGGCTCATCGGGTCAATTAATAATATATTAAAAGCACATTTTAACTATAACTCTTTTACCCGTGGTTTAAGTGGTGATAATAGTATTAACATTACTACATTGCAATAATAAAATTCCTTGAAAAATCAATAATTCCAGGACATTCACGATATCTTCATAAACATGCACCATCTTGTGAATGAATTCCGTCCGATACAGGTTATTTATTGATTTATTGATTAAAATTGTTTTGTATCGTCTCGTTTCCTACAAAGTGCATAATGAAGTCAATCGTAATAAATAGAATAGAATAGAAGTAGTGGAAGAATGATGAAGTAGGGACTCCCTTTGACTCTTTCTCTGTCTTTCTCTCTCTCTCTCTCTCTCTCCCTCTCTCTCTCTTTCTGTCTGGCGTCATTTCTCTCAGATGAGTAAGTTTTGCTCGGGAAAATAAGACATTCTTCCTTTTTTTAAATGGATGCCCGATGCTAATTTGACAGTGTTCACACGGTATTGTAGACAGGGAAAGTGAGAGAGTATGGACAACGTAGATCATAGGTGGGAGTGTGAAAACGAATGTGTTTTGCGCATAATCTTGCCTCTCAAAAAATGGAAATTTTCCATTTCGAATCTGCACAAAAAATCCCGCATAGCCGTACGCACATGCCTTCTCCTATGACGTAGAAAGTCTTTGAATTATTCGGGGTAAATAATAATGCTTTTGACGTCTTCCCCATAGCTTTTATTTTATTACTGTGTATTTCTCACGAATTGATAGCACGGAGTGGCTTGATTAACACTGACCACTGATATAAACGTGCTTGAATATTCAGTAAATAATTAAATAATAATAATAATAATAATAAGGTAATAATAATAATTATTATTATTGGCAGGCTCGTGACACATTGAGAATGATGCAAGAGAAGCAGTTGGAGGATCTACAGGGATGTGTCACCGATTTCAAGTATGTCTTCAACTGATCAGTAATAGTTGGAGTTATATGATAGATAGTGATGATGAAACGAGAATTCAACGTCTAAGAGGGAGAGGGAGAGATGGTCTGTCTGAAAGGGAGAGGGAGGGAGAGGAGAGGGGAAGGCAGAGGTAGAGAGTTATCAGAGGGTGCATGTGATGGATGTTGTTCCTTGTTGTTCTTGACATCTACTCGGTAAGAGAGCCTTTAACACTACTTTGATTACTCCCTATTGTACTTCTCAATTGCAGACGTTTCATGGATGGATCGAAGGCGACCTTCCAACAGGTGTTCAAGGTGAGACTGGTTCGTGTCTTTCTTTATTTTTATTTATTATTTTCAAAATTTATTTTCTTTTTTTTTGCGAAATCACTATTATATACATACATTTTCGGTGCCCCAGCCGTCGTTTTTAACATAGTAGGCCGAGTTTCGAAATAAAAAAATGGTGGATAAATACTCGAAATATTCGTTCCGATGGTATTATTTTCATATCCTAACAGTAAAACGGCTTTGCATACTTCTTTTCTAATTGGAATGAGCGACCCGACTGTTTCCTGTTTCATACTCATCATATTCATAGAAAGAGATAGTCAATACTGATTTGATCGATTTAGCAAAATGAGTGAACATTATAGATGGAGGACATGGTTCGTCTTCCGGTTCCTCCTCGTCGACCCGAATTAGAAGGAGGAGATGAGGATGATGATGTTGAAGAGATTGAGAGGAAGATAAAGATTGAGGAGGATATCAAGATGGAAGAGTCATCGACGGTGATGGGAAGTGTTGTCAAGACTGAGGTAGATCAATGATATGTTACTAAAAGAGAAGAGATGTAGAGGAAATTCTCCTCGTTTTACACACTATCGCCATAAGTGTGTATGGATGACAGCAATTGTTGGGAGCATAGTTCGAAAAGTACGCTACAAACTAAGAAGCCTGACCACATTTTGAGCCTAAAATTCCCGAAAAGTTCTGACCGCATTTTTATAGAAGGGAAAGTGGTTGTGTACAGCGATACAGAATGAAGAAGTGAAGGATCGTAGCAAATTTTGAAATTGTCTGAGAATGAATCATTTTGTTTGTTCAATGGGATTGTGAGGCGAGATTGAAATAGAGGGTATTGTTTTAGAGAGTTGAACGATCGTTTGCTTACGAAATTTAGTAAAGAATTTAGTATTAGTAGTAATTTAGTATTAAAGACAGTCTAGCAGAGGTAGGAGCGCGCGAAAGTGAATATTTTTTGCTCATAGATTTGGTTCGCAAAATTTGGAAAATTTCTAGCTTGTGGTGTGCAAATTGTTTTGTTTAATGATCTATTCGTTGAAACTCAATATCGTTGTCCAATCGACATTCTCTATTCGTAACCTACTGTATCATTCCAGGAGGGCATGGACGAATCGATGGGTAAATTATCGATTGATGTAGCGAAGAGATCATCACCCTCATCAGGAAGTAGTAGTTCTTATCGTCATTCACTCTTTGGACGAAGACGAAGGGACGATCAGATTGCGTCGGCGTTCTTTAATCAATGAATATACTGTAGCACTATTGATTTATTGATTGATTGTTCTCAATAGGGTTACGGTAACGGGTATAGGGGTCATGGGTAGAATGTGATAACTTGCTCCTCTCGAGCTCCATAGTGATTGTTGTCTGGAGTGATTGCAGAGATGCACTGTCTGTATCTCTCTCTCTCCTTTTCTCCCTCTCCCTCTCCTTCTTCCTCCCTCTCCCTTCCTCCT
Organism: Parapristionchus giblindavisi; assembly: GCA_943737045.1. Taxonomy (NCBI): domain Eukaryota; kingdom Metazoa; phylum Nematoda; class Chromadorea; order Rhabditida; family Diplogasteridae; genus Parapristionchus; species Parapristionchus giblindavisi. The sequence goes on from CALSFV010000233.1 coordinate 771,413, forward strand.
TCTCCCTCTCCCTCTCTCGATGGTCATTGGAGGTGAGGAGTGAAACCTGTCTATTAGACATTGTTAGTGTTATTACTACTTCCACTCTTCTCTTTACCCACAGCGTGCTCGCTCTCTCTATCATGGTTCTATTGTTTTCAAAAGCATAAACCGCAGAGACACTGTCTCTCTCTCCCTCTCTCTCCACAACCATCACCACCACTGGTTCATAGAGCGTATAATGGAGAATAGCTAGTAATGACCATACACTTTTATTGTGCAGCCAAAGTTACGGTAGTCGAGGTTTGCGAGACGAGTGTTATGGTAGCCAAGGTTTGGTGGGAAGAGTGTCTTTATTCTGCGACAATGGTTACGGTAACCGAGGTTTGGTAAAGGAGAGAATTGTTGTGCGATGAGGGTTACGGTAGCCGAGGTTTGGTGGGAGACGTGCAATGATAGGTCATTGAATGATTAGCATCTCTGGACCGTGCACTAGTTATCTATCGGTCGGTGTCTTTATCGACATGTTGTCCATTTCCATGTTGTACTCTTTATTACTGTGTTCTCTCCCTCTCCCTTTCTTGCTCTCCCTCTCCCTCTCTAACCTTGTATGGTTAGGGTATTCCGATACTCTCATTCATTGTGCACTCTCTTATCAACATTATCGTCGTTGCCGAGTAGTAACTTATCGAGTATTTTCATCTGTCCCTCTACCTTTTCTCCTCCCTCTGCCCCCTCCTTCTATCTCCATCTCCCTCTGTCCCTCTCCTCCCTCTACCTCTCCCTTCTCTTGTACACTATGTTTTCGTCCATGTCCCCTTCCCACAGTCTATTCAAAGTTTACGCTTGTTTCTCACTTCTCTTTTGTGTTACACACCATACTTTGTATAAAGTTGTTTACATCAATATTTGAGACGGTCTTTGATTCTTTTTATAAGGCGTTTACCACGCTCATCATATTTGATCAATCGTTCACGTAATGGAATTAAAGCTAATTTTGCTCTCCGCATTGACAATACTCTCTCACAGACAGAAAGCGAGAGAGTGTGGTCAGAGCGGAGAGTTTCGAATTAGCTCGTCTGCCGTTATGGTGCTAAACTTGGTTTATCAATGTTTCAGACGACGATCGGGTAGTACACCCCCTTGTATCACCGATATCTCTGACTTTCTCTGGCTAATATCTATTGAGATATAGTGATAGTAGAGAGGAAGAGATTGTTATCGTTGTTGCTGCCATCTACCGAGTCTTTCTACACTTATATCGTTAGTCTCTTGCTTATTTAATCTCTTCCCCTGTTTAGTGTTGATGTTTTTGCTGTGGGGAATGGGTTTGGACTGTTATTTATGGGCACAGTGACATTCCGATCATTTGTAGGCTATTTTATCGTTGGTTTGGGGAAGGTTGGATTTGTAGTAATGCCTTGATCGTCTTAAAGAGTCGAAGGTTGAGAGTGGTTATAGTTTGAGTATGAAATGATAAATGAGACGAAAAAAACTTCATAATTAAAAGATTAATGCGATTAAGCTAATCACTATATTGAAAGAAATTCATGAATTGATGATTCAATTGCTAATTGTTTAAGGTATACGGTAGTCACTCGATCATTTGGTATCGTATCGATCGATACACTCAAATCAATCGATAATGGGTGATTCTTCGTGTCTTCGTCGATTGAATAAGGAACTACAACAGTTGATGATGGAACCACCAACGGGAGTGAATGTGGCCATCGAAGGACAAGGAAGCGAGAATATGAGGTTTGGTAATATATCATTCATTTATTTACTTATGGGCAAAAATGTAAAGGGGTTGGTTATCGTGTGCAAGCTTGTAAAAGTTGTGAATCAGACATGGCCCGCATATATTCCACGGCAAAAAAATGCGGGTGAGTACTCAAAAATGCATTTATTTCACATTTCCATATGTATAATTCGAACTCTGTGGGTACACCACGCTAAATGACGCAAAAAAAGTAATTGATATTTGCTAAATCCAAGAAAATAGTGAAAAATAAAATCTGTACGCGATAATCAAGCATGATAAGTCACCCCTCGAAACAGCAATTTCGATCCATTATTTTCTTATTTCTTATTGTCCATCGTGTTCTCTGCGGGTACACGACAATCAACATTTTTAAATATTTCATACAACTCGTAATTTTTGAAATTTTGTGGGTTTGTCTATACCATGGGCTAACGTTGGACCATGTCTGGATCGAGATGTTTTAATTTGTATGAAGGTAATGGTAATGATAAAACATTAGAATGGTATATGAAAAAAACAATAAATGATAAGGACGGAAATGTATTAATTAAGCGCCCAGCCGGTAGTATATTAGATCATGTAGCTTGTACGTTGTTTTCTATGATTCGTACAACTCGAAAACACCTGGCACTTTTGTGCAAAGCATTTGTTATAAGTTTTGAGTATCGTATGCTTTTTAGTAATCCATCTTTACGTATTTTGCAAATACAAAAAAATAAATAAATATATATTTTTTTCAATTTGAAATCTCTATCTCTGAATCAATCAATAATAATGTATCATATAATAATATATTAAATTATAGATTATGGACAGTGAACGTGGATGGTGCAGCGGGTACATTGTACGAAGGCGAACACTTTGTCCTTCAATTCCGATTCTCCGACTCCTATCCCTTCTCGTCTCCTGAAGTAAGTTATTCTTTTATCCACTTGTCATTTGTAATGTTAGTAATTCGGTTGTTTAATGTGTTTATTATTAATAATATTGTTTAATATAAGTAATAATTTTGTTGTTTTATTCTTCATAGTTCGTAAAGTAGCTTTGCGGAGAAGATGCTCGAGCCAGACGAAAGTTGTTTGATTAGTCATATTTGATGTTTTTTGCGAATACAATATAACACGCATACAATATATCTTAGAAAATCGACATAGGTGCGGTATCGACGAAAAATAGATTTTTCTGTTTTATGTATGATAATTACAGGCTCAATGAGTGTAGTTCACTGGCACGTGGAAATTGCTTCCAATTGAAAATTCGCTTCAGGGGGTGACCACACAACGATTTGGCGCCTTTTCCTAAAAAGTTTATTTCGAATCCAATCGATTCGGGAGTGGGCGCATTCGAATCCTTGACTAATTCTAAGAAACTATTGCTGAGGAGAGTTTTTCGATCATCGGTCAACGAACGCTGGAATTGGCAATTTTCGAAAAAAATGTTTACATTAAATTAATTCTCACTATTTTCCCATGGCGAATGTAAACTTTTTATTTGCTCAATCGCTGCTACATATCATAACACATCTTAGCGCGTATACGAATAAGTAAATAGAATAAAAATTACATCACAATGATGATTAGAATAGTGAACAACACTGCCCAACTACAGCTGCACTCCGAACCACCGGATGAACAGTATACTCGTGTCATTGCGTTGCAATACGCACGAAACAGCAGAAAAGCGACAAAAAATCGATTAGGAAATCTCGCCTTCTTGCCCTTACCATAATTCCTCACCATAATTCATACAACAACGACAAAATTGATTCGAACACAAATTTATATTTTTTTATAAATTACACTTTTTTTTAACTGAAGATGTGTTATGATATGTAGCAGCGATTGAGCAAATAAAAAGTGTACATTCGCCATGGGAAAATAGTGAGAATTAATTTAATGTAAACATTTTTTTTCGAAAATTGCCAATTCCAGCGTTCGTTGACCGTTGATCGAAAAACTCTCCTTAGCAATAGTTTCTTAGAATTAGTCAAGGATTCGAATGCGCCCACTCCCGAATCGAATAGATTCGAAATAAACTTTTTATGAAAAGTCGCCAATCCTCACCACAATTAAGTTCAACGAACAAAATTGATTTGTGCATAAATTTCCAATTTTTTATAAATTACACTTTTTAAACTGAAGATGTGTTATAATATTTAGAAGCTATTAAGCAAATAAAAAATTTACTTTCTCCATGGGAAAATAGTGAGAATTAATTTAATGTGAAATTTTTTTCGAAAATTCCTGATTCCAGCCTTCGTTCACCGTTGATCAAAAAACTCTCCTCGATAATAGTTTCTTAGAATTAGCCAAGGAGTCGATTGCATCCACTCCCGAATCGATTGGATTCGAAATAAACTTTTTAGGAAAAGGCGCCAAATCGTTGTGTGGTCACCCCCTGAAGCGAATTTTCAATTGGAAGCAATTTCCAAGTACCAGTGAACTACACTCATGGAGCCTGTAATTATCACACATAAAGCAGAAAAATTCATTTTTCATCGATACCAAGAAATATTCCAGTTGTTGAATTCTCTCAGATAGTGTTTTATATGCAATACTAATATTTATTAATATTAATGCTAATACTTTATTACATTATAGGTAATGTTCGTGGGTGATCACATTCCCGTCCATCCTCATATCTATTCCAATGGCCATATCTGTCTGTCCATACTAGCCGATGATTGGACACCCGCTCTTAGTGTACAAAGTGTACGTTTATTTTTTAAATGCATTTGTATAATTGTTTATCGATTTAAAAAATCAAATATATATTCATAAACATTATACTGGTAAAGGGAAATACGGGAGAGAGATTGCAAAATCCAAAATGTTCGTGGATATGTATTTCACATGTGATGGAAACATTGCGCTATTCCGTCTCACAATTTAACATTGCGATATCCATCTTATTTAGATGAGATTATAACAATCTCGTCTCTTTATTATGTTCGTAAGATGATTTATACTCTAGTTTGGGGTGGTTTCATTACTTTGTTGGTCTGAGTAAGAGCCTTTGACGAGATGGTGAAACATGCTAGTTGATCATTGTTCTTTGATCACTTGCATATATTACTATATTACCAATTCCATACTATTTGATCTTTGATCTCCTGGATTAACTATTGATCTTTGATCTCTTGGATTAACTGTTGATCTTTGATTTCATGGATTAACTGTTGATCTTTGATCTCATGGATTAACTGTTGATCTTTGATCTCATGGATTAACTGTTGATCTTTGATCACTTGCAGGTATGTCTCTCCATCCTGTCGATGCTCTCTTCGTGTAAGGAGAAGAAACGACCACCAGACAATGCACTCTACGTTCGTACTTGTAGTAAGAATCCCAGTAAGACGAGATGGTGGTTCCATGGTGAGTACTCACTCAATATATTAGGTTGTGCCATAAGTCTTTTTGAATTTGGCGGAACAACTTCAAATTGAATTATCTTAGTTTAACCATGACATTGAGGAGGAATTTATTCTCTGTTATGGTCGATGACTCCCCGCTATAATCCAGCCAAACAATTGGTTCACTGCTTACAGACGAACCTGGGTTATTGTACAAACTGTGAGGCCACCCACGTTTCGATATCTTCTTAGTTCTCAAACTTTTCATTTACTAAAGCAAGTTGGAGGCCTTAACTAAAGTAGCGACCAGAGAGAGTAAGGTCCAGAGAGTACGGAGGTATAGGTAGTATACGCTAGAAAAATTTGGCTGTCTTAGTATCGCGTGTCTTAGTTAGACAGTTCGAGCGGAGCCGTGTCGAAGAAACATTTGACACCGCTGCGGACGCGGCGATATGAGCTATGGCTTCAAATCTTGTAGTTATTTACAATGGAGGTCCCCGATTATATCAGTGACCTCAACTACTCGCATGCAATACATTGGCCAATTTCATACTTCTTTTAACCTAGGGTATCTAAATTTCCTGATGTTTTCAGGTTTATTGATCGATTCTGGTTTCACTCCATTCCAAACTCACTGGCTATAGTGCGCACTGTTATTGCGAATGATCCATCTCTTCAATGAAGCGAACAGATTGTCAACTCAGGAGCTTGTTCTTTATAGAAAAATAAAAGAGATAGCGGTCCCAATCCGCGATTTTATTCAAATTCCGGCCAAATGACCACTTATCGTCTAAACAACTTTTTGACTTTTTCAAGATTCCTTAATTCTAGCGAAATAGTGGGCCTGGATGAGCCAAGTCTGGCCAACATTTAACGGGTGGTATCAAATGGCTCGCTCTCCTTTAAGACAAGTTGCGCAACCCAAAATTCCGAAGTGACCATTCCTCTATTCTATAATATAATTTCTCATTTTAAATTTACGTAAGCAATTGGCCAGCGTATGGTTGGAGGGCACATATGTGGGATACACATAACCTAGTTGTTGATTGATTTTTGTAAAATTCAAGCGAGAGAGAGCCGGGAACAAATTGGACTTCAGATATAGATTTTTATTTTGGACAAACTTTCGAGGAATACTCATATTAAGAGGGACGTCTGAATCGATGGTTCTGTGGGTTATGTAGAGGGGGACACTAGTTAGTGATATGCACCAGCGCAGAGAGCTCCGTTCAAAACGAAGCGAGAAATATAAGTGCAAACACATCACTATCAAAATCAAAAAGACTTATGGCACAACCTAATACTTTTACAAGAGAAAGACCCTTTTTGACGACCTCGTCTATCATCTGATCATTAATACTGGGTTTCAATATAATATTTCGCTAAAATAGTTGTATTGGAATTTAACCATTCGCCTCTCCAAACAAATCGAGATGTATCCTACAGTAGTCTCCATCATAGGTCGAAAAGTACGTTGCAAACTGCGAAGCCAGGTCGCATTTTAGATATTTTTTTCAAAAACCTTTTGTAAATCTGTGATGTAGCTTTTTTTACCAATGGCCTCAATTAAATATGCCTGCGTATGAAATAGCACAATAGAAGTTGGATAAGTGCACACGTGCGAATTATATCGTTGTTATCATTGTTTTGCAAATACTCCTATGAAGATAACCGAAGACACGTTTGTATCGATTGTACTTGATAAGAATAGAAGTACTGCGTTCCTGAATGTGAGTGACGCATAGGGTGGATCCTGAACAGTACTTAATTATTTTATTGATCAAGTCATCTAGTGGATAAGAGGATAAAAGTGGTTAAGAAAAATTTTTAAAGTGTATCCGCCACTAGATAAAAGGGTATGCTTCGGAAAAAATCGGGACCTTATAGGACAAAATGGAGAAATTAGAATAAGTCTATCCTATACTTTTTTAATTAGACGAAGATGTTTATTTCTAAATATTTATATTTATATGATAAAATAATCGTTTCAATCTAATCGATAATTCATTCGTGCTAATTTCAGATGACACAGTCTAATCGATAATTCATCTCTGTCATGTCATTATCTCTTCTCTCGAGCTACTCTCCGTATATACCAAATGATCATCGTCTACTCGATTTAACTACTACCGTAACCACCCAACTACAGTATACTCTTCATCTTCATTTCACACTCATGTCCTCTCGCGTCTCCCTGATCGTTTTGTTTCTCGATCGATCGATGACTTTATTGATTGATCCTAGATCATGTGATTGCCACGTACCGTAATCTTTCCTCACTGATCGGCCCCCTCACTGTTCCTTTTACTTTGTATGTTGCCTTCTTCTTGTTTTTCTAGCAATGACATTGACTTCTTTCTGTTCAAAACTTGCGAAAAGAAAAGAAAAAAAAACAGGCGAGAGAGTGTGTAAAACGGGGAAAGTTTTCCCTTATTTTATTTTATTTTCGCAACTTTTGATCAGCGCTTGAGCTACTCGATATGTATACAATATTATTAAGATGTAAATAGATTTAAATATGTATATGTGAATGTATATTCATTAATGTTGTATACTTCTTGTCTCTCCCATACAATGTTCTTCTCCTTTCTCTCTCATACACTCATACGGACGCTCTTTTTGTCTATTTTTTTCAAGCCACACCCCTTTTGGTCGCTTGTTTGTTTGTGTTTGTGTCTGAATCGATTGGTCTGATTGCCGGATACGGTAGTTTAGACTACAGTAACCTCCCGCTCAGACCAATCGATAATCAATTACGAGAATCGTCGCACGTTCCTTGCTTCTGAATCGCTTTAAACTGTAAACACACGAAGATTGCATACACCAATAAGCTCCCTATTTCATTGTCTATTATATTATTGTATTTCTTTTCGTTTTCTTCTCATAATTCAAACCGATGTTTTCGTGCCCTTTTCGCTTTTCTTTCTCTCTCAATCTATTGAATCAATTTATGTTGTGAGAATAAACTATTTCCATTGAGTGTATATGTGTAGCTATGATGACTATTGATGTGATGTGTGCTTCGGAACACGGTGCTGCTTACTTCAAATTTGACCGGTCGGATGGTACTTTGACCCTTACTTTCCCTGTAATTTGTGGACTTGGTCAAGTAACTACACATATAGTGAAGGCGTTGAAGAAACGCATCTAGACGCGAGTGTGAAATGAAATGAAGAAACTGCAGTAACCCCATTTTTAGTTTCACTAGGTATGAAGTCCTTAATTGAAATGTTGCGCTTACTGTGAAAAAAAAGTAATTTCTTACAAGCCCAGGAATCCCTAACTGAGAACAAATACGACAACTATTTTGCATCTTGAAAACCTTACCTGCACCTACATATATCCTCCATCAAATATCTTATTCTCCTGTGAGAGTTGTGGTGGGTGATCGTGTACTATGAAGATCTCCGTCCATTGATCGTTCATTGTGCTCTATCTTGTCCCTATCTTCCTTCCTCCTCTTACATTCAGAGTATTCCCCCAATCACATGGTCATACACTCTCGCAGGTGTTAGATCGTTCTATGGGTGGATGGACGGAGAGTCTAGAGGAGAAGTAAGAGTCTCTGTCTCTGTGTAAATGTGTGACGATGTTGTTTGTTGCCCTCACGATACTCCGCCCACATTACTGAGATGGAGACAGACGCACAGACTCCCATATAAAAGACGAGTGATAATGAGTGAAACGCGATCTCCCTTTGCTCGTTGTGCATTCAATTAATAATTATCCGATCTACAGTATGCTCCGAGTGGCGGTAGTGGGCGAAGGCGTGGTGGGACTCTCGTCTGCACTCGCTCTGCTGGAGGCACATCCGAAGACGCAGGTTTGCCAATTTTTCTAACTGTCAAATTGTGCAGAAGCTTGTTGCGGCATATTCTTACGCTGTAACGGAGACGTTCACGTATATTTTTGGAGTTCAAATTTCGAATGGATTTTTTGGGATAAATATAATATCTAAAACATTTATATTGTATGTATGTTAATTTACATTCTGCAGAGTACGTGGACAGGCACATAAATGTATAATGTAACACCGTATACGCTCCTTTCTCATATTGATCTATCGATTGTTTTTTAGGTGACCATCATGTCCGATCGACCATTTGAAAATATCTGCAGCTACGGGCCAGCCGGTCTATTCCGAATCGATAATCCGAAATACCAGTGAGTTATTGATTGATTTATCGTCTATGTGATCCTCTGAACTCGCTACCGTACCTCCATGATATGATTATTGCAGTGACATCGGGGTGGCATCATTCGCTCGTTTCGCCCATCTTCATCGTACTAGATCAGGAGAAGAGACGGGTGTGAAGTTACTATCGGGAACGATAATGTCTGATGAGAGGGAGAAGTTGGAGTCACAGGTGGGTGAATGGAAGGGGGTAAAAGAGTTCACCTACGTTAGGTTGGCCTCGTATGAGGACCATGTATGGAATAGTTATGATCGATTTTAGTTGTTGGACTTGATTCAAGGGGTACGTTATATAAAGTAGCTAGATCTTGGTTGGGATAACCATCGAAGATAGACGTTGTGATGATTATTATGTGTAATTGTGTTGCAGGAGCAAGCATACGGCGATACAGTGTACAACTTTCGATGGTTGGGAGAACGAGAAAAGAGGGATCTGTTCCCCAATCCATCCAAGTAAGGAGTACCTTCTTATCTCCTTTTTAAATCTTTTTATGCATTATTAAGGGAGTCTTTAATGAAGCTAATACACTGCTATGAATGGAAAATTTAATTACTAATTTCGTCTATCGCTTTTTTATTGTTTAGAACCCATAAAGTGTTTTAAATGAAACTCGAGACGCGAATGCGCCTGCTTTAGATAATGCTGAGGAGGGGAGGGGAGGGGTGATGGAAATATTTTCTGAACAATCATTTTGGTATTATTATTATCATCATTATTATATTATTATTATTATTATTATTATATTATTATTATATTATTATTATTATTATTATTATTATTATTATTAGATATGCCATCTTCTTCACTGGATTCGCATCAGAAGGACTGAAGTACGTGCCATTCCTCAAGAAGGAACTCTCCAAGTACAATGGAGTCAAGTTTGAACAGAAGAAGCTTCAATCAATTGATGAGGTTTGTTGTTGTTGTTGTTGGGGGGGGGTAGGGGATAATTAACATAGGTCGAAAAGTACGTTGCGAACTTCGAGGCTTGATTGTAATTTGCAATTTGTAATTTTTCTTGTAAAAAGCCGACCGTATTTTTTCAAATCTGTAACGTAGCTATTCGACCTATGATAATTAACCATTGGAAACGTTTATGTTTACCTTTTTTTTTGTTTTGGGAATTTTTTAAAACTATTTCGTTTCTATTTTTCGCTCTATTTTAAAATATTCATGTGTTTTCAGCTAGGTAGTTCATACGATGCTGTGGTGAACTGTGCCGGTCTTGCAGCAGGCAAACTGGCTGGAGATGACGATACCATGTTCCCCATTCGAGGAATCTCCATTCAGGTATACGGTAGTCATTGATCTTTGATCTTTGAACTCTTGCTAATCTCCAGATTGAAGCTCCGTGGCACAAACACTTTTACTACAAGAACTTTGACACCTTCACCATTCCAATGTGAGTTGTGTTTGAACAGTTGGTAGTAAGGTTACGGTATAGTTGATGTAACCCCAATTCTTGAGTCAAAAAAGGATTCTTCATTTCGCATTCTATTTTCCCGTTCCATTGACTGGTAACATGAAATCATAAATTTAAAAAATTTATTTACCCTTGACTTCCTACTAATGAGCGTTAATTTAATGAATTTTATGTTTCTACCATAATGAATCCTTAATTGGAACAGAATGTAATACATGGAAAATGAGAATGAGATTTTTTAAATAATAAACGAGCGAGCAAGCTATTAATGAATGTGAAAAATGTTAATGTGGGTTCTCCAGATTCAGTGTTATCTCTGCTTGTGTATCTTGATAGATAACGTAGCATCTGGATAGATCTTTTCTCTTGATCTTGATAGACTATGTCTGTTCAGGTCAGACTCAGTGACACTCGGTTCAGTGAAGCAAGTGGATAGTGATGATATGACGATTAGAGATGAAGATAGACAGGATATATGGAATCGATATATCGATATCCATCCATCCATGAAGGTACGGTATTAATCAATCAATCGATATTTCTCTTCGATTTATTTATTTTTTTTTTTACAACGTTTAAACATGAAAGTGTAGAATCATGAACATGCGCCTCAGTCAATTATGTAAAATGTGTAGTATGAGTGAGCTATGAGAAGTGTAGAAACATTTGTGCGATAAGACTTTCAGTAAACACAGCTTTAACAGAAGAAAGATAGACGATAGTTAGTATTTATCTGTAATCGGTTAGTTCTGCATGTTATGTGCGCCTGGTGATTTTGAGTCGCGGTCATCCTGTTTATTTATGAGTGTTCTCTTTTATTTGATTTTTCTCACAAAATTCTGCGCTATATCAATCCCCCAATCTGTCAGAAAAATCATTGGCGCGGTTCGTGATGTGTTGTGATTACGGGTAGGAATATTTATATTTTATATTATATTTATCACATGCTCACGCATGAACGGGACAGTCGAATGAAGAAAAGAAGATAATAAATAACATAATGAGGACTCTCAACACAAAATGATAATGATTAAAAGTGTGAAAAGAGCGAATATGGGGTAAGAAGGGGGGGGGTGTCTCATGCGAGCTAGTTGTCCCTCTCAAATCATCGGATCGAGTAATGTCTTCACATAGAATAGTATGATAGTATGAACAGATGGAGGATATAGTTTGCTTGTGTCGACTGGGGAGAGAACCAGTATGTAGTCGATGATAATTGAGAATCTCGAAGACAACATGTCACAATGGAGACGCAACTGGGAAATGATAGGAGCTACGGGGTTACTGTGAGGGATCAAATTCAGGCCGAAAATAAAGATGGGTAATCACTGTTGAGCAGTCTACTTTTGAATTCAGAAAATGAGTGTGCACTATGTATACTAGATGGGAGCCTATTCAACCAACGACAAACTCTCAAAGGAAATGAATTATATCTAATGTTGTTCTTAGTGAATTCAATGTCAGTACCAAATGAGTATGTGCGAGAACGTGTAAGACGAAAAGTGAACATATCACTTTTATTAATGATACTGTCACCATATAGTACTTTTCTAGCGAAAAGTAGATCATGAATAACTCTCATTTCATTAAGTGGCCTCATCGATAGTACCCTCAGTCGATCTTTATAGGAAGGAAGAGAAGAATAGGATGAGACATTGAAACAACGGTAGAACAAGATTCGAGTGAAGAGCTTTTGAACTTTCTCAAGTTTGAGATTATATATATATATTTATTCACATTTAGCGAACAAATGATGTGAAACAAATAAATAAACAAATGAAGAAAATAAGGGATGGAATGAAATAGTGCATATGGATTGAGCCTAGAAGGAGATATCAGTGTTCCTAAGGGACGATAGAATTGGGGGGAGGGAAGAGAATCTGTATGAATAGGCGACAACAGGACATGCAGATCAGTCTCCAACATCAAAGGAGATTCTATTTTCGGGTTTTGTAAGCAAACGGGCCGCTCGCAAAAAGAAGTTATTGTGCCTGTATTGGAAACGGGACCCTGAATTGGAGAAATTCAACCCATTTCTTGTAATATATGTTTTGAAATAGTGATTTTTCTTATTTGAAATCCTAAATTTGCCTCTAAGTAGTTTAATAGAAGTTCTAATGTCTATGATGGATCTACGGTGTTCGAGGGTTTCTAGATCGAGTTTTTCGTTGCGAACATTTGCCCGCGGCATATTGTCCCACGTTGATTTGAAACAACGTGCGAACAGCCTTCTTGTGAAGTAATTCTGTACCTGTTCAAGGACTTTAATATCTTTTTTCTGATAAGGATTGAACACCGTAGATGCGCTTTCTAGAATGGGTCTGATGTAGATTGAATATGCTTTAAGGAGAATTTTAGGGTTATTAGTCCGAAGAGCTCGCATAATTATATGACAAGCCGACTTTGCTTTGTTCGAAATTAATCTACAATGTTCTGAAAATGTTAGGCCTCTTTGAATAATGAAGCCAAGGTCTTTGACGGCATCTTTTTGATCTAGATTTGCATTATTTATAGTATAAATCCTTTTAGGATTAGCCCTACCTAGATGCAGTGAATTACATTTATGTGAAGCAAGGGGTAATTGCCAATCAGCAGACCACTGGACGATAGTGTCCACGGCCGCTTGAAGCGGTTGGGGCGTTTCATTACTACCGAATGATTTATATATCTTTATGTCGTCTGCATATAGACGAGCTAGTACTCCATCTTTTTGGACTAACGAAGGTAATTCGGATGTAAAAATAAGGAAAAGTAAGGGTCCAAGCACAGAGCCTTGAGGAACTCCACTGGATACGGAGTAGGACTCTGATAGTTTATTATTTACTCTAACTTGAAAAGTTCTTTGAGAAAGGTAGCTAGTAATCCAGTTTGTAGTTTTATTAGATAACCCTATTGTATTGAGTTTGGCTAAGAGTTTAGGATGTGATACTCTATCAAAGGCCTTTGCAAAGTCAAAATAGATTACATCAACAGGCTGACCGTTACTAAGTGAAGCAGACCAGTGTTCAAGGACCTCAAGCATCTGGAGTTCACGGGATCTATGTTTTCTAAAACCATACTGTTCGTCGGGGAAGATTTCTAATGATTCGCAATGAGCAATTATGGACTTGCTTAAAATGCGTTCAAAGACCACGGCCGCAGAATGAAGAATGAAGTGATAGAAATTGGTCTATAATTTAATGGGTCTGAGAAAGGAGGGGATTTCTTGACAGGTGTAACAATTGAGTGCCTCCACTGAGAGGGAATGATGCCTGTTTCGAAAGATGTTCTAAAAATTATCTCTAAAGGTTCGGAAATGGGGATTGATATTTGTTTGATAAAATATAAGTCAATATTTTCTGGGGTTTTACAGGAGGACTTTTTCCATTTATTTATGAATTCACAGATTTCATGTCTTAGGAAGATAGGTTCCTCAAAATTTCCAGTGTGCGAAAGAGGGGTAGGAGTTGGAGTGATACCGTTGTCAGTAGTAAAGACACCGACAAAAGTTTTAGCAAGTAGATTTGCTTTTTCAGTGTCGTTTAGGACGGAAGTTCCATTTGCATCCTTAAGGCCGTCAATACCTTTTTGATTACTTGTACAACGTTTCATATAAGTAAAGAACTTATTATTATCCTCACTATCAATAATTCTTTTTTCTATGATCTTGTGATGACGAATAAGCTCCTTTCGGAATTTCTTATTTAGATTCTCAAAAGTATGTCTACTTTCAGTGGAAGGTTGACTAATTGATCTTTGCCATGCTATAAAGCGCTTGTTCAATAGGCGCTCCATATGAGGTGGCAGCTTCCCATGATTTACGTTTACTCTACACCATGGGACGTGCGTGTCTATTGATTTTATTATGGTTCTGATAAATATATCATACATTTTTTCAGTTGATTTAGTAGTGGAAAATATGCTTGTCCAGTCTACATTTGCTAGCTGCATATTGATAAGGTCGTAATCTGCAGCTTTATAGTTTCTTTTGATGATATAGGAGGGTGATGCGTGGTTAATAGAGAGAGAGAATTCTAATGAGTAGTGGTCAGATGTGCAGAAAGGTGGACCAACCTCTGTGCGATCGATCAATTTTGGATGATTGCATAGTAAAAGATCGAGAGTGTTTCCAAGCTTGTGAGTCGGTTCTTTCACTAGCTGGGCCATATTTGTAGAGATACAGAAATCAATGAATAAGCGGGAGGACGGGGTACAGTTTTGGTGTTGTGGGTGGATGGACCAATCGATATCAGGAAAATTGAAATCACCAGTAAGGATGGAAGGCTGGGGGCAGGATGAAAGATCAGTTATTGACTTTATAAGGTATTCAGTCTGTGTTGTATTAGCCTTAGGATTACGGTAAACACAGATAGTTCTAATGAAGTCGCCGTTTATGTCTAAGTCTAGTGCTAGGAGCTCATGGCTTCCTTTGATAGATTGATCAGATACTTGTATAACATTGATGGTGGAATGGACTAAAATGATAACCCCACCGCCATTTTGGTTTCGATCTCTACGAAATGCATTATAATTATGATCATGGCCATTTAGCAGTAATGAGTTTGGAAAATTAGGACTTAGCCAGGATTCATATAGACAAATTATCGAATAGTTTTTAGTTAGGAGTTGAGAAAGGTAAGGCAATTTGTTTTTAACCGAGCGGCAATTTGAAGAGAACCCTTTAAGAATATATGATCTGCATGTTCGTTGGGACCGGTGACTATTTACCAGTTTGACATATTAGCTGAAAATGGTATACCGAGATTAGGAGGGGCACCGTAATGATTGAAATGATTCATGAATGGAGTAGGATATGGATATGGTTGGAATGGAGGGTGGGGATAATTGGGATGAGATAGAGGGCGCAACGAATGATAAGAGTTAGGGTGGATACGAGGATGTGGAGGGGCATTATTATGGGAACGACGAATAGGGGTCTTGCTATGCGTAGAATGTCTAGAGTGGGTGGAGTCATGTCTATTACGATTGGTAGAGGGACGAGGAATGGGAGGAGTGGGCTTACGATCAGCTGGATTTGCAAATGAGGGGCGTATGTAGATATCACCGAAATGGGGGTCATGGCGGATACGATGGGCAAACTTTAGCATAAGTTGTTGATGCTTACGAGTGGGGCATACTACTTTGGTCAAGCGAGGGAAGGAGGAGTCATCAGATCCTATGGGCATTCTATAGACAGATATAGGAATGAATGTACAGCCGAGAATACTACTTATACGAACGACAGAATTGAAATCATCGAAAGTTGCATCATATGGATCATTTGAGGTGCTGACAGGGAGGCGAGCAATAACGAGAGAACGTTCTAGATCTTTCTTATCTTCATTATCATGATTTGTATCAACTGTATGATTATGATTGGATGGGGTGGCAGAATTGTCAGACTCAGTATTTGGTTCAACCATAACAGTATCGGGTGGTGTTGAAACAGAGCTGTTCACCTTGAGTGTATTGACAACACCTTGAAGATCTTCTACTGTCTTTTCCAATCGATCATTTCTTAGTCGTTCGCGACGCAGATCGGTTTGCATCTTGACGATGAGTTGGCAGATATCGGAGAGTGAGAGGCCATCTTCTTGTTCATCATCATCGAGAGTACGCGCACGCTTGTTGACCGAGCTAGTAGTAGAATGGGATTTAGGAGAGAGTAACGTTCTTAGCGATTCCATAATATCACCTGATGCGGTACCGAATGTTAGATTATCACTGTTAACGGTACATAACAGTCTGCTACTGGGAGTCCTCTCGAATTCTAAGGCAGATCTTGTCAAAGGAAGTGGACGATTGATTGGCCAATCAATCAATGATTGTCTTTAGAAGTAATAGGATACCAGAAAGAAGATGCAAAAGAAAGATGGGGGAGAACATATGTAGAGTAACATTTAACAAGAATTTCAGCAGAGTTAACAGAGACAACTTTAAGGAGAAGATGTAGTGCTATTTGGGCCTTGGATATTCTATCGTCAATCGATGCAGTAGGTCTTAGTGACGAGACAATTTGAACTCCTAAGTCACGTACTTGGGGAAGAATAGATAGAAAATTTGAATTAATGGAATAGTTTGAGACAAGAGATGGGGAACCTACATGAACAATGTTACATTTGGGTAGAGATAGTGATAACTGATTAGAAACAGTCCAATTATAGATGTCATCAAGAGCAGATTGGAATTGTGAGGTCATATGGGGACGGGAAGACTTATCATAAGAAATATATAATTTGATATCATCAGCATATGATTGAATGCGTACATCAGGGTAGGATGTGAGACAAGATGAAAGATCAGCTATGTAAAGAATGAAGAGAATAGGTCCTAAGACCGATCCTTGTGGGACTCCCGAATGAACAGGATAGATATTTGAGGTGACATCATCAAGTTTAACAGAGAAAACACGATCAGAAAGGAAGGAAGAGATCCAAGCTAATAGATGACCAGATATTCCGTAATGACTACATTTAGCGATGAGCTTAGTGTGTGAAAACGTATCAAAAGCAGAGGAGAAATCTAAGTATACAATATCAGTGGATAAACCTTTTGAAAGTGCACGAGTCCAATCATTCTGAGACAACAATAAATTAGACAAAACCGAAGCTTTGGGACGGAAACCGTGTTGGTAGGATGGAATGACATTGTTATCGAGAAGAAAAGGAAGAAGCTTGACTTTGATCAGTCTTTCCATGGTTTTGGAGGCAGGAGATAATATCGAAATTGGTCGGTATGAAGAGGGGATAGATGGGTCTTTGTGTGGTTTGGGAATAGGGGTGATAAGTGAATGTTCCATAGGGATGGGACAGTACCAGTATTTAAGCTAAGATTGTAAATATCGGCAAGTGGTAAGGACAAAGCAGACGCACAACGATTGAAAACTATTTGAGGGATCTGGTCATAACCGGTGGAGCATGAAGGCTTGAGTTTGCGCAATGCACGTGTGATTTCGAAAGGGAAAAATGTAAAATGAGACAGACTGGTTGATGAGGGGAGGGATGACAAAGTTGGAAGGATACCATCATCAATAACAAAGTGAGACGAGAATTCAACAGCAAGGAGGTTGGCTTTCGTTTCGTTGTCAGTGAACTTATTACCAAGTGAATCAATCAGTGTGTGTGGGTATTTGGTTTTGGATCTGGTGAGGGAAGCAATATGACGAAACAGGTCTCGAGTACGAGACAATTTCTTACGTTCACAATAACGATTCCACTTATTGATTAGCGACAACAGGTCTTTGCTTGCCTTATCGAAGAGAAAACGAACGCTAGGGATGGAAATCTTATGGAAAAGAGCATTTCTATGATTAATAACACGACGGATATGAGGCGGGTAAGAGGATATGGTACTACGTGGAGTACGGTAGGGAACATATGAATCGATTGAACTATGAACATGGGAGCAGAATACATCATATACTTGGTCTATGTGTGTGCAGTCATTGAAAAGAGATAGCCAATCAATAGAGGAGAGATAGTTGGATATGGAAGCAAAATCAGCTCGTGCGAAATCCCTAACAAGAGAATGGACAGGAGGAAGATGGTTTGATGAAAGATTAAATAATATACCATTATGATCAGAAGTGACAAATGGGGGAATGAGATCAATGGACGAGATTATCGATTGATCGGTCGAACAAATCCAATCGATAGAACGGATATCTCTAGTTGGGAATTTATGGGTATGAACCAGGGTGGACGATGAGAGGAAAGAAGAGAGAAGTCTATCTGAGGGAGTGCTGGGAGGAGAAAGAGCATCACTATTGAAATCACCAATAAGAACAAATGGATGAGGTGAGGAAGAAGCGAGATGGGTCAAATGATCGATCAATAATTCAGTTCTAGAAGTGGAATAACAAGGAGGGCGATATACTAGGCAAAGTCGAACAAAATGGGAATTATTGGTCATGAGGTCAATGCAAATTGTTTCACAATCAGGATGTGATGGGGTAACTACGGAATAAGAAAGGTGATCTCGAAGAAGGATAGATACTCCGCCACCGCGTGTTTTGCGGTCGTTGCGAAGGACATTATAAGGCAGGGAACCAATCAATAAGTTAGACGGGATACGAGGAGTGAGCCAGGTTTCGGTACAAAAGACCAGATCAGGGGTAGAGGTAGAAAGGAAAGATCGAAAAGCAACGAGTTTATTTGATATTGATCGACAGTTGTAATAGACACCGGATAATTGAGCAGAATATGGACTAGCATCAACATTTAAAGGGGGCGAGAAAGACCAGAAGGGCGGGCTTTCTTATCTGCCTTAGCCATGTCCAGCTCGTTCTTCCTAATAAGTCTTCCATCGAAGACCACCCACAGTCCATTACCCTGCTTATTTAACTCGTTCCGTTTCTGCCTCAGTTCGAACGCCTCCCTACGCTGTTCAGCAGTGAGAGAGGGACGAACGTATACTTTGTCATAGGCACTATGATCGCGGATCTTGCTAGATCCACGAAGGAACGTAAGCTGGGCTCCGCGACTGGGAAGGATAACTTTTAGCGGACGTGGTTGGGGAGTAGATCCATCTACTTTCTTCTTGTTACCACCCATGCGGAACACCGAAAGAGGACGACATTCCACACCAGCGAGATCAAAGAGATGAGTGACTGTCACATAGTCCTCATCCACTCTCTCACTAGGCTTGGTCATCGTACTCTCAGGAAGGTGCTCCACGACGGCACTTCTCAGTCTAATCTCTGTCTCGATATGTTCCTCAATATTAGGAGGACCACGCTGACATTGAACGAGCTGCTGTATCACCATACCACAGGTTGCCATGAGGATGGTTATATCAGAATCACTGCTTCTTTAATTGGCGCGCGCCACAAAATCGCTTAACCTTACAGAAAATTTATCTATAGTATGCAAGGAGAGAGAAATGCACCATAAATTCATCTTGATTTTGTATACAAAGAATGGAATTTGGTTACTAGTGTAATGTAGGGTTGCAGGAACGAGGGCGAATAATTCGTGCCCCTTGTCAGTCGCTTCCCTTCTCTCTCGGCAATTCGTTTGAGACGCGCCCTCTCTCCCCTTCCCTTCGAAGAATTCGACATACCTGCCAGACGGAACGAATAGTTCGAGACAGACCGAATTATTCGGTCTCTCTCACTCTCTCGATTCTTATCTCGTCCCTGCCTCCTCTCCCTCCGCCTCGCCCCCACGTTTGAAGAGATGGCTAATTCCTCTCGCATCTGAGAGCTTAGCAGTCAACAGCAAAGTTGTAGCTCACATCATCCCCCTTCTGATTCATTTTTTAAAAAGTCGATGCGATAACCACGAACAAAATGACATCCATTCTACGAATTCAGGGAGAAATTTGAATTATTCACTGTAGCCATGAATCTTATTCCATTACTCCGTCTTACTCCACATTGCTTTATCATTCTTTACAGAAGTAATTACACAAAAACAAAAACAAGTAAATGGGAAGAGAAAGTCACGAAAAAAATGCATATCTACTCTAATCTAATCTGAACAATAACATTTCAAAATATTGAAATGAACAATATTTCAAAATGTATCGAATGGGAACTCAGTGGCTATTTTATGACAAATGTTCTGCTGATCACGAGTATGTCAGTCCGATATTTTAAAATCTAACAGATGAGAACTCAGCGGGCATTTTATACCAGATTTTGAGCTGCTCACGAGTAGGTCAGTCAGACTAGGTGGATAGGCATTATTTTTCATTACTTTCGCTGACCATTTACTTGTTTTTGTTTTTGTAATTTCAGATTAGGCTAGGTAGATAGGCATTATTTTTCGTGACTGTCTCTTTCCATTTACTTGTTTTTGTTTTTGTGTTTTTTTTTTGAAACACCTTTGCGGTGTACGATAAATAAAATAAATTTGTGTAATTACTTTTGTAAAGAATGATAAAGCAATGTGGAGTAAGATGGAGTAATAGAGTAAGATTCATGGCTACAGTGAATAATTCAAATTTCTCCATGAATTCGTAGAACGGATGTCATTTTGTTCGTGGTTATCGTATCGACTTTTTCAAAATTGAATCAGAAGGGGGATGATGTGAGCTACAACTTTGCTGTTGACTGCTAAGCTCTCAGATGCGAGGGGAATTAGCCATCTCTTGAAACGTGTCTCATTGGGGGACGAGGCGGGGGGGAGAGGAGGGAGGGTCGAGAAAGGATACGAGAGAGTGAGAGAGGTCGAATAATTCGGTTTGTCCCGAACTATTCGTTCCGTCTGGCAGGTGTGTCGAATTCTTTGAAGGGAAAGGGGAGAGAGGGTGAGAGATGGGAAAGGGGTGCGAATAATTCGAATTCGAATTCGAACCGGCAACCCTAGTGTAATGTATCATATATACCAATTGATTCATGATTCAGGGTGCGAAAGTTCTTCGTGAATGGATTGCTCTTCGTCCTGGACGAAAAGAAGTTCGACTTGAATCACAGAAGAGAAAAACCAAAGATGGAAAAGAATTCTTGGTTGGTGATTTCTTGTTTCGTGATGTAGATATGTAATAGGTGCTAAAGCGCTGTGCCAGTAGTATAATGTTGCTGCACTAATATTTCATTCACGTTATGGTTCATTGATTGTCACGATGAAATGACAATTGTCAATTGTCGTACAATATGTCATTGTCATTGTCAGGTGGTACACAACTACGGTCACGGAGGCAACGGCTTCACGCTCGGATGGGGATGTGGACTGGAAGTGGTGAAGATGATTGAGAAGAATACCAATGACAAGAGCAAACTATAGAGGTGACAATTGTCAATTGACAAATGACAGTTGCTATGAAACAGATGGTTTATGTCACACAAAGATTGTAAATATGTTTATAGCGTTTGTAGATTGTTAAAGTATTATACGAGATTTGTTTTATACGGTTTATTGTTTTGCATGTATTATACATTTTTGATATTCACTTTAATGGCTGTGGCATTCGTGTTTCATGATAAATATAATTGATTCTCTTGCTTTCACTGATTGATCACTTACTTTTTATTGGTCTTTAAAACCATTCGAACAATACTTAACTATTGAATGGATATGTACCGTACAAATATCGATTGATATATTCACCATAACGTATCCCTAATCATGAAATCAATCGATAGAATGGTTTCTCAACGATTACGTGTCCACGCGGTCACACTCGCCATCGTATCATCCGCGTGTCTTGGCGCGTTCGGCTGCTACAAGGTATACGGTAGCTGTTTATCGATTGATTACGATAAATATATTATTCAGGCAGGAATGACGGTGAAACGATGGGTCAATGCTGCACCAGTGCGCCAACACGATGTGAGTACGGTAGTTTTCAATCGATCGATATCGGATACAGCAATCATATTCTTTCGTTGCAGGAGATGCAAGAATGGCTGTATTTTAAGGAACAGCAAGCGCAACGACAAGCCCAAGCTTCAGCTAAATAGTGTTATATTGTAGTTGATTACGGGTATAGATGATAAATAGTGTTTATTGATTTTCTATGCGTATGATTTGACTAGCATTGATGTTCGATTCATTTTTCATTATCTTTTTTTCACACGCATGCTAATCAAACTACAAACTTTAGTTATTTCACAAGGACCAAATATCGATTGGCTGATCTCTTGAGATGATGGAAGACAAGAGGTGAGTATGAATGAGGGAATGGGGTAGATCATTGGATCGATATCCTCTTTAGTCTCGACCCTCTATCTCCTCTCATCGCAGTGTCCAATCGTTTAGAGACTGTTTTTTTGCGCGCGCAGATAATTTCACCTTAATGATGTTGAAATGGGGTAAAAGTTTCATCACGCGAAGCATCATCTTTCTAGATATAGCAGTTTACTGTAGTTGAAGCAAATATTATTATATTGTCATCTTATTATTGCCTAATATTTTTATATTAGTATGTCATTGCTTTGACTGACTGAGCCAATTAATTTAATTTAGCAATGTGACTAAAATGAATAGTTTATTTTATGGTGTTAGCTAATCATATTAGAGCATTTTTAATGATGGTTGAATCATTAATCGGTGATCAAATTCAATTTGATTCATTGAAACATTAATCAGACTGTGTGATTGTGTGTGTGATCATCGATAGCTCTCAATATATGATAAGTGAATGTTCCATAGGGATGGGACAGTACCAGTATTTAAGCTAAGATTGTAAATATCGGCAAGTGGTAAGGACAAAGCAGACGCACAACGATTGAAAACTATTTGAGGGATCTGGTCATAACCGGTGGAGCATGAAGGCTTGAGTTTGCGCAATGCACGTGTGATTTCGAAAGGGAAAAATGTAAAATGAGACAGACTGGTTGATGAGGGGAGGGATGACAAAGTTGGAAGGATACCATCATCAATAACAAAGTGAGACGAGAATTCAACAGCAAGGAGGTTGGCTTTCGTTTCGTTGTCAGTGAACTTATTACCAAGTGAATCAATCAGTGTGTGTGGGTATTTGGTTTTGGATCTGGTGAGGGAAGCAATATGACGAAACAGGTCTCGAGTACGAGACAATTTCTTACGTTCACAATAACGATTCCACTTATTGATTAGCGACAACAGGTCTTTGCTTGCCTTATCGAAGAGAAAACGAACGCTAGGGATGGAAATCTTATGGAAAAGAGCATTTCTATGATTAATAACACGACGGATATGAGGCGGGTAAGAGGATATGGTACTACGTGGAGTACGGTAGGGAACATATGAATCGATTGAACTATGAACATGGGAGCAGAATACATCATATACTTGGTCTATGTGTGTGCAGTCATTGAAAAGAGATAGCCAATCAATAGAGGAGAGATAGTTGGATATGGAAGCAAAATCAGCTCGTGCGAAATCCCTAACAAGAGAATGGACAGGAGGAAGATGGTTTGATGAAAGATTAAATAATATACCATTATGATCAGAAGTGACAAATGGGGGAATGAGATCAATGGACGAGATTATCGATTGATCGGTCGAACAAATCCAATCGATAGAACGGATATCTCTAGTTGGGAATTTATGGGTATGAACCAGGGTGGACGATGAGAGGAAAGAAGAGAGAAGTCTATCTGAGGGAGTGCTGGGAGGAGAAAGAGCATCACTATTGAAATCACCAATAAGAACAAATGGATGAGGTGAGGAAGAAGCGAGATGGGTCAAATGATCGATCAATAATTCAGTTCTAGAAGTGGAATAACAAGGAGGGCGATATACTAGGCAAAGTCGAACAAAATGGGAATTATTGGTCATGAGGTCAATGCAAATTGTTTCACAATCAGGATGTGATGGGGTAACTACGGAATAAGAAAGGTGATCTCGAAGAAGGATAGATACTCCGCCACCGCGTGTTTTGCGGTCGTTGCGAAGGACATTATAAGGCAGGGAACCAATCAATAAGTTAGACGGGATACGAGGAGTGAGCCAGGTTTCGGTACAAAAGACCAGATCAGGGGTAGAGGTAGAAAGGAAAGATCGAAAAGCAACGAGTTTATTTGATATTGATCGACAGTTGTAATAGACACCGGATAATTGAGCAGAATATGGACTAGCATCAACATTTAAAGGGGGCGAGAAAGACCAGAAGGGCGGGCTTTCTTATCTGCCTTAGCCATGTCCAGCTCGTTCTTCCTAATAAGTCTTCCATCGAAGACCACCCACAGTCCATTACCCTGCTTATTTAACTCGTTCCGTTTCTGCCTCAGTTCGAACGCCTCCCTACGCTGTTCAGCAGTGAGAGAGGGACGAACGTATACTTTGTCATAGGCACTATGATCGCGGATCTTGCTAGATCCACGAAGGAACGTAAGCTGGGCTCCGCGACTGGGAAGGATAACTTTTAGCGGACGTGGTTGGGGAGTAGATCCATCTACTTTCTTCTTGTTACCACCCATGCGGAACACCGAAAGAGGACGACATTCCACACCAGCGAGATCAAAGAGATGAGTGACTGTCACATAGTCCTCATCCACTCTCTCACTAGGCTTGGTCATCGTACTCTCAGGAAGGTGCTCCACGACGGCACTTCTCAGTCTAATCTCTGTCTCGATATGTTCCTCAATATTAGGAGGACCACGCTGACATTGAACGAGCTGCTGTATCACCATACCACAGGTTGCCATGAGGATGGTTATATCAGAATCACTGCTTCTTTAATTGGCGCGCGCCACAAAATCGCTTAACCTTACAGAAAATTTATCTATAGTATGCAAGGAGAGAGAAATGCACCATAAATTCATCTTGATTTTGTATACAAAGAATGGAATTTGGTTACTAGTGTAATGTAGGGTTGCAGGAACGAGGGCGAATAATTCGTGCCCCTTGTCAGTCGCTTCCCTTCTCTCTCGGCAATTCGTTTGAGACGCGCCCTCTCTCCCCTTCCCTTCGAAGAATTCGACATACCTGCCAGACGGAACGAATAGTTCGAGACAGACCGAATTATTCGGTCTCTCTCACTCTCTCGATTCTTATCTCGTCCCTGCCTCCTCTCCCTCCGCCTCGCCCCCACGTTTGAAGAGATGGCTAATTCCTCTCGCATCTGAGAGCTTAGCAGTCAACAGCAAAGTTGTAGCTCACATCATCCCCCTTCTGATTCATTTTTTAAAAAGTCGATGCGATAACCACGAACAAAATGACATCCATTCTACGAATTCAGGGAGAAATTTGAATTATTCACTGTAGCCATGAATCTTATTCCATTACTCCGTCTTACTCCACATTGCTTTATCATTCTTTACAGAAGTAATTACACAAAAACAAAAACAAGTAAATGGGAAGAGAAAGTCACGAAAAAAATGCATATCTACTCTAATCTAATCTGAACAATAACATTTCAAAATATTGAAATGAACAATATTTCAAAATGTATCGAATGGGAACTCAGTGGCTATTTTATGACAAATGTTCTGCTGATCACGAGTATGTCAGTCCGATATTTTAAAATCTAACAGATGAGAACTCAGCGGGCATTTTATACCAGATTTTGAGCTGATCACGAGTAGGTCAGTCAGACTAGGTGGATAGGCATTATTTTTCATTACTTTCGCTGACCATTTACTTGTTTTTGTTTTTGTAATTTCAGATTAGGCTAGGTAGATAGGCATTATTTTTCGTGACTGTCTCTTTCCATTTACTTGTTTTTGTTTTTGTGTTTTTTTTTGAAACACCTTTGCGGTGTACGATAAATAAAATAAATTTGTGTAATTACTTTTGTAAAGAATGATAAAGCAATGTGGAGTAAGATGGAGTAATAGAGTAAGATTCATGGCTACAGTGAATAATTCAAATTTCTCCATGAATTCGTAGAACGGATGTCATTTTGTTCGTGGTTATCGTATCGACTTTTTCAAAATTGAATCAGAAGGGGGATGATGTGAGCTACAACTTTGCTGTTGACTGCTAAGCTCTCAGATGCGAGGGGAATTAGCCATCTCTTGAAACGTGTCTCATTGGGGGACGAGGCGGGGGGGAGAGGAGGGAGGGTCGAGAAAGGATACGAGAGAGTGAGAGAGGTCGAATAATTCGGTCTGTCCCGAACTATTCGTTCCGTCTGGCAGGTGTGTCGAATTCTTTGAAGGGAAAGGGGAGAGAGGGTGAGAGATGGGAAAGGGGTGCGAATAATTCGAATTCGAATTCGAACCGGCAACCCTAGTGTAATGTATCATATATACCAATTGATTCATGATTCAGGGTGCGAAAGTTCTTCGTGAATGGATTGCTCTTCGTCCTGGACGAAAAGAAGTTCGACTTGAATCACAGAAGAGAAAAACCAAAGATGGAAAAGAATTCTTGGTTGGTGATTTCTTGTTTCGTGATGTAGATATGTAATAGGTGCTAAAGCGCTGTGCCAGTAGTATAATGTTGCTGCACTAATATTTCATTCACGTTATGGTTCATTGATTGTCACGATGAAATGACAATTGTCAATTGTCGTACAATATGTCATTGTCATTGTCAGGTGGTACACAACTACGGTCACGGAGGCAACGGCTTCACGCTCGGATGGGGATGTGGACTGGAAGTGGTGAAGATGATTGAGAAGAATACCAATGACAAGAGCAAACTATAGAGGTGACAATTGTCAATTGACAAATGACAGTTGCTATGAAACAGATGGTTTATGTCACACAAAGATTGTAAATATGTTTATAGCGTTTGTAGATTGTTAAAGTATTATACGAGATTTGTTTTATACGGTTTATTGTTTTGCATGTATTATACATTTTTGATATTCACTTTAATGGCTGTGGCATTCGTGTTTCATGATAAATATAATTGATTCTCTTGCTTTCACTGATTGATCACTTACTTTTTATTGGTCTTTAAAACCATTCGAACAATACTTAACTATTGAATGGATATGTACCGTACAAATATCGATTGATATATTCACCATAACGTATCCCTAATCATGAAATCAATCGATAGAATGGTTTCTCAACGATTACGTGTCCACGCGGTCACACTCGCCATCGTATCATCCGCGTGTCTTGGCGCGTTCGGCTGCTACAAGGTATACGGTAGCTGTTTATCGATTGATTACGATAAATATATTATTCAGGCAGGAATGACGGTGAAACGATGGGTCAATGCTGCACCAGTGCGCCAACACGATGTGAGTACGGTAGTTTTCAATCGATCGATATCGGATACAGCAATCATATTCTTTCGTTGCAGGAGATGCAAGAATGGCTGTATTTTAAGGAACAGCAAGCGCAACGACAAGCCCAAGCTTCAGCTAAATAGTGTTATATTGTAGTTGATTACGGGTATAGATGATAAATAGTGTTTATTGATTTTCTATGCGTATGATTTGACTAGCATTGATGTTCGATTCATTTTTCATTATCTTTTTTTCACACGCATGCTAATCAAACTACAAACTTTAGTTATTTCACAAGGACCAAATATCGATTGGCTGATCTCTTGAGATGATGGAAGACAAGAGGTGAGTATGAATGAGGGAATGGGGTAGATCATTGGATCGATATCCTCTTTAGTCTCGACCCTCTATCTCCTCTCATCGCAGTGTCCAATCGTTTAGAGACTGTTTTTTTGCGCGCGCAGATAATTTCACCTTAATGATGTTGAAATGGGGTAAAAGTTTCATCACGCGAAGCATCATCTTTCTAGATATAGCAGTTTACTGTAGTTGAAGCAAATATTATTATATTGTCATCTTATTATTGCCTAATATTTTTATATTAGTATGTCATTGCTTTGACTGACTGAGCCAATTAATTTAATTTAGCAATGTGACTAAAATGAATAGTTTATTTTATGGTGTTAGCTAATCATATTAGAGCATTTTTAATGATGGTTGAATCATTAATCGGTGATCAAATTCAATTTGATTCATTGAAACATTAATCAGACTGTGTGATTGTGTGTGTGATCATCGATAGCTCTCAATATAACGGAGCCTCTAGTCCATGGCCCCCTATACATTCCGTCTAGAGCGTGCTACTAGTGTAGTCGTTACACGCTCTTCTTCTCGTAGTTCACGGCCAATCAATAATCCTTGGTATACTGTAGGAAGCACCATGCTGCTGCTTCCTGCCCTGCTACTCGTTTCGGCCATGTGTGCGACGACACTCGGTGAGTTTTGATTGATTGATTGATATTGATTGATCTCACAATCTTAATTATCGATTGATTCAGGCTCCCCGACGCCCATTGTGACTCCGCCTCCTCGTCGTATCGCTATCATTGGAGAGGGTGTCATCGGTCTGTCCACAGCCACTGCTCTACTAGAACTGGCTGAGGAGCATAAGGAGTACGGTAGAAACACCAAGATGAACCATCGTGAACTGTCTTATTAAGTGAGATTGCTTTTGCAGTGTGATTGCCCCCTTCACGATCGATATCTTCTCCGATCAAGAGTGGGAGCACACACTGTCGAGAGGCATCGCTGGACTCTTCAGAATCGACCAGGGAACAAATATCAATAGGTACCGTATGTTTATTGCGTGGTAGGTACAGTAATCGGTTACCATAATCATGTGGTAGCTACAGTAATAGATTACAGTAACCCATCATGTTCAGAGTCTACGGTAACTACACGTTTAATCGTATGGCTCGTCTGTTCCGTACGATTGGAGGCACATCGGGCGTTCAGCTCGTCTCTGGACACATCATCTCGGACAATCTGCGCAAGCTCATCAAGCAGGTATACTGTAGCCTCTTCATACTGTAGAATGATGGTAACCCCCCCCCCATCAGTATTCTAGGCTTGCGGTTGCCTCTTTATACTGTATGCTTACCGTACCTCATATTGGTTTCAGGAGCAAAGCTACGGCGATATCGTGTACAACTTCCGTTATCTCGAGCCGCGAGAGATTGAACTTCAGTTCCAACTTGATGACTAGTTAGTTCGATGTTTCATACGGGACATTTACATATTACAAATCAACTCTACTAGATTTATCAATGTTATTTTAATGCATATGATAATTACAGTAACGTGCACGCCATTCACTACACAGCGTATACCTCAGAAGGTCTACGCTACTGTCCCTACATGAAGGAACAATTGCTGAAGGACTCACGTGTTACCTTCCACAAGAGACACATCTTTAACGTTGATCAGGTACGGTACCTCAGGGTATACGGTAGTTCAACCGGGGCGAACACGTGATGCTTGCAGCTCGGCAATGAGGGATTCGACGTGGTCGTGAACGCGGGCGGGCTACAGGGAGCCAATCTGGCTGCTGATGGAGACGAGGAAAAAGTCTTCCCCATTCGTGGTGTACTACTCAAGGTACGGTAGTGGTGTGAGTCACTGGGGGTACGGTAGTGGTGTGGGTCATTGGGATACGGTAGTCCATTGAATAATCTTTGTAACTAATCAATAGACAAGATATCTATATACGACAGTATGACATTTTGGAACTGCCGTTGTGGAACGAGGACAATTTGGAACCGTACAAATAGGAACGATGCCGAATTAGAACGAGACACTTTGGAACTAGACATTTTGGAACTCTCCCGTTTTGGAACTCCCCCATTTTGGAACTCTCCCATTTTGGAACCGGGACATTTTGGAACTCGGCCATTTTGGAACTCGGCCGTTTTGGAACCGGGACATTTTGGAACTCGGTCGTTTTGGAACCGGGACATTTTGGAACTCGGCCGTTTTGGAACCGGGACATTTTGGAACTCGGCCATTTTGGAACTCGGCCGTTTTGGAACCGGGACATTTTGGAACTCGGCCGTTTTGGAACCGGGACATTTTAGTATTTCCCGTTTTGCTTTTCACTTTTTGCTACTTTTTTCTCTTTTCTGTAAAACATATCAAAGGTTACACGAATATTTTCGTGAACAAACTATGGAAACAGAAAGATGGCAAAAGATATTCTGCATACTGTGTACAAAATGTTTTTACCTAATTGCGCGTATTGATTGATAGAATCACAAACAAATAACTGCTTGAGCTTCAGGCAAAGGCACGCTTTTTTTAAATTGTAAGTTTCAGAAACTGATATAGAACCCGCGACAATCTAGTATCAAATCAGCGGGTTTGCCACTACAATATGGGGTGGGCAAGAGTGCACTGACATTTTTGCATATCATTTGTACTAAAGGATTGCATAAACATTCGCGAGTCTCCATCTCCATCTTCAATGTATGCGAAAATCAACGAAATGGGATTCAAGCCAAATCCTTGTTTATTTTTACAGTCTCTCGGACTGTAAAACACTGCCGTAGAATATAGAGTCTTACCACAACTCTTCAAAGGACAAGCAAACCAAACTACCTTTCTAGCCAGAAGAAATAACTTCTGTTTGCTTCAACATAGGCAACATAGTTCAATCTTCGCCGTGATTTGAACGTTTTTCAGAAATAAAGTATATTTAGGAGAGAAAAATCCGTCTAAAAATGCGGAATGACGCTACATTTTGCAAATGAATGTAGAATGAGCAAAAGTAACTTTGGCGCGATGTATGACCAAACTAAATTCCACGGTTTTGTTATCACGGTTACAGGGGATGCTCATATTTACTAGGATTTAGCTTTAATCACATTCCGGGGACTTTCGGATGACTTTTCAGTATGTCTAACAATTAAACAAGCAAGAAATATTTTTTAAACGATACTATTCATTGTGTGGAAAAAAAAACTGATGAAAACCTGAGAATTGCGCAAATAATGAATGCATTCGAAAAAAGTTGGTTCCAAGGGTATGTTAAAGAGCGAAAAAGTGTATCAATCGATAAAAATTGAAAAAACGGGGAGTACCAAAATGTCCCGGTTCCAAAATGTCCCGGCTCCAAAACGGCCGAGTTCCAAAACGGCAGAGTTCCAAAATGTCCCGGTTCCAAAACGGCCGAGTTCCAAAATGTCCCGGTTCCAAAACGGCCGAGTTCCAAGATGTCCCGGTTCCAAAACGGCCGAGTTCCAAAATGTCCCGGTTCCAAAACGGCCGAGTTCCAAAATGTCCCGGTTCTAAAATGGGGTAGTTCCAAAATGTCTGGTTCCATAACGGCATGGTTCCTATTCGGCATAGTTCCAAAATGTCTTGTTCCTATTCGTCCAGTTCCAAAATGTCCTCGTTCCACAACGGCAGTTCCAAAATGTCATACTGCCCTATATACATATGATATTGCATTGCGTTTAGTGTATCATTTGATGGCAACAATGATATTCCAAATTATTCTAAATTAGGTTATATTTGTAGGTAGACGCTCCATGGCAGAAGCACTTCCTCTACCGTGACTTCACTACCTTCACCATTCCTGTGTATGTTTCACAAAGATCTCATCTGTCCGCCTGTTGAATCCTGGTTACCAAGAACAATGAAGTCATTTGGGGTAGCTAATGAGATTGATACATTTGCTTGACCTACATCAAGAATCACAAACATTCTCATACTTTACTAAAACGATGCCAACCTTTGGTTTGAAACCTTTTGCATTCCAGTTTCATGTCTCTACGAAGATATTGGAAGTAGTTGAAAAAGACGTTGATGATTGGTTTGAATTCAATGAATGAATATTCAGTATCGATGCCGTGTACGTAGGCACAGTAAAGGAGGACAACAAGGCCGAGCTGAACACTTCGTCAACCGAGATTCAATCAATATTTAAGAGGTATGATCTCGTAACGATTCCACAGCGTACAGTATTTGATTGATTGATTGATTGATTGATTATCAGATATCTGGATGTTCAACCCGCGATGAAGGATGTACAGATCACGAATCATTTTGTCGGTCTCCGACCTGGTCGTGAGAGTGTTCGAGTGGAGAGAGACGCCAGACTTCGAGACGATGGATCTGCATACAGTGTGAGTAAGGATGGAGGATACGGTAGTACGGTAGAGCCTATCGGTTGACGGTAGAATATGCTGAATACTGTATCCTCCTCGTACTTATTACGGTAGTTCAAAATCGATGTATCGTTGTTCTTTCTGGCTTGATCTCTATGAATACGGTACTCTGATTGTAGGTTGTGCACAACTACGGTCATGCGGGTAACGGATTCACTCTTGGATACGGTACATCGATGCACGCTGCTCATCTCGTATTCGGTCTCGACACAACTGAATTTGACTCGGCTATCGAGAGAGATGGCGGTGCCACAGTAGACAGAGACCATTGAGTCGTGTGTGTGCGTGGTGCATAGAGTGCACCCACATCTTCTGTCTTTTGCCAATTCATTTGTATTGTCTCATAAATTGATTTGTAAATAGTTTTATTAACTGCAATAATAAAGAAGTTTTAATGATTCGTGCAATGGAAGTTCAGTAATATGACAACTGTTCGAAACAGGCAATGAAAATACCTTGAAGGGAGAATGGATATTGATTGATTATCGATTGAATAGAATATCGATCGATATGGCGCTGAATGAGATGGATGAGCAAGTGAAGAACTACAATCGACTCGAGGAGTATATTGAACGAGTAATAAATGAACTTTTTATTGAATGAGTTAGACTGAGATTTGATATTGCATAACAGTGAAACATGAAATTACACGGTGCTTATTTTGTTAGTAGCTAACCTCGATTGCATTAATGCGGCTAAAATTATGTATAAGTATCAGTTAACACTGTCAACCGATCGATCGATCGCCTACCGTATCCTGATTGATCGCATTCGTTGTAGGAGTGCGCCGATTGTGATGTGGAGATTGGAAAGCACGTCAAGAGACGAACTGACTACGGGATTCTCAAGGAGAAGTTGACCAATCTACAGAAGAAGGTCACTCATCATATTATGGTACGGTATACGGAGATTATTGATTAATTTACAATAATTATTGATTAAGTTTTATTAGTTTGATTGTCTCCACTTGTAAAGCTTTCATTATAGAGATATCACATTAGTGATTTTGCTACATTGAGGCGGGGTACTCAAATTTTATATTGAATATTCTGCATTACTTTAATTGATTATATATTATTTTGATTGATTATTGATGAAGTGTGTAGATTATGATTATCGATTAATTCATGATGTCAGGTTCCCTTCGGCGGGGTCGGATTCATGCCGGGAAAGTTGATTCATACAAATGAGGTAAGCATTACTTGATCACTCACTCTATTTATTGAGAATACTTATGAATTGAATGAAACATGAAATTGCGTATCAGGTACGATCTCGATTTCTTTATCGATAGTACCGTAATCAATCGAGCTTCGTCATTGTATTTGGTAAATAATTAATAACTTGATGATATATTGGCATTCCATATCTTTGAACAGGTTCTAGTACATCTGGGCGGTGACTACTTTGCAGAGTGTAGTGTCCACGATGCGGGACGAATTATCGATCGACGAGTCAAAGGTATCGTAGCCAGTCTCTGGGGGTTACAGTACCCACTCGCTATCGATAGTAAATTATTATTGATTGATTCATTTGCAGATATAAATGTGTTAATCGATAAGCTAGAGCAGCAGAAGAAAAACGGGCGTGAGAAGTTGAAATATCTGCGAGATTTGATGGCTCAGGTATTGCGTGT
The DNA here is from genome assembly GCA_943737045.1 of Parapristionchus giblindavisi. NCBI lineage: Eukaryota > Metazoa > Nematoda > Chromadorea > Rhabditida > Diplogasteridae > Parapristionchus > Parapristionchus giblindavisi. Next base: position 805,021 of record CALSFV010000233.1, read on the forward strand.
TCCATGTTGTTCTGTCATCGTCCATAGTTATTCCATCGCGTGGATCTAACTGCTGCAATTGTTTGAGTTTTATGATTATCCACACACAAAAACAGGACAACAAATTGACGGTTTTCATTGAAATGTCGCTATATTTCGGGTACTCCCATACAAATTTGTCTCGAAATGTGGTGGCCAACACACGCTTGAAACGTCGGGTATATTCGCAGACCATAACTGATGCTTTCGGAGCAATCGATGGAAAATCGTTTACGTGATTAGTTTACGATTGTTTATGATGAGGCTGAAACTTTGATTCAAGAGGCTGAAAAGATATTTCCATCGTTTATGCGGTGTTACATTTGCTTGATCAGAAGTAAATATTGATTCATTCTACCATATTATCGATTGATTATGTTTAATTATTGATTGATTGCAGGGTGGCAAGGATGGAGTGATCGAAATTCGTGAAGAATATGATGAGGAGAAGGAGAACGAGGCGAGACGTATGGTTTATTTAAATGAATTTCCGTATTCTTGGTAACGGTCTCTTCATTTCACACATTATTTCGCCTTTTCTCTGCCCACTAGATAGTATTACACAGTGAAGAGACCATTTACACAATATTTTCATCCCTCTCATTACGTTTAAAATGTTTTTTCTCAATAATCATACAGTATGATAACAGTGATTGATCACAGAGTTACAGTAGTGTAATGTATTATTTGGAGGGAAACGTGCGGCGAAAGCAGCAGCAGCTCGACAGGAGAAGAAGATATCGGATGATGCCTACAATGTTAGTTTGTAGTTTTTTCCAGACATTTCGATTTCTTTATTCTGAAGCCCCTTTGTTGTGATCTTTCGTATGAATTCCGTACAAGAGATCATTATAGAATAGTGGAATTATAGTGGATGCATTCTTTTCAAATTTGAATTGAACCCGGTGATTCGATGTTTGTCGTATATGGCTAATTCGCACTATTTATGTGTCACTTCGTTAAACGTGGATCCTCATTGGTAGTAGGCATATAATTGAATGCTTTATCGCTCGAACTGATTCTTCAGTTGGGAAAGTTCAAAGATCAGTTTTTATTCATGACAACAAGAAAGTATTGCTTTATGAAAGGACCAATCTATCTATCCCCTACCATTTAAGGATGTCATGTCACGAAAATAGATGAAAATGCTTTCTTTTCAAATTTGAATTGAACCCGGTGATTCGATGTTTGTCGTATATGGCTAATTCGCACTATTTATGTGTCACTTCGTTAAACGTGGTGCACCAGTTGGTAGTAGGCATATAATTGAGTACGCGCGAACTGATTCTTTTGTTTTGAGAGTTCAAAGATCATTTTTTATTCATTACAACAAGAGAGTATTGCTTTATGAAGATACCAATCTATCTATCTCCTACCATTTAAGGATGTCATGTCACGACTGGAGCAATTGGAGAAAGAAGAAGAAGAAGAGGCAAAGAAGGAGAAGAAAGATGATGATGATGAAGAGGAAGAGGAAGAGGTAGACGAAGAGCCTGTGCCTCCGAGAGGAGTCGATCCGGAGGTTTGATCTTTGATCTTTTAGTCTTTGCATCTTTGCCCGCTGTCGCTTAAATTCTAGTCTCTGACTCGCTAGATTGAAGGGAAGTAATCAAATCTCTTTTTGGGGCTATTTAACACTGGATATTTCCCAATGTCATCTCTCGAAACAGCGCTCGTTATGGTCTCTATGTCTATGTCTCTAACTCTCTGCACTCTCTCATTCTTTATCACTCCCTTCTTCGCTCTCTCGTCACTCTATCAACATAATGGAATCAACACTTATGGTTTCGTCGCCTTCTTCTGTCACATGTCCTCGTTCCTATTTTATTCTTTCTCTATATATCTACAATAGAAGTCTATATTGTTCCATCATTCAGTATCTTGCATGAAGGATTTGACTAGACATGGATGTAGGTTAATTATATACTTCAACACTTTTGCGTCCCCCAATATGGTGCAGAGTAGAGCAGAACTCTGATACTCCTTGTTTGTTTGATGGCATTCACATTAACAAGTCTTGTATGTCTATATTATATTCTTTTTTTCTCCATTCCAACTCTTCCCCTCCATCGTACAGTTATTTCTCTTCATTTTCACCTTGTTCATCTGAATAGATGAGTTCGTGGAGCACTCATTCGGTACTCTCATTACCATAATCCATCTAGTATACTATGTATTACGGTACACTCTCTCGATTCGCCATACTCTCTCTCTCTTCATCTCCATCTATCTCTATCTTACATCCTATTATACGTACACTGCTTGTATCATCGACCACACTCGTGTGTTCCGTCATGATCTCTCACACCCATGAGAGTTGACACGTTCCCCCCATGTAGAGTACGATTCATACGGAACCGATGAGGATGCCGTATGCATGAACCTTGGTAAATCGTTTGTCGACGAATCATACCCGTAAGGTTGTCTTCGTCGACAAACCGTGTGTCAACGTTCGCGCATACGGCTTGCTGTCTTGTTCTTGTTGTTAAAGAGATGTTCGGTTTTTGGTTGATTGATAGGCTATGACTGTAGTCATAAAGGAAGAAGTTTTGATTGTACTTGAGCTTTTGATGGGGCTTTATTTTGATTTGAAGAATAGACGAAGGGTAGTGTGGACTACGTGCGATTGGAGGATAGTGAGAGATGGTTTGTCTATCTATTATACTATCTATCGTCATTCGTCCGTCAGAAGGGTTGGAAGAGGGACGGTAGTAGAGAGAGGGTGGAAGAGTATATGAAGGGGTTGAAGGAGGGAGGACGAAGAACAGAAATAGAGGAAAGGGGATGAAACGAACTGCAGAAATAGAAGAAGCCATACTACTTGGGAACTTATAGTTGCTCTTCCTCTCTCTCTCTGTTACTCTTCCGTCCTCTATCTCTCTACCTCTATCACTCTCTTTCCCTCTTCTGTCCCTCTTCCTCTCTCTGCTTCTAGTATTCACTCATCCTTCATCTTCTCCATGAATTGACATTATCATCATTTCTCTCATTCATTTTGTTAATCCTCCATTCACTTCTCTCAATACAATTCCACTCCATTCTCTATTCACTTCCTCGATATTTATTCCCATTCTATGCCACATTTTGTGTCGCTCTATCGTTCATTCTGTGATCCTCTGATTATTCCACAATTGATCTTTGATCTTTGAACTTTATCGTCCATTCATTCATTCATAGTCGCTTCCGTCTGGTCTCTTTGTTCTTTATGCTCGCTCATCCGTATTGCGGACAACACTCTAGGCCATTCTAAGAAAGCACGCTAAAATGAACCCTACCTACATATCCTCATTGATTTTGATGGGTTTAATTTCACGGTTTTCCTGATCTCACTGTCTTTCGATCTCTACTTTTCATATTTTCAATCGATAAACACATGCTTTTCGATGTGCTCCCGTGATTATTCGAAAGTTGATCTTTGATCTTTGCAAGGGTGACTATCATAGACTATGACATCATTGGCGGCATGCTGGCGAGGTCTAACCATGGTATGAACGGCGAAAAATGTGATAGCCAAATAAATTGTGGATGATGATCTTTGAAGGACTACAAACGTCTACTGGCACGACTGGATGCACAAGATACTACAGATGAAGATGATGAGGAAGAGGAAGGGGAATTGGTGAGTGATCTTTGATCTTTAGATTGATTCTTAACTTTTGTCGTTGTTCCTGAATCCATGATCTATACCGCTGTTCATAATTTGTAGATATAGTACGGCTTCAGATAGTTCAGTTCAGTTTCAGTTTAATCACATTTATCAAGAGTAGGCTCTGATGTGCATGGGGGGCCACTCCTGACTTCTTGCTTGTCTCAGGAAAGTAGGACCGGCGATTCGCATGAAGAGATCCTTCCATCTTACTGGTGGGCGTCCGCGTCCCCGTTTAGGTCCTCGAGCTTCAGATAGAATCAGGCGAAATGTAAATGCTAGAAGTGTTAGATCCTAGAATATCCCCTATCAGCGAAGGAAAAACCTGTTGATGTTACTTATTTTGACTTTGCCGAAGTCTTTGATCTAGTGTCTCACTCTAAACTAAAACAGAAACTTGTCACTGTTGTATTATTGGATAAAACTTGATGTTATATCGCATGAATTTTATTATAAAACCCGAAGTAGTAGTGGTTGCCGATAATAAACTGATCTTTGATATTTCAGGATTCCGATGATGTGAGTGAAGAGGACGAAGAGTCTACGAAAACGATCGAGAAGGGTTCAAAGATCAAGTGAGTTTGGAGTGAATTTGATTATCTTCTTCACAATCTGCACTCCTCTATTGCACTCACCATTGATTTCTTTCTCATGCGTGCTTGAGGATAAACCGAATAGACTAAATGCAACAATTGGACTTGAATATTGCGTCGATTTTTTCTTTATTTTCCAAATTTTTCGGGTACGGTCTTCAAAATAGGAAAACAGTTTTGTAGATGAAATGCTGAAGGGTGCTAGTAGAATTCATCAATAAAATGCGCGTGAATTATTAACATATGATTGTCTGAAGTATTGGTTAATAAGTATATGTATGATGTATGTGTGAACCGTCTATTGAACTTTCCCCCGATAGCATACTAATGGATGAATATATTAAATAATGAATATATTCATATTAAATAGGAATACATAATGAGATGCCCGCATGATCTTTTAATACGCTCATTATCTGAGAATACGAAATTGTGCGTGGGATAATAAGAAATCAGACATGGTCCATGGTTATCCCATGTCCAAAAAATGTGGGTGGATAACGTAGATTTTCGGTAAAAAATGCGGGTGGGTACACAAAAAATATGGGGGAAATTAAAACTTTTTTTTAAAAACTCTGTTATTATTTCAGTTGACAGTTAGACTATTTATCGTACAGTAAGAACGAGAACTGATTTTAATAATATGCGATTTCGTTCAATACTGCACTATATTACACGCATTGTATCTCAATCTGATCGGGTACCAACAGAGAAAAACATGAAACTCAAGAAATTTAGTGATCATTGCGTTTAAGAGGATTTCCAGCGCGTTATCCCATGGTACCTACGGTGGGATAACGCTCTGGCAAATGAGTTTGACGCATTCATTTTACATTTCCATGTGGAAAATTGGAATCTCTGTCGGTACGCGACGAGAAATGACGTAAAAAATAATTTTTATATGCTAAGACCAAGGAAATAGAAAAAATAAATTCAGTACGCGATAATCATGCCTGAAAATGCACCCCTCCAAACAACCCTTTCCCACTATAATTTTCATATTTCTTATTGTCCACTGTGTTCTCTGTCGGTACGCGACTCTCTAAACGAAAAATCAAATTTTTTGAATCAATTAATATTTCAGTTCTTGTTAACGTTAAATTCCGACACAGCGTACTACTATCACTTCACTGAACTTAAAGATCGTACTCTTCTCATATTCGTACTCATTTATTCAGTTTGCTACCATACTCTTTTCTTCAAATTTTTTCGACATGATTGATTAATTAATAATTTTTTCAAGTAAACATTTTTCGAAATTTTGCGGGTAGGTTACCTACTTTAAAAAATTGCGGGTGGGTCTATCCCATGGGATAACCATAGGCCATGTCTGTAAGAAATACTCGAAAAGGTTATACTCTTTTTATGTCTTATATCTTCATTCCGCTTTCGTTTGTCGTATTCAACGTTCGGGCCATACATGTTCGGCCATTGCCGCTGGAAATTAGAATCGGATGGGTCAGAGGCAAAAATGAGGCATGTAAATATAATAATTTCACTCGCGGGTTATTTCTGAGTGATTTTTGTGAAAATCGGATGGGTCGGGCACCAAAGTCGAGTGGGTCTTGCCGCTAGTACCGCCCACGTATGGTTCGGGCAACAGCAGACGAATTTGTCATGAATCTCATGCGTACTCACTAATTCGAGATTCTACAAGGAAAAGCGGCGTTTGTGTTTGGATGAGCAAACATGTCGTCGTTGTTGTACACACACTTGTGTTCTGATGACGTCATACGAGTGAACATGGGGACATTCTGATGTCAACGATTCCTTCTTATCTCTTACTTAGTGGACCGTTCTTTGACAGATGATTCTATTCGGTTTACTATTCCCTGTAGTGTCAACACCAGTTTTATCATCGTCATCTTGTCTTAATGTTGAAGATAGGAGTCGATAGTTGCTCATCCTACTGTTGCCTTTCGGTCACAAAACTGAGAGCGAGTATAAATCAATTAGAATATTATAGCTTCATTTGTAAGCGAGGACGCCAGTAATGTCTATCGTGTTATTTTGCATCTAAAGAGTTGTCCATATCTACGTCAGGACCCCCTCTTCACGCGACCATTACCTTCTCAAGTCTTCGTGGCACTATATAATATATTCGTATTCCATTACGACAACAACTAAGGGGAGTGAGTAATGGACTCTATTCGTCTCTCCCTTCTGTCACTATTCTGAGAGTGGTCCTCCATTTAGTGTGTGACTGTGTGAGTGTGGACCATTTCCACGCGGTTGAATACTTTATTCGCACGTACAAGCCACTACTTATCCAGTCAGTCCCATAGAACCTATTCTTTCTGAATAGGAGACTCGAGCAGTCTCGTCTAGTAGTTCCTTGTCTACCCTTCATCGACCTTCTCGGTTCATTTTCAATATTGAAGATGTACACGTCGTATTATGCGTGGAGATATGGGTCAGTCAGTCCTCCTTCCTTCCTTTATTCTCTGTGTTGTGTTGTTGAACATGTGTTCTGATTTTCTTATTTTTTTCTACAACTGAATCAGTTAAAGTGATGAATAACGAGCGCATAAAGTGTGATGTTTAGTTCCGTATCGGTATGTTCAAAATTATAGAACCCGGAACGACTGGGTGCACGGATTTACTTTGTTTGTTTGAATCATTACTTGTTCAAGAGATCTCATTATTTCTATTGATTGATCTTTTTGGTCGTTTCAATCTGTTGGGCTTATCTTCCCTTGCCTGTTTAGAGTATTTTCACTAGTTTGAATGATAGAGCGATCTCACTCACTAGGTAAACTAAGCTACGATTTTATGTACAATTTGATCTCGCTTTCAAAAGATAATGCCTCAGAACATGAGGCAGGGGTAAAAGGTAAAGGCACAACCCGATATTCAAGGCACAGGAAGTCCTGATCACAACTAGGCCAGTGATAGAGTCAGGGATACTGTGGATTGTTGTTGGGTGTGCGTGTACCGCGGGTATGTTCATCATGGTCCCACTATCTATCATCTATCATCTGATTGCTGTTTTCTCTGTTAGTATCTGTCTACCAGCCAATCTCTGATCTACATCTGACTCGTGGTATACTTATTCTTGTTATCCCCCCCACCCAATCCTCCCTCTCCTCATGCCTCAGGCACCCGATCTCTGTCTCCGTCTCCCCAATTCTCATTCACTCGTATGATTGTTTGTCAAGCCGTTTATTCTTGTTGGTAGGTGAAGTCACTCTCTCACTCACCCTCGTCTATATCTTCTACTACTACCTTCTGTCTCAGTATCTCTCTCATCACTGCCGTTGGCTGGATGGTTTTTGTTCATTGTGTGTGTTAGTATCTCTCTCATGAGATGATCGGACTAGTTCGAACGTAGAAGAAGAAGAAGATAGATAGATGTTGATGGTGAAGACGTTTGATAGACAGTCACACATAACTATTTGCCCCCTATACTCCCCCGTTGAACTAGCTATGGACTACGTGGGTGGTCTAGAGCTTGGTAGTTGCTGCTAACTGGAGCATATCGTTTGTTCGGCCGGCCGAGCAATGTATTTCTCCTCGTGAATTATGTTAAAGTTTTCTCTTCGTTTAATGGTCCTATTTCTATCTAGTGTCTGACATTGTCAGCATTTCCAAAGCATGTCATATGCTTTTTGTAGATCAATATCCCAGATGATCCGATTGCGATTACGATAGGATTATATCTATTGCTATGTGGATGGTTCCCTATCCACCACCGATCTCGTGACTGACTCTGATTGACTCTAAATGTGTTCGTGATCAGTGGTCATTCTAGCATTGAACACGTCTATGATGACTTTCTTGATGATGGATTATTATCTATAAAAGTGTATGGAAGAACACTTGATTGTTTGATCGATGGTCCTATGGAACGCTTGAGTGATATCTGGAACATTCGAGGAATACATGAGGGAGTGGTTAAAGAGGATGATATCAACCTTTGATGGTTATTGACGATTGAATAATCATTATGATGATACTACAAGAGAACGACTATCGCTATATTTAGTCGTGATTCTCCCTCTGTTCTCTGGTATATGCAAATCTGAATGGCCCTTTGATCTCTGATCAAATATTGTCAATCAGAATTCACATAAGAGTAGGGGGACAATGGGTGACGAATATGTCGAGAGGCCAAGAGGTGCTCACAGTCACAGAGATCACTATCGTGTTTGCATATATCGATGTGCAGGATACTGTCAAGCAATCATTCCATCGTATCATGGAATATGAGAGAGAGGATCAACGTAATCGGCTTAGATGAGCATCATTCATCACTCACTGCTTCACATATCGTTGTTGTTGTGTTCGCCCAAGTGAATGGAGGGTACGCCCCCTAGAGTCAGATAATATACTTCATGTCAGTCATGACTGAACGTGTGTTTGTGTGATGGCGGTTTGGTTCGTGGTTGTCTGCCATGTACTGCCCGTGTCCCAATGACTGGTAGCCTAATGGTGAGGAACATTGTTTTATATATACGTGATAGTACGCGGATCTATGATCGATAACTTGTTTCCTGTTCATTCACTCCAGATGATTTCGTTTGATCTATCCGTGCTATTATCGCAAGTTGTTGTGACCTATCACTGTATTGATCAGCCAACAGTACCATATCATGTCTACATATCTGTTCAACGGTTCTCCGATCATTATCTCGCTCTATATCGCATTCTATTTAGTCTTTTCGTACCCTCCTACCTTCTTCCATTTATAACTTTCTTTCGTTCTTCTTCTTGTTGTTGATCCCTATTAATATCGTGATATGAGCTATTTATATGGAGTTCCGGTCGCTATTCTTACTCTTATTCTCTTCCGTCCATTCATGCATATAAGACAACAACATTTACCTTGATAGAAGTACTGTTGAATACTACGATGATCGTCTGTTCTTAGTTGTACCTGATGATTGAGCCAATTCCCTACCCCTACCTGCATACTTGCCTACCGATCTCGTGCTATTTCCCCCTTCTTTTAAGATTACCAACACAATAGTCGGAAATGGTCAGGTGTTGTACGGTGTACTGTAGATCACGCATTTCTCACTTTAGTGATCGTAAAGTCATTTCTCACATCTGACAGATTTCTCGAACGGAGAGTTGAACGCAATTTTCGCCGTAGTTGCAGCGTGTGAAAGTGGCAATTACTATCACAATTCACACCAAACCAGTAGTTGTGCCATAAACATACGAATCAACTGGCAGTCTAGACTACAGAGTAGTGTCTGGATGCCAGTTAACCTCTTCTAATTGCCATATTAGCATACTGTAATATGTGTGTGAGCCTGTGTGCGTGTCTGTGGATGATCAGTGATCTCTAGCTATACGACGACGTGTATTATGCCTATTCCTCCTCACTAATCTCATTTTGCTACCGTTTGGTCATGCATGGGTAGACGTGTGTATGTGTGTGCTTGTTGTTCTCCATCAGCAGGGATGGATGGGAGATATAATGGTCTGGTTTTATATGCGTGTCGGTGCGCATGTGTGCGTGTGAAAGAGTGATCTCTCTCTCTTGGTCTATCCAAGTATGGGTATCACATGAATGAAAAGTTGACTGACTCCGAGTCGTTTACTCGTTCAACATAGAGCACGCAGGAGTGTGACGTAGCTAGCACCATTTGTGGGTACACCTGATCCCTCTAACACCTACCTATCGTGGTTTATACTTCCTCTTTCCTTTATGCTCTTCATAGTAGTCCCCTCTTCTTCTTTTACTACTGGAGAATAATCATGAACTTACAAGTTGTCCCCTACTTTTAGTGCCCCCATAGTAGTATAACCCCATTTTAGTGCTAGTAAGCAAACTCTGCCAATTAGACGTACCCCCTGTCAGGCTTTGACAGGGGATGGACAAAACAAAACAATGTGTATTACGCTCTTTACGGGCATTTATGTCCTCCCCTCCCCAACCTTACCTCTACTCCAATTACTCTGTGCTGTCTCGTGCATAAGAACATGTTGTTTTCGTGCTGTCTATGGTAAGCCATTCTCCATTTCTCGTATGTCTATCTATCCCCTGCTGACTGTATTCCTCCTCCAATGTGAAATATTCTACTGTAGAGAGTAATCGGATAAGGGGATACCCCCTTTCCATTCCCTTTCTCCAATAGTTGTTATACGGAACATGGCATGATGATCAGCCGTTCTCTACATCTCTATCTCTTCTATCTACTCTCAGTACCTCCTTTTCTCTCTCGTCCTACCCTTTTTTGTTCTGTATTTGTGAGCATCCATATCTCTTCTCCCAATTTGATCTCCAACTGATTGGTCGACGTCACGCGACCGTTGCCTGATCGGAGAGGGGGGTTCTCCTTATCACCGGATGAAGGATTTTCCGGATTCCGGCTCCGGTAGAATGCTTTCATATAGAGTACCCCCTTCCGGTATTATTGTTGTTGATAAACCTTTTCGTTCTTTGGTGGACTCTTTTCTCTCGATAGGCTCTATCGACTCTTCTCTTTCGTTCTTCGTCTTCTTCTTATTTATCGACTTAGTTATCTTTTCCACTCGAAAGAAAGAGAGAAGAAGGGCTTATTTACCGTTCCGATTCCGTCCATTCGTCCGTTCTCCTATCTATCTATCTCAATCTCTATCGTTCGTCCCTTTATCGTCTCTCTTATTGTCTTCGCTCTATCGTCGTTCTCCTTAGAACCTTTTCACGTGAATCTATCTATCTTTTCTGTATGCTCTCATCATTGAGAAGGGGGAGGGTTGATTAAGAGGGGATGAGAAGGGAGAAAAACTCTCGATGCCTCAATCTCTCTGCGTCTCTGCACTGATCCAAGGTCTATCTACCGTACTCTGTCCGTCTGGCACACTGTCTCGCTCTTCGATTCCGAATACATGATGATCATTTGCTTACTGTATGGAGTTGAAACAACAGATAGATAGAGAGAGGGGATCAGAATTGAGGTGGAATCAGAGGAGGAGGAGGAGGAGTGGAGAGGGAATTGGTAGACAGATAGGCGTCTACCATCCACTGCTATCAGTCTCTCTCTCTCTTTGCTATCAGTGATTCCGTGATCCTATCTCATATAATTAATCTGTTCATTCATTTGATTAGCTATGATCACTATCATTGCTATCGATTGATAGTGAGAGTTGTTCGTGCTGTGTTTCTTATGATGAAAGTTGGTGGAGTTTTGCCTGTGTGAAGAGCTTCCTCTGAGCGCGATTCTGTCTGCTCCTGAATACGTACAATGTTCTAGCTCACACTGTGCTAGAAGCTAGATAATAGAGAAGGTACTGTATATGATATGGGTTCTATGGTCACCTAAGACTTTGATATGTTTTGTTTTGGCAAAGTTCGAGTAAGAGTACGAGGAGATGGATGAAAAATAGGAAGTATCAAGTACTCTAGTAATAGTATTTAGTAGTAGTAGTAGATTGTGTCCACCCTCTCCGTCTAGTACTATTTGTATAAAAGTTGTTCTTGATGTTTTGTCTATATCCATAGTGGGCAACTGCCGGGTATTCGGGTCGAACTGATGTGGACTGTGTGTGGCTACGCCGTACTTGGTTGTCCAGAAAGAGTGCATCCAGCGGCAGACAATTTGAAAGCTCTGTCTAGAACTTTGATCGTATCCGGCAGTGTGTATACGACTGAGGTATGCTTAGAGCTTCTCTCACTGAGTAGACAATTGTCTTGCGCAATGCACTACAGGACATCCCCAACCCTAATTCGATCATATATGATCACTCATCGATCAACCAATCGATATCTGCTCATTCTTTACTCGGTCGAACTTTGTGCTCCTCTAGTCTGTGAGCTTTTTTTAGTCAAGAAAGAAGAGATAGGGACTAAAAAGAGCTCAGCACTCACCTGTAACTAACCCACTGCATTGCACCACTATCGTGTGTCCCACTTTCTCCATCTCAGCGAAGGGGATTCCCCCGTGGTTACGGTAGTTACTTGGCGAATGCGTCGTTTGTTACTGTATTAAGTGAGCTGGAATTACCCCGGGTTACTGTAACTCATTAGATGATGATGATTCTCGCGGACATGTCCAGATGAAGTTTAGGAATACGGTAGTCTGTCTGTCTCTCGAGGGGCGACTAATGAGACGATCATTGACCTCTTTCCGAGAGAAAGAGATCGAAAGTGTGCTTGTGATGATGTTGCATATACAAATAGAGAAGTGGCTGGGATGGTCTACATAGTATGCTAATGTTGATGATGAGTCACACTATCACCCATTGTCTTTCCTTTCCCATTTATCTATCTTTTATCTCTCTGACTGTCGGACGGTCTCTTCAGCCGCCCCTTGTCTCTCGTTACCTATCTACACACACTCACCTAGGGGGAAGAGGAGGAGGAGAGAGATAAATCCCCGTGTTTGTGTGTGTGCATGTGTGACGTCGAGCGACCATCAACGATGGGGTTGTTAACGACATGATCATCATATCTATCTATCTTCGTGTACTCAACTATCGCGCCTTTACTCATATGTCTCTCTACCTCTCCTTCTATCTCTCCCTCTCCCTCTGCCTTCTCTGATTCTACTTTCATTCGCAATCGTTTCATGGGTTCAAATAGTGAGCATCTAGCGATAGTTGCATCAAATGTACCTGGTCTTCCCGTGCTTGTTGTAGTATTGTATATTGTGAATACGGTAGGACAATTTATTGATTGATTGTTTGATTGCAGGCTCGATCCTCGTCCTGCCACGCTCAGCGTTCCCACAGCGACTATCGATTCGGACGACGATCCTGATACCGTACCCGAACAACAACAACAGGCCACTGAACAGGTACTGTAGCGTACTGTAGATTTTGTTGAGTATGGATTGATTGATTGGATTTCAGACGAAGAAGATGACTGTTGTGGCAGAGCCCGATCGTGTCGACATTTCCTCTGAATATCCAATCGATGATGAGAATAAGGTGAGTCCTACAGCCTCTTGAGGTTACGGTATCGATTATTTGAAGATGATGATTTATTGATTCCTTTACAGCAAAAGGAGAATTCTCCGAGTCGCAAGCTGACGCACAAGCGCAGTGTGCGTTTCAAGAAAACACTCGAGGTTGGACCATGTTCGGTGAGGGGTGTTTGTGGTGTACGGTAGTGGTGCATCGTGTGCGCTTCTGCAGGACGATCATTCTTATTCTCTATTTTTCAGCAAAAGAATTCGGACGAAGAGGACAAACTGTCCGACAGTGGTGCTCCTACTCGATCCATACTCCGTAACAAGTCTGAGGTACGGTAGAATAATCTATTCATACATTTTCGGTACCCTCGCCGTCTATTTTTATATAGTGGGTCAATTCTCGAAATAGGGTGGGTTGATACATAAAGTTCGTTATTTTCGCTTAAAAATCGTCATTTTTAGCTTCCTTTTTTATCAAGTGGCCTAAAATGGCCCTTATATAGTGGGTCAATCCTCGCACTGCGAGGGTATGGCAATGTATGTAATCTATTTATTGATACCGTAATCTGTGTTAACTCGTATCCGTTCAGGAGTCACCAATCGATAAGACTGCCTTTGAAGAGATGGAAGATCAGCGAAAGACTACCGTCATTCCTGCCGGTGATGCGTTCTCCGGAATGATTGTAGAGAGATCCGTGAGTAATATAATTATTGATTGATGGGGGGTACGATAGTTAAAGGATACTGTAATCAATCGATATTAAATGTCATATACTCGATCAGGTTCAAGAGCCTATCGTATTCACACCAGTCGATGAACCTCCACGACGAGTATCTCGCTTCAAGCTTCAACGAATGCAGCAAAGCACCGATTAAGCGATTCTGCGAGTGAGAACCCCGTATAGGATTAACCAATGGGAAACCCGAACGGGGTTGACCAGTCTGTTGGAGGCATCCACGCCCTATTCTGACACTATTTAGTAGCATGCATGACGTTGTTATCAGGACTAAGATCCTGTACTCTATCATCTACCATTTCTCAATTCCTTTTATCGATTATCTATTTACTTTATCGATCGTTTCGTCTCCCAAGCTAAGAGAATCCTATATTCTCCCATATCAGACATGTACGGGTACTCTTTTTGTTTCCTCCTCATCCCAATTACCGTATACCCTCTTCCGGTAGTTATTATACACCTCTACCCAATCAATCAATAATATCAATCTCTAGTTTCATAGCATACACGAGTTTTCTCAATATTAAGTTTAATAATATGCTCATAGTTAGTGAAGTAGTCGATTAATTGCTTCCGATCAATCAATCACCTCATTCACTCACATTACATGTTAGTGGCACACATACTTTGATCAATTTGATTGTATCCGTATTATCATTGTTCGTGAATACACTACCTATAATAGTCGTTCCTACTCGTTACACAATAATATTCTCTCCCAACTTGTTTTGAGTGGTCTTTGTTAACCTTCTCTCACTCTCGTATGATACCGAGTGATTTTTAATAATACTCGCCCATTCTCTTTTCGATTTACTATCTGTGTAATAAAAGAACAATTTAATTATATATGAATGTATTCATTTGTTTCGTACAATCTAATATAGATCAAACGTAGATAACAGTTGGTGCATACATAAGTTAATAGAAAAAGGGTATTGTTGTTCGATATCGTTGATCATCAGTCTCCTCCATCTTATTTGAAGTTGATGAGTTCAACATCGAAGACGAGAGTGGCATTGGGAGGGATGGTGCCGGCAATTCCTCCGGGTCCATAACCGAGATCGGGAGAGATCTTCATCGTAACACGTTGTCCCTTAGACATCTGCAACACACAACAACTATCAATGATCCTCTTTCATATACGCAACAACGCTCTTGCAATACAAAACATTGAATGTTGTCTGCAGAATGTGCAAAAATTTCATTCTCATAATGGAAATGCTCTATCGCATTATTGTATGTATAGGGATGACAGAATCAACAAAATAGAGTTGAATTGAAGTAGACATACCTGAGCAACACCCTGATCCCATCCCTTGATGACTTCACCCTTTCCAAGCTTGAATTTGAAGGTGCTTCCACGATCGCGAGAACTGTCGATCTGCAATAGTAGTTCTTAACTACTATGAATTTATTTTTCTAATTAATATATTAAATATGCCATTCGTTGGCCAGATCCCCCGCAAGTAGAACTGATATATTTATTTGCATCTAACATGCAAATTTTACATGAAACACCAATGATAAATAGACGTTAGTCCCAAACATAAAGATTATCACTCGATTTTCTTTAACGATTGTGCATTGATGTGATTACTACGTGACATACTATGAATGAACGAAGTGATGTGTAAGCTAGCACACTTAAAAATAGAAAGGATATCGCTGTTCGTCTTTTCACAGTTGATAAATGCATCTTTTCAAGCTAACATCGCAGATGCTACGCTTGAGTGTGATAGCTTCACTCGCGATCGACGGAGAGGCTTTAGCAGTAAATAACATTGATTGAATTGCATACCTTCTTTCCGTTCTCGAGGGTAAGCACGTAGTGGCACTCGACCTGGTTGCCCGTCTTGGGGAAGTTGGTGCCATCTCCCTCCTTGATGGTAGTGATATCGACAGGCATGCTTACTAAAATATATAATATAGCTCAAATATGCATAATATTTAACGAAAAGACAACACATTGTAAAGAGGTAGATAACAAAAGAGAAAAAGAGTGGAGACGTCTTGAGAAGCCTACCCAACAAGGACGGGTTGCTAGGGTACGGGTAATGTCACTGAGGAGAAGTAGAAGAGAGGGTTGGAGGTAGAAGCGAGTTTAGGCAAGAGAAGTGTTCGTAATAAGAAATGGAAGTGAACAAGGGGAGAATCGGACAGAGAAGACCAGTAAACAACAATGAAGGAGCCATAGTGGACGGGAGAAGAAAATAGGAATGGACAGAGAAGAAGAATCGATGACCAATGGAGTGATAGAGTACGGCAACCACGGAGAAAAAGAGCGAAAAAAAAGAGTGTGAGAACACACAGTGAAAATGAAAATTTGCTGAGCGCGCCTGGTTCTCCTGCGTGGAATTACAAAACGCGCGCATTTTGAAATCGAATTAACTACAGTATGCTCTGAAAATTTGCAAATGCAACGAGCTAATTTTTTTTTCGTAGATATGCGAGTTAAATAAATTATTTTTGTGCAATTTTGTTGCACTTAAACAAAGCTTATTGTGAAGAAAAAAAATCAATTGTAAAATTTAAGTGATATTTTTCATTAGAGGGTGATATTTTTTAAATACCCCTACAGCTATTTATTTAAATCTATCAATGAATTAATATATTTATGTCAACCACCGGGTACCTGAATCTATACTCTGTCTTTTTTTTACAGCTTTATGTATATGCCAATTCATGATGAAAAGACATGTCCCAGAAAGAGCTTGTAAATATTACAGCATTTTCGAGTAATTTTTAAGTAGGAAAATATCGTTGTTATTCAACAATTAACCATTCAATTTTGAAACTTCCTGTGTTTAGCGTACAATCTGCAAATGTTGTTCCGTCACTACACTACGCAAACTTTCTATTAGTGTAATTAGGACAGACGGAGAGCAAAGGTTGCCTAAATTGTTTTCGAATTCGGTACGTTCCGAAAGAGATCAATCGAAGAGATTAGCAAATGAAAGATTACTGATTGATCTTTTAACCTCGTCTTGATCTCTTCTCTAGACAAAGAACGTGCAAAGGAGAATAGTCAAACATGATTGATCGTGAGTACTGGATCATCTACATTTTGCAATAAACGGCTTAAATAATTAGCAACATTTTGGAAAATATTTCTTTGATTTTATTTTCCATGATTGGAATGCGTTGGAAGGGAAAAAATTCGTTTTCAGTAATTTTCAAAGCTAAAAAGTACTTTTTTTTAAATCGATATTTTTTCTTGGAGGATGATAGTTCAAAGGTCACATAAGATATCGAGATATCGATTAATACAAATATTAATTCTCGCAAGATCTTTTCAGAGCAGTAATAGCTATGATCTACACACATTATGGGCCAAAACCTGTGGCCCATGCAATCTATCAAAAGTTCGCGAAAAAGTTCGAAAGAAAGTTGCGAACTTTGTTGCGAACTTTTTCTCTAATTCTCTCAAAAATCCATGCTCTCTAACATCGAAGAAAAGTTCGGCAAAAAGATGCGAACAAAGATGCGAACAAAGTTCGCAACTTTTTGTCGATGTGTTAGAGAAACGGAGAAATAGTGTGCAATTTGAAGAGTGCAAAAAAAGTAAACGGGCGTTTACTTTTTCTTGAAAAGTGAAATAGACAGTGAGATATTGAGAACGTGTAAGGGTAAATTCGTAGTGATTATTCGATCACTTTACGCCAAATTTATTTCACATTTTCTAATGAATCACTTGTGTACAATTTAATTAATATGTGTGCGCGCTCACGAAAAGTTCGAACAAAAGATCGAACTAAAGTCCGGAGTTTATGCCGGAAAATAGTCGCGTGTGGTGCGCCAATTTCTTACGAGTCCTAACGTGACTCCACTTCGCTTCGTTTCTTGCCTTCTTCAATTTTCGATGAATTCTTCGTTATATAAGCTTGTTATAACTACAGTGATTGTTATTGTACTTAATTCGTGTAAATGAATGCCTCTAAGCTTTTGTTCGATCATGCCTAGTGAACGTTTTCTTAGTTTTTTCTGTATTGTATCTTTCAAAGATCATAGACACCCCATCCGCTCTTGTTCTCGCGCCTCTTGTTCATGTTCACACTCTCCTCTCTTCGATTTGCATATATTTCCAAACACGCTGACTACGAACAGCATTGTATTAATTGTTTTACTGTTTTGCTTCGACGTTTCTTGATGTGCTAATGTTTTATGATCTTGTGTAGAGACGGAAACGCGCGAAGCCGACGCGGTGGATGGCGCGGCAGCCGCCAATCACAGTGGGCTGAACAGCTCTACGAGTGCAAGCAATTGTCCGAGGCTCAAGTGAAAACCCTCTGCGAGAAGGTTAGTATATTCATATTTAAACCTTTTTCATTTTAAAGTGCTTGATAATATAATGGTTATAACAGCAACATTGATTATATGAAAGCAAAGTAATCGTTTATATTTGAAGGATAAAGAGGTACTGGAGAAGGAGTCAAATGTGCAAGAAGTACGTTGCCCCGTTACCATCTGCGGTGATGTTCACGGACAATTCCACGATCTCATGGAGCTATTCAAGGTGATCTATGCTTTATTTTTTCGCTGCAGTTTCTCAAAAACCCTATTTACGTTTCCTAAATTGTGCATCCACTCTGGTGATTCATAACGCATTGTTGTCTCGATTTGTTTATCATTCCTTTCACAATAATCAATACATTTCAGATGGGAGGTAAAAGAAACGAACTACCTCTTCATGGGTGACTACGCAGATAGAGGATACTACTCTGTAGAAACTGCATCACTACTAGCTTGCTTAAAGGTATCGATTTTGAACACGATCAAATTACTCAATTCTTTATTATGAAATTAAACAATCGTATATAGGTCCGCTACAAGGACAGAGTCGCCATCCTCCGTGGTAACCACGAATCTAGGCAAATTACTCAGGTATTGATTATTTTCTTTCTTGGCGTTTTATAAGATAACCGCGCTCACAGAAACGTCGATCTATGTTTTATCGAGCTTTCAAGAAATTATTAGTCATTTGAATTAGTATTATCTAGTCATTTCGTGGATAACTTCGCGTTCGAAACGCTTTAACGCAGATTTGGTATATATAATTTTTATTTCCATCTAATCTAGTTACTCCGGTTTTGCAAGGTAATATTATAGCGTAAAAGTATTTTCAAGTAACTTACTTTTTACTTACTTTTTTGTTACTGTTTTGCTATTTCATTAGTATGTAGTGAAAAAAGTAAGTAAGAAGTAAGTTACTTTTTGTGCACTACTTACTGTAATATTACCCTACAAAACCGGAGTAGTGTCTTGAATTCCGATGGACTAATTCGGACTATGTCCTGGTTTCGTCTTCGGTTTCGTGTTTCCCTCGAGTACTGTTTCAGTTTATAAAACAGCAATATTTTGACTTGATTCTAACTAGATTAGAGTGAAATAAAAACTATTAAAAGAAAGTATAAGAACAAAAATGCCCCATTCGGTCATAATTGCCGTTGATTGACTAGAACCATTCAGAGTGGTTCAAATTAATCATGATCATATGATTTTTAGATGTAAAACATGCTTTCACAGTTGTCATATTCATCTTTTGTACTTCTGAAACTCATTAAGTCAAATTTGTTGAAATTTTTTGTCACACGACCATAATAAGTTAAATCACATGGACAACAGTATGAATACATGATTCACTTGTAGGCGACTTCCACCTCATCTTCATTCAATAGGATACTCGTCCTTACGGAGCAACACGCTGGATTCGCGGCTGACCGTGGACAGCTCACGGAACATCGGCGACGTGGTCAAGGAGATGAAGGAGCAGCTACAGTTTGGGATACGGTAGGAGGAAGAGATTGGGTTACAGTGGATTGATTGTAGATTACGGTACGGTACGTAGGTACGGTAGATTGGGTTACGGTAGTACAGTGGATTGATTGTAGATTACGGTACGGTACGTAGGTACGGTAGATTGGGTTACGGTCACAGGTTGTACAGTGAGTGGTTACGGTAGTGGTCTGTTGTGTGGAATGTGATTAGGTTGCGGTAAAATTTCATAGAGAGATACTTTTGTATACAGAATTAGTCCTTGTATTGACTAGATAAAAAAGGTACCACGTGTGTTAGCTCATACTTTTGATCGTGAACTAGGAGCTGAACAATTGTTTATGAATTTGTGTTGTCACAGCGGAAAGCATTTGGATATAGTGTAATCATTATTTTCATTGCAGACCAGAAGAGCATGTTCGACAGGCAGTTCCATGGATGGTGTGCAGAAGAGGACTGTATTCGTGTGAGGTACGGTATACGAAATTGTTGTTTGAATATGATCAATTTATCGATTAGCAGTAAATGATATTTCTTACCTTAGAGTGTCTTACGTAGTAGTAAGAACAAAAATTCGGCTCAAAGAATGATCGTTATGTTTCATTCACATTTACGAGTTTTGATCTTTGGTCTTTACAGTCGAGCGTACGTCAACGTTACTGTACGATGTCCTAATCGATGTGCTGGTGGTCAGTGTTAATCTTCGTGTGTACCGTATACTTCAATTCATCCACATCCTCACAACCACCATTTTATTCTTGATTTGTACAAATTGTATTTTAGATATATGCTATATTTTGTTTTATCCGTTATTTACTTTTTTCATTGCAAATATTTTTTTATATCAATTTTTATATCAATTTATGAAAGAAAAGCCTTTAAATTCCATGTTTCACTATTTTAAAGTTTTAAAATTGTTTATAAATAGCTTGCATAAATATATTTGACCACACCGTCGTTGTTCCGAAATATGCAAATAATAATGAAAATAATATATAAATTTGTAAATTGGCAAAACGAAATTGGCTAAAGTATATGCTACATTGTAGTAGTACGTTCAAACTGGCGATTTATGAGGTCCGAAATGAATGACACATCGCACTTAATCTGACACTACGAACTGGGTTACGGTAGTTTACGATAGGCCATAGTCATTTTTTTTTTTTTTTTTTTCATTCCTGAACACAGTGCTTATTCCCGCGATAATTACTAAATTTGACCTAACGCAACCAATCTGACCCAATGGACTGGGTTACTGTAGGTTACGGTAGGTGGATTACGGTAGATTATGGTGGCTTCACTAATGAGTTAACTTGGAATCTGTTTGAACCGGCTGAGTTCCGCCTAACGTCCGGTAGTTTATTTGTACCCCAAACCCGTCTGGGGTACGCCGAACTCTCTAATACTACTATATAAGCCCCATTGACGGTATAGGGGGGAGTTGAAAGTTCGAAGAAAAGATCGCATCTTTCTTCGCAAGTTTGGTGCGATCTTTCCTTCGAAGTTTCTCGCGAAGTTCGATAGATTGCACGGACCCCTGATCACACTGGATTAGCAAAAGAACAGAGGTTATGCTTACTCCCAATCTTTCACTCCTTTCAACCGCGTTCGTGGTGTAATGGTCAGCATGGATGCCTTCCAAGCATTCGACGGGGGTTCGATTCCCCCCGAACGCAGAAATATTTTGCTGCTATTTCGCTCCCTACTCGCCCAGGACTGTTGATTGCAAATGTGTTTACTAAAATTGCTAGTCGACCTGAAAATCCAGCGAAAACTTATTCGAACGATGCTATTGAAATCTCATAAGGCGAGGACGAATTGAAGTTCGTCCCTTGTGCACTGTTACATTTGCCTTACGTGCCCACGCCGTAACCGCCTCCGCTGCCTCTCCGGCGCGACGGAGGGGGTTACGGCGTAGGCACGTAAGGCAAATGTAACAGTGCATTGCGAATTACACCCTATTTTCAGAAATTGACCATAGTCTGATTCTACACTGTTCTATCAATGAATCCGATTTGCAAAACTTACTTTATTATGATCGAAAAGCAAAAAAAAGAGCAGAATATAAGAAATAAGTTTATCGATCAACGAAAGACTCGACTGACAAACTAGACAAGAAAAATCAACAAAATATTTCTGCGTTCGGGGGGAATCGAACCACCGTCGAATGCTTGGAAGGCATCCATGCTGACCATTACACCACGAAAGCGGTTGACTGGTAATCACATACATCCCTAATGTGCTTTTCAACAATGAGATGGAGATCCGGTATCGAGCAAATGCAGTTGCCGATTTGACAGATAAACATTAATTTTCCTTTTCAACAGAGATAATTTATGACATCTTCAATTCTTGCAACAGATTCCTTGTCGGTCATGCGCATATCAAACTATAAAAAATACAGAAATATGTGTCTCGAAAATGAATGAATTGATGCGGAAATGTTTACGACTAGTAAACAAATTCATTATAGTTTTGTCTGGTTTTTGTTTCAAGAAGCAAAATTTCATTTGTTATACAGTACTGGCCAAAAAAGTGTAACATTTGGATTTTTCGCCATAACTTTTTTCAAACTCAACCGATCGAGTCCAGATTTTCAGGGATAATTTTGATCGCGTTTTGACGTGTTTTACACAACAAATTAGCCCGGGTTATCCCTTACGGTGAAATTTATTTAGAATTTATCAAAAGTCACAAAAGTGAGATTTTCGGTTTCTTCGATTTCGACTTAATTTTTTCACTAATTTTGCTAGCAATGTGTGTTGTATCGTTTTAAAAGTATGAGACGGATTCTTTTGAGCAAGAATCTACCGAGATCCGAGCGAGAATCCATTAGTCGTGGACGTCAGATGGGACTGTCACTGGCACTCTGTCACAGCAGTTCCGAGTGACTGTTTCGACTATCCTGAAGGTCATCAAAACTTCAATCCGTGCTCAAACAATGAAGAAGGTTAATGTACGACCTCGCAAGTCGACCACGACATCGGATCGTCTGATTACATGCATCTCGAAGGAGAAACTGAGGCTCACTACAATGGACATCAAGCGAGCACTAGCGGATATTCGCTAATTTGAGGTGGCTAAGGTTTCTAAACATGGCTGAAAAGATGATTGAGGTGTCCGTGAACAATGTACAGCGTCGTATTCGTGCTTCGGGTCTGTTCGAACGTCGACATATCAAGAAACCGCTGATCTCCGAAAAGAATCGCAAAGCATGGATTACATGGGCAAAAGAGCACTGATATTGGACCCCTTAACAGTAGAATTAGGTCTTATTCTCAGACGAAAACAAGTTTCTGATGATTGGTACGGTGGCAATAAATCATGTTCGTCGTCCGGTTGGCACTAGATTGGATGTGAAGTACCAACGGACCACCGTGAAGCATGGAGGAGGATCGTTGATGTTGTGTTGTTGTTTCTCTGAAGATGGGGTTGGACCCCTGGTTCACGTGAAGAGAATTATGAAGAAGGAGATATGCTAGAGACACTTTTCATTCCTTCAAACATCTTTTCAGCCATGTTTAGAAACCTTAGCCACCTCAAATTAGCGAATCTCCGCTAGTGCTCGCTTGATGTCCATTGTAGTGAGCCTCAGTTTCTCCTTCGAGATGCATGTAATCAGACGATCCGATGTCGTGGTCGACTTGCGAGGTCGTACATTAACCTTCTTCTTTGTTTGAACACGGATTGAAGTTTTGATGACCTTCAGGATAATCGAAACAGTCACTCGGAACTGCTGTGACAGAGTGTCAGTGACAGTCCCATCTGACGTCCACGACTAATGGATTCTCGCTCGGATCTCGGAAGATTCTTGCTCCCAAGAATCCGTCTTATACTTTTAAAACGATACAACACACATTGCTAGCAAAATTAGTGAAAAAATTAAGTCGAAATCGAAGAAACCGAAAATCTCACTTTTGTGACTTTTGATAAATTCTAAATAAATTTCACCGTAAGGGATAACCCGGGCAAATTTGTTGTGTAAAACACGTCAAAACTCTATCAAAATTATCCCTGAAATTCTGGACTCGATCGGTTGAGTTTGAAAAAAGTTATGGCGAAAAATCCAAATGTTACACTTTTTTGGCCAGTACTGTACGAATCTATCTGTACTACAATTTTACTTTCTCAGTAAAACGAACGTAAAGACCTCAGAAACGTGAATTTCATCAATCTTTCAACTACAAATTTTTGTTCGTTTCAGTAGGATAATACTTCCATTCATTACGTTAACCTTTTCAATATGCTTGTATGATTAATGCTCCTTGTAGAATCTCTCAAGTCTATCAACAAGTGTAGATCTAACGAGATGTCACACATTTCTTTCACAACTTCACATTTTTTACGACAATTTTGACTAAGCAATGTTAATTGAAATCGAATGCTTCAAAATTTCATTCAAAATTCGCTTTCGTCATTATATAGACTATAGTACCACTTATATTCCAATTTTCTAGCAAAATCAATTCCTATCTGCAGTAATTCCATGCAAACAGTCACACTTATCTACATCTCATACGGAATTCCTGTTACCGTAATCTATTTGGTCGTCATCTATGCGGTCATTGGACTAAGAAAACATTTGAACAATGCATTCACATCTTCGTTTATTCTCAGTGCTATTGTTGTAAGTTGTTTAATTGAAAGCTTTTCTGATGCAAAATATTAAAAATTTTAGTTTACAACTTGATTTCTATTAATTTTTACAGTAACCAATATTTTTCACTTGGTCAAAATGAATTTTTGATATGCATCCACAGTTGTTGAATATCACTGCCTGTAAACGTTGATTAGAGTACCATAACGCACAATATGTGGCTGGCAAAAAACTATTGAATAGGCCTACATATTAGCGAAACGCACGGTGTTTTCTTGCTCATTTATTGGTATTCTTTTGAATCGAAATGTCACAAAAAGAAAAAAATATATTCAGAATTTGGCAACATACGTGAATACTTTCTTCACTCTTCGATTACGTGTTGAACCCGCATTCTTCTGGTATTATGAATGGATGATGCAACCTCAAATGTACTTCTGGAGGTAGGAAATCCTTGAAAGAGACGGAATATTAATATGGATCACTACAATGACTACACTCTATCAGTTATTTTATCTACAAAATTGCTCATTTCACATGACGTCATTGGAGGGAGTAAAATATGAAAAGTCCTCATTCCTCATTCTATTTCTTTATTATATTCCTACTAGAGTTGAGGAGAACGCGTATCCTGTAACCTAACAAAAACTGCATTGTTGTATAAGATAATTGGAGACCTCCAGAATTATGAGAATGATTGTCTAGACTATATTATTATTTATACTATTTTATTCACGGTGTAATTTTCTCTCAACGTGCACTACCAAGGATTGTACTTTGTCATTTATTAGATTAAGAAATGCATTCATCAAACATCTACATTTCTTTTAATGTGACCTTTTATTCATGTTTTCCGTTGCGAAAATGAGAATAGATGTTTTTGGCTAACAAACATTTTGAAAATTTAAAAGATGATAAATGATGCTATCGCTATATTTGATAATTTTATGAAAAGATTTTTAAAAGATTTTCGAATTTCAGGGGTCTACAGCAGTTTCTTGCGTCATACTTTTACTATGCTCAGAATGCAGGGGCATTTCTGTTCACGGCTAATCGTTTTACTGCGATAATGATTCCTTCCAAGCATACTAATGTAAGAATTATTGAAGTCAAACTTCAGAACATTGCTACATCTATGTACTTCGTTTACCTCTTTTTGATCATAGTGAAAGTCATATGAAAAAGGGAGATCCAACATTGTATTTGCCTGAAAATAGCTAACAAGGGCATGGTCAAAATTACTGGAATATATTACCACTACCTAGTCACAACTCCAGGGTAATTTTGACCCTGCTCTTGTAAATGATGAAACTTCCAACAATAATGCCCCTCACTCTTTATAAAAAAATATAATACTAATCTTCGAAACATTTATAACAATCGAGTTTTTTTTTTAAATTTTGAAAATGTTGTGCTAAAAAGTGCATCTATTTGATATTTCATATATTTTCTAGCACTCGAACACTTTAAAAGAACTTTGAAGACCCTTGTGCTGTATAAATAAATAAATAAATAAATAAATGCATTTGAGTTTTGGCATCGCTACAACTGGCTTGTCATCACGGCCACACATTTGATATCCTTTCTCGTTTGTTTTCTTTCAAGGTTTGTGTGATAATAATAGTATCTTTATAATTTTTTGTGTGTTCTCACAATCGCTGTCGTATCCAATCCCTTCGAGCCTCTTTTGGTCTTCATCCTTTGCAACTGTAGACCTAACCAAATCCATAAATATCCCCGGCTGATAAAGTTAGTTCCGGGCAATTCTCCTCCAACGAAAAAAAATTTCAAATGAGAATTGTTAAATGGATCACTTTCAGATGGCCGGCTAATGCAGATTTCGTGTACAAAAACGCTACCGATTCATATTCGACCGTCTCTACTGTGGTCCGTTGTTGATATTTCTATCTTTCTGGTGAAACATCATTCATTGCTCCTCGTTCACGAACATAATTCAGAATGCGAAAGCACTACTACCAACGATGGCTGCGTATGGAGCAATCATGCTAGTCATCGTTACCATTGCTAATGTACACAAATACAACTTTATTATTTTAATAAGCAATAATTATATTTCAGTCTCTTTGCATCTTCAAACTGGTGACAGACCAGCAGAATGGTAAGAATTTTATTTATTTATTTATTTGATACACCCTTGACTGGAGCGACAACAAATACAGAAGCAATAGGAAGAATAATAATAACAGAAAGGACTTGGGTAAGGTGGCAGGGGCTATTTATTGAAATTGCATTAGAGCCTTTTCAACGAAATTAGGAAAAATTGGTCAAAATATTGTCATTACGAGAAGGAATATAATGATATTTTCATTTAAAGGAACTTGCGTTCTCCGCTCTCTCCATCTGCGTTTTCTTCACGCAAGTCGTGACTATTATGAGTGTTGTAAGTTAATATAGAACCATTTTTCCAAGTTTACAACCCAGATATGTTCATTTTCCCTGCACTATAATTTTTGTATCAACTTCTCAAAGGCGAGAAATATTTTCGAATGAATGAAATTAATGAACAGGCTGAATATGTATTTCTTAAAAAAATTAATATTCAGATTTGTCTGTACATTTTCTCGACGACAGCGAACACTTCAGCCATTCTATTCATGTCTCCCATCACTCCATTCACTTCCGATGTTTTCTCACTTGGACCCGCTGTGTACTTTGATCTTTGATCTTTAAACGATGTTTGATGTTTGATCTTTGGAGGTATACAATGGTAATACCCGGACCGATACCGAGGAGAATTCTTCCGGGGATTCGACAATCAAGGTCTGGAGAGTCGACTTCGACCCTTACTGTGACAAAGAAGTGAATAATGCCAACGATCATGAATATCACTAATATTATTATTTGATTTGTAATTAATCTATTATCATTGAAGACCTTCTTACTGTTGTTTACAAATCATTAACTTATATGCAATAAATGTCGTTATAATATAGGCAAAATTAATATTCTTGTATTTAAAAAAAGTATTTCGATCTTTGATTTGCTTTCTTCTCACCATATACACTATTTACGTGCTTATTGTGTTACTTCGTTTTTCAAAGGATGTTTTATTTTATTAGATTCAATAGGGCAACTTTATTGATAATAAATTTTTAAAAAAACAATTTGACAAATATCGTTCATTGAACATCGATTGATTTCATAATCTTCAGATCCGATTCTGAAATAACATAAATATCTTTAACATTGAAGAATAAACATTCTAACCTCTTTTCTTAGTTTCTCAAGAGTTACTTCCAATTCGATTTCTGTTTTATTAACATAATTTTTGATCATTTCCCGGGTTTCTTTCGGAGAAACGAAGAAATCATCTTTGAACGACCAATGACTGAGGTATTGTTCATCCATTTTACAAGTATCACTCAATTCGTATGATCTTTGATCTTTGATTCTTTGTGAAATTTCGCGAGGAAATGCATTAACAGGAGTGTCCCATGTGGCCCATATTCCTGAGTCTCGTGTGCTGTAAAGGTCTTTTTTAATTAAAAAAAAAATCAAAAATTAAAAATTAAAAATTTACAATAACCTACGATCTTTTCCACCCATGAATCATGAAATCATCCGAAGATATTTTTGTTCCTGTCAACCACCCATCACGTATCCAACGTCTTTCATCGAGCTATGAAAGATCAAAGATCAAAGAGATTAAAGATTAAAGATCAATAGTTGGAGATCCCTAACCTTTCCTCTTATTTCTATTCCTGGAGCAGGAGGAACTCCATTGATTCTATCTCGAAAACACGATTCGAACATCCACAAAGTATCGTAATCACTGGAAGTAACGACTCCATCAAACACTATTTCTTTATACATAATACAGCCCCGCAGAATCTCCTTTCGTGTATGTGATCCCGGGGATCTCCGGGATCACATACACGAAAGGAGATTCTGCGGGGCTGTATTATGTACGTAGATTATGGTGATAAAGGAACTTTCATTCAACTTACATAGTTTGCTTAAATAACACAAGACAGTCGTTCTTCTTCTTTTCGGGGACCGAGAAACGGTCTAATAAAAGAGCCTGAAAAAATAGGTTTTGTATGCTTATAAAAAATACGAAATTACTTAAAATTAGGACAATATTCTCTTATTTTTAACGGCTCACAACGGTTTATTCCCACGTAGAAAATGTTTTCATTTAAAGGTTTTTTCTTTGCTAATTTTCATTATATTCTACACAGAATTAGGATACTGTAATTTGTTGTAATATCTCACATGAATAGCGGCATTATCAGTTCCGAATAGTCCGACCCGTGAATAGTTGGCGAATTCGTCCAAGAATGTGCGCGTTCGATCTGTATTTCTGAAAGCGGAAGTTCCGTTATGTTATGTTCAAAAGTTGTGTGAAGAAAAGAGAATTTTAGTCTCGCCGTTTTGCACACTCTCTTGTTCTTTTTCACTTTGTTTCTATTCTTATAGTCAAATATATGGTGTACCTCAATATAAATGAACCGCACGCCACTTCGTAGTTGTAAATTCTATCATAGAGAACTATATCGATGTTTGAATCCGGTAAAAATTCTTCTGAACATAATCAAAGATCAATCTACAGTAAAGCAGATTAAGACCAAAGATCAATATAAAATACAATAAAGTATCGTTAGATCAAAGATCAACTTATGATGAAGTAGCCAAAGATCAAAGATCAATATAACAAACCAAGTGTTCGATTAGGATTGACTATTGCAGTATCTGCATCAATTGTAATAAACCAATCTTGATCTTCCCTTGCTTCCATAAATCTGGCCAGAACACAATGTCGATTGAACATAACCTAAATGTAGTTTGATCTTTGTTCGTTGATCTTTGACCAACTTCTCACATCTTTCTGATTGCACTTCTCCTTGTAGGGACTCGAAGATATATGAATAACGTCCAATCGATAATTGAACCTTGCTGTATAACATTCAACAAATTGCATGGCAAAGTCTAAAGAACTATGATATTTTTCAATCAATAATTAGGGCTCACATACCGTAATCTGATACATCTTCTGTCTCGGTAATAATAACAATTCCTATGATAGGTTTATATTCCACCCTGTCGGTGAAAGGAAATTCAAATGCAAATCCATAATGAAACTGAAGAAAAAAGTTTTGGGTAAAATATTAAAATAAGATAATATAAAATACATGCACATATTTGGGCGATCCAACATAAAATATGTAGTCTGCCTTATCCTCTATAATCAATAATTAAAACTATGACTTACGATGAATATGAAGATGACACAAATAAAGGTGAGAAGAATACAGAATCGTAATAATCTTCGATTTGATCCTCTCTTTTGATACATCGAGTCCATAAATACTCTTCCGCAAATACGAAAAAAGGAAATTCATAAACCGAGCTAATTCAAAAGTCACGAAAAGAAATGAGAATCTGAATCAGATATACTAACTCTCATCGTTTTACGCACTCTCATGCCTATTTTTCTTTTCTTTTCGTGACCTCGAACACCGTATAAAGAGATCTATAAGCTAAGTTAATTTTCATTTTTGTAATTATAATGGCAGCATAGGTCGAATAGCTAGGTTCTCGGTATTCAAAATGCGGTCAGGTTTTTCGATTTTTGGCAAATTTGGCTCAAAATGCGGTCAGGTTTTTCGATTTTTTGGGAAATTTTGGCTCAAAATGCGGTCAGGTTTTTCGATTTTTGAAAAATTTTGGCTCAAAATGCGGTCAGGCTTTGTACTTTGTAACATACTTTTCGACCTATGAATGGCAGTAAGAAATCTTAACATTGAATTTGCTTGGAAAAATACGTTAGAAAAACTCTTCTGTATCTATTATGGACAGAGACTGAATATGAGAGACGTGGCTCGTTATTGAATTTCATGAAACTCATCCATTTTATATTACATTTATCATTCATGTCTCACTTTCAATCGATACGATAGAAATGTTCATCCAAATTTAGTCTTTTTAGTCTTCATTTTTTTAGCCCGTGTTACATAATTTTACACTCGTTAGATATTTAATTAGGAAAAGGAAATCCGTAATCCGAAAACTAATGCTCTGTTCAAAGGCCACGAAAAGAAAACTGAATCAGAAATAACTCTCCTCGTTATACGCGCTCTCTCACCTCTTTTTTTCTACCACCAGGTGGTACATCAACGAAATTATAATCACGAAAATAACAATAATTTTAAATGAAGAGATGAAAGAAGAGAAAATGTAATAAGCTGCTTCATTTGCCACAATATCGGACACACCCCGATAATGAATGAGTGAATCCAAGGTACACGAACTGATCAAGAAGACGAGATCGGAATAAAAGAATGGGGGCATTCTTTTGGAGGAGGAGATGAAATCTATGCACCTGTAAATCTTTTCTTCGTTCTTTGGGTGTGAAGTGCAGCAGCGCCTCCTCTGAAATGGATTTTTTGTTAGGAGGCACCGTTGGTTATCGCCATTTTTTTGGCCTGAGGCTATCGCCGATTTGGCTATAGTCTGTTCCCTAGAACTATCCAAAGCAGAGTGGGCAACCTTTATATGGGGACCAAGCGGTTCTGAACAGCAAGGCTATTTGATTGATAAATAGATTCACTCATTATCATGAATATCATTTGCGAGAGAAGCAAGCACATTCATTACAGAGATCGTCTAGATTGACACGGAGAGGACAAATTATTAGAGGGTTCTGATGATGAAACGATGATATTGTATCAACTCAACAAGGAGAGAAGTCGAGTGAGGAACAGAAGAGAAGGAATAGCATGCATATCATCGTACGTATTCAGCTTTTGAAATTTTGAATGTAACATTTCCATCTGTATATCAATTTCTTGGATTGCATTCGTTCGATCCACAATTTATTCAATAATTATTTGCATCATTAAAATTTCATCCACGTTCACATTTTAATTGAATTTTTACCATTGTCAGAATGGACAATTCCCTGAAATTTTGAAGAACAAAAATATATTAATTCTATATCAGCATGTGTTTGATGAATAATTTGTTGGAATGATTGGCATAATCAATTTTCCACTCGATTTCAATAGTCAGTCATAGTGGGACAAATGAGACCATTTTAGATGTTTTCAATCATTACACAATATTCAAGACTAGAGCATTACTATCACATTTATGTTCAAGGTGAATTTGAGCAATGGCTAATCATTATTTACTCATGGACAATGGACATTTTGAGACTGAAACCCAAAGTCGATCCAAAAAATGGAAAAACACTTGCAAAAAGGAGTTTAGTGAGAATTGAAGATGTCATCCTAAAATACCGACGTCAGAGAAATGGAAGATTATTGATTTTCATTCACTCAACTTTACGTGACTGTTCTCAATAAGAGATGTCTGTGTACAGTGTCAAGAAAACTATAGACGCACGGTGTACGGAAAATGAACACGCAACCTACCCACTCGACATGTTTGTAAAAAATCACATAAATTATCATGCACAATCCTTTATGACCAGAGTAGCAAAATTATTACAATCACAGAACCGGATGGAGGAGACCCCAACCACTTAGGCCATAACAAGATCAACTAATCTATTCGTAGACCCATGAGTTGATGAGGTCGGACTTGAAGTCGTTGATCTCCTCGGGCTTGAACCAGTGAGCGATTTCACGGTTGGCTGAGTCAACAGCGTCGGATCCGTGGCAGATGTTGCGGCCAGTCTGGATGGAGTAGTCTCCACGGATGGATCCGGGAGCGGAAGCAAGAGGGTTTGTGGCTCCGAGCATAGCACGTCCCTGCTTGACAACGTCAAGTCCCTGCCAGACCATGGCGACAACGGGTCCAGAGGTCATGTAGGAGATGAGAGATGGGAAGAAAGGCTTGTCCTTGAGGTCAACGTAGTGCTCCTGCAAAGATACACCTTCAGAAGTCAACAGTGGCGAAACAATAGAAAAAACCGTAATTAATAACCTCGAGGTGTGCCTTGGATGGAGTGGCCATCTTAAGAGCGACAAGCTTGTATCCGCGTTGCTCGAAACGCTTGATGATCTTGCCAACGAGTCCACGGTGGACACCGTCAGGCTTGATCATGATGAAGCTGCGCTCGTTGTTGGCCATCCTGGAAATAATAATATTAGGGACGTCGGAACGGGTAAACATGAAAGGTAAGTGGGAGGGCAACTATCTATATGAAGGTCAGAGGGCGGAACGAGAAAACTGAATCAATACAATGGGAGGGATAGTCGTGAAAAGACCTATCGAACGTGCAAACAATATAGAATAACAGGCTAAGATAGTGTCACTTGTTCCGAAAATGCATGAAGCGAAGAGCCTCAACATGTGTCGAGGTAAGACGGCAAGTAGTACGTGCGAATCCAGTAAGAAAAGACATGGTTAGTAAGGAGCGAGTTGGTTAGTCAGCCAGTCAGAAGCAAGAGAAAAGGTAGAAATGATTTGAAGAATGACATATAAACATCTAAATAGTCATTTTGTTCCATGCATATAATATTTGAATACAAAAATATGAACAAAACGCAAAATCCTACTTATTTGGGCATCCATCTTTGCTACAAGTATCCTCAAATGCGTTAACAGTGAGTAAGAGAAGAGACACTAGCCATGACAACGACAACATGAGGTAAATGGCAAGATATCCGAGAGCAAGAGGGAGAGATTGGAGATTTTTCCACCTTCAAATCCAACAACTGTAAAAATTCTTTTTTCCATGTGGGACCCAACGCTGCATGAAAAGTTGGCATTTTGCCAACTCGCATGTGATGAACTGTTTTCAGCAGAAGAATTGGTTCATTTAAATTCACTTATTTAATTCCTTGTTATTGTCGATTTGTGCATCTTACATTTCATCATTTATGTAGTCACCCAACGAAAATCAACTTCATAGTTTATGTCTTTATATATTCGCCTCATTTTGTTTATGCGAAATATGCTTTGATGGCATTTCTTCCCGTTTCAAAGTTGTTTGCAGCGCTGTAGATCTTTAATCACTTTGGTATATGTAAATTTTATTACCACCACTGTAACTGTGATTACAAGCGCTAGTCTTTGCGCATAAAAAATCAGGTTTCGTGGACAAATGTGCTCACTCCTGTCTTCTTATCTTCGTTCTCTTATCGTATGAGTTCTCCCTATACCTATTGACCACTCCACACAAGTCGTATCGTTAATACTAATCAATATTTTCCTTGTCTCTTGTTTCTCTCCATTGAGTGCTACCCTGCTAGGAAACGTATGTTTCTAACGCTCCCTGCCTTCCCTCATTTAGTCTCAATGGCCTCTCGGAAAAGGCCCTATACAACCCTTCACGCCTGTTATTACCCACTTATCTCTTCTCGTTATTCTGTGATTCTATTGATCGAAATTTAGTCCTTTATGAATCATTTGACCTCTGTTTGATCTTCTTCTCTGTATTCTTGTTTAGTCCAAGATCGACTCGTCATAATCTTTATTGGATCCCGTGTACTTTTAGTATGTATACATTCCACACAGTGAATGTATTCCATCTGTTATCTAAGACATTGACCGATTATTGCAAACACAACGAGTAAAATATACATATACAGTACCGTCCAAAAGTATACCAAAAAGTACATTTCTCGTCATAACTTTTTTCAAACTCAACCAATCCTGTCCAGCTTTTCAGGGATTATTTTGACAGTGTTTTTACGCGTTTTGCACAAATAAGCACCCAGGTTGAACTCTTACGGTAAAATTTATTTCGAATTTATCAAAAGTCGAAAAAATGAGATTTTCGTTTTCTTCGATATCTTCTGAGTTTTCCCATCCATTTCGCTACCAATGTGTGTTATATCATTGTAAACCTATTACACGACCTCTTGGGAGCAAGAATCTACCGATATCCGAGCGAGAATTCATTCGTCGTTGACGTCAGATGGGACTGTCCGCAGTCACCCACATTATTTCCGGGTGTCTGTTTCGACCATCCACAAGGTCATCATAGCTCCAATCTATGCTCAAACAATGAAGTAGATTAATGGATGACCTCGTAAGACGACTATGACCTCTGATCGTCTGATTGCCCGCACC
This sequence comes from Parapristionchus giblindavisi, assembly GCA_943737045.1. Taxonomy (NCBI): domain Eukaryota; kingdom Metazoa; phylum Nematoda; class Chromadorea; order Rhabditida; family Diplogasteridae; genus Parapristionchus; species Parapristionchus giblindavisi. The sequence goes on from CALSFV010000233.1 coordinate 839,232, forward strand.
CAGAAGGAGAATCCGACGCTCAATGCAACGGACACCAAGCAAGAAACGCCGGAATTCCAACAAATTTGGATACCTAAAGCTTCTAAACATGGCTGAAACGATGTTTGAAGGAAGGAAATGGGTCTCCAGGATATTGACGTACTCGTCCTTCTTTACAATTCCCTTCATATGGTCCAGGGGACCAACCCCATCTACAGAGAAACAACCCCACAACATCGACGATCTGAATTGGACCCCACAACAGTGGTAGTAGGTCGTATTCTCAGACGAAAACAAGTTTCTGATGATTGGTACGGTGGGAATAGATCATTTTCGTCATCCGGTTAACACTAGATTTGATGGGAACTACCAGCTGCTCACCTTGAAGCTTGGACGAGTATCGTTGATTTTGTGGGGTTATTTCTCGGCAGTTGGGGCTGGTCCCCTCGACCATGTGAAGGGAATTATGGGGAATGAAGACTACACTGGTATCTTAGAGACCTATTTCCTTCCCTCAAACGTCTTTTCACTCAAGTTAGAAGCTTCACATATCTCAATTTGGTGAAATTCCGAAAGTTCTTGCTTGGTGTCCATTGCAGTGAGCCTCGAGTTCTCCATCGCGACGCGGATAATAATATGATGAGATGTCGTGGTCGTCTTGAGAGGTCGTCCATTAGTCCTTTTCATTGTTTGGGCACGGATTGGAGTTCTAATGACCTTGGGGATAGTCGAAACAGACATCCGGAACAGCTGCGACAGGGGGCTGCGGACGGAGCCATCTGACGTTCACGACGAAAGGATTCTAGTATGGATATCGGTGGAATATTGCTCCCAAGAGGCCGTAACATGCTTTTAAAATGATATAACACACATTGGTAACGAAATGAGTGAAAAACTCTGAAGAAAACGAAGAAAACGAAAATCTCACTTTTGTGACTTTTGATAAATTCGAAATTAATTTTACCGTAAGAGTTCAACCGGGGTGTTTATTTGTGAAAAACACGTAAAAACACTCTCAAAATAATCCCTGAAAATCTGGACATGATCGGTTGAGTTTGAAAAAAGTTATGACGAAAAATGTACTTTTTGGTATACTTTTGGACGGTACTGTACATCATAAAACATATTTATAATCTATAGATAATATGATGTGAATTATTTCAGATGGTGAAATTCGTCTAGTCCAACAATTCCCGCCTCTCAAACTACTTTGCATGCTCTACTAACCCGGTATTTATAATTACCGTTCTCTTTGAACAATGATTGAGATTACAGAAAAAGATGTTTTCGTCATTTAGAAAAACCCATGAACATGTTTTAAATGATTCATGAAAGTGACAAATCAACAAAACAATGAAAAATATTGCATGAAATGAAGAGACAAATGATAAGAGTTTCTCTTCCATTTTATGTGTTTTTACATGACATCATCAGCCAATCAATGAATCGAGAAATCAATAATTGTTTTCAGTAGCAGTGTTTCACACTACCCCCTTCCTCATCGCTCCTCCTCGTAGGTGGAATCGAGGAGGTGGCACACCAGTCCTATCTCGATCATCTACCGTATCCTCTTTCCTCCCTTCGGGACCAATCATCGATCAAATGCCTCCAGCCACTGCCACTACAGAGAACGGAGATCACAAGACCAAGTTAGTATTGATTGATTGAAATGATTGATATCGATTGATTCAGAATCATCGGTGGTGTTCTACACAAATGGACCAATTACATGACAGGATGGCAACCGAGATATTTTGAGGTTAATGCATTATTGATCATTTTAATATTTGATGTAATTGTGATACATGCGTCATAGAATTTCTCTGTTCATATTCGTGTAATCTCTCTTCTCTTTCCACATTTTCCTTTTCAATTCACGGACCAATGAATCATTAATGTATCATCCTAGTGAATCCTCTTGACATTCATGACGTCATTCAAAATGTAATTTAAATTAATCATTGATGTTTCATGCTGTGATAGTTGAGTATGAATCGGTCAAAACACAAGGAATTTGGGAATTTGCATGAATACCGTAGTTCTAATTGAATCATGTGACACGGGAAATCGATTCAGTGTCTGATATACCGTATCCAATCGATAAAGTATCTTTTAAATACCGTAATTGCAGATTTGCGATGGCACTCTGCACTACTACAAATCGAAAAAGGAGAAATCAGCGGGATGTCGTGGATCTATTGCGCTTAAAGCGGCTCGTGTACAGGTACGGTAGTTAATCAATCGATAAACCGAATACGGTAGTCTTCGTACGAGGATTCAGTTTTATTTGAAATTTCCAGATGACTGATGACTTCAACAAGTGTGAATTCTCTATAAGGATCAATGATGATATCGTATGGTACTGTAGTTTGTTGTTTATTGATTACATTATTCATAAGTTACAGTAATCCTTTGTTTCTTGTCGTCACAGTACCCAGAAGGTACAGTAATCCTATTTGTAGGTATCTCAAGGCAGAATCGTCGATTATCAGGGATCGATGGCACCAAAGACTCATCAAGAATACGGTAAGGATATTGTTTTATCTAAAAATACATTTATTATTTTGAAAAATGCAATGAGTGAACCGGGGTTTTAGTACGTATAACATCATTGTTTATGATATCACCACATAAATGTATCAGACAGACAGTTAGACAAAATAATTAAGTCACTTGTTTGGTTGTTATCTTGATTACATTGTGATTCACTCACTACACTGTCTAGTCTAATCGTTGACAATTATATGATTTATAGGACACAATAAATATAATTCAGGTAGATGAGGAATGGGGGAAAATGTATTATTGGGGTTGTTGTAAATGCAATCAGCGATAGTAGAAGTATGACGAGACGAAAGGGTTTTATCGCTGTCTCTATTAATAAATTTAATAGAGTAAATAGCGTGCCTCTGACTGTATCGCAATCAGTTATATTTCGTTCTATTCCTCTGATATCATTTTAGCTGTTGGCTAGCATTGGAACTATTTCCCCATTCATTCACTTGTGTACCCTTTCCATCCTCTCGCTCTGTTCGTTTTTATTTGTTGATTGATCAATGCTATCCCATATTTCGTCATAAAGGACGAAGAGCATATTACTATAGCAAGATCAATCGTAGACTAGGAAGAATTTTATCGCCAAGGAACAGTTTTCTCACATTGGAATTAGACAAAAACTTGCGTATTTCTAGTGTTCTAGCGTGAGTGGTGACCAAAAGCATACATGCTGAGAGCTGAAGACTGCGAAGTTTATTCAAATAGGTTTAGATTGCTTTGACACTATTTGATTGGATCGAAAACGATATCGAGTGGATTATTCACTATAGGTTTAACATGGTGAATCTATGTTTCAAGATTTCCCTATCATTGAAAGGTCATTAATATTTGATATTAGTGCTGACATATCATATAAATGCTTTACTGTATTATAGTTTAATAGTATTTAATGCTATCTTTACTTTACTTTTACAGTTTGAGTCAAGTAAGGTCGATTATCTACATATAAAAACAAAATATGCTAATAAAAATATAACCTATTTAAAATATGATAGTAAACTCATTAAAAAGGGAGAATATATGTGAATTAAAAGAATTACACGTGATTACCTAAATTAATGACTCCTTCTCACCCTGTAGGTTATGATCGGTCTATCACAAGACTCCGCCCCCTTGAACCTCTGTCCCGCCTCCTTCATTGCTTATCTCATATTGCTATAACTATTTCTATCTGTATTTCCAGATATAATTCGACAAATTTCACTTACTTTCTTTTCTCATCTTCTTGGTCTCTTCTATCCCTTCTACTCTCTCGCATCTTTTATTCCTTCTACTCTCTCATCCATCTCTCTACCCATCGTCTCTTCTATTCCCTCTGCTCTCTCATCCGTCCATCTACCCATCCCAGCCCTCTTCTATTCCTTCTGTTCTCTTACACAATGACTAACTCTTGTGTTTTCTTCCTCCAACGTCCATCTCTTCATCTTCCTCTTTCTCTGTAGTCATCGATATATCTATGACCATCCCCTTATCCATATTGACCTTTCCGAAGTTTTCCCTCACAACTATCTTCACTCTCTTGTTTTTCCACACTCTCTCACACTCGTCACTCTGCGTCTCTAGTAATCCGTCACTCATTGCGCATCCTTTCATTCATCTCTTTATTTGTCTGGTACTCTCCCCTGTTCCTAGCCTCTCTCTGCCCCATCCCCTCCCTTCTCCTCCTCTCCTCCATTTCTATAGGCTATGTCTGTATGACGTCGACGTAGATGAAATAGAAAGGAGGAAGAGAAATGACGGGGGGGGGGGGGACTAGGAACGCTTTGATTTGCCCTTTCCCATCCCTTCTCCTCCTCTTCTTCTTTTCTTCTCCTTTTGCCTATTCTCACCAGTTCATTCTTCCAATATGTGTCTGTCTAGCGCCTTTTGTCCAACCACTCCTTCTATATTCCTCATTGTGATTTTTCCGTTCCACGAGTATCCCAAGAATTCCGCCCTCCTTGTTTTTCGGTGTCAAATGGGAATCTTCTCTAATATACGACGACAGCATCTACTATTGAGACGTCCATCTGAGGCTAGGAGTAATGAGGTCTTTATTCAGGGATCTTATTACATTTTTTGTCTTTTTATGTATTGCCATTGATAGTATTGCGATGTAAAAGCTTGAACATTTCGCACAAATCTGTGATTATTGTTGTTGGTAGTGGAACTGTTAGAATAACTAAATAACACTTTATACACTTTATGTGTCGATAACTGTGCACTTTTCATACCTGTGGTGGTTTGATTCTCGACACGATTTGATTACTATAGTGATTAAGGGGGGGATTACGGTAGGGGGAGATGGAGTGAGGGGTGCCAAGTTCATCGTCAGCTAGCAAAGGCGATTAAGCGCGTAGCGCGCTTACTGACTGGATTGCATGTCTGGCGGGGGTTAAAAATTGAAACATCAAAGATCAAAGATCAATCCTGATTACAGTAATCCTCATTGCAGGATTCGGACTATTCGAGCAAGAGCCATTCACGAACGCCGTCGGTCGCATCGAGCAATGTGAGTGTGCAGCAACTACAACTGTTGCAGGAACAACAAGGACAAAGAGTATGGTGGTTAAAACATTTTTATGATCGTTAGGTCGATAAATGATTTACGGCAGGTTGTTTGAAAAAAGCATCCACTGTGAGATCCATATGCACGTGTTCCGTATAGGTGGTATGCGCAAACTAGTTTCATTTTCTTACAATTAGCTCTGATCCAAGTATGCACTTTCTTTAGCCCGAGGCATTTTCAATCCAAACTCTACCTATGACAATCTCTGATTGTTTATGTCTCTGCTTCTCTCCGCCTCTTTCTATCTAGCTAGACTCTGCTCGTCTCTACGATCATTCCGATCATTGCTTACTATTACACAGTCTCGATATCGATAGTTCAATTCACTTTCATAAAAGATAGTCTACTCATCATTACTCTCTCTTTCTAACACAAAGTTTTTCGGGGACACGCTCTTTTCTCTATATTGTTCGTGTTATCGATTAATTTTCGTCCATTGCTCGCTTGATTATGTAGTGAAAGTCGTATGGATAAATGCTGCGTTGGCGTAATGTGTGTGTTCTTATCAAATTTCGTTGCAGGAGACAGTGATAGCAGAGCGTATCATTGAATTGGGAAGCTATCGTGAATTGTGTGAATCACAGATGGATGAGATTGTACGAGAGCTTGAACAGGTAAAGGGGCGGAGCTTTCTCCCAAATGAAAATGGGCGGAGCCTAATCACATTTCCGTACAGATTGTGGGCGAGACTGGAGTGGTGAGCAAGCACAAGTTGTTGAGTCTGAAGGCGACTCACATTGCGATGCTGTCGAATGTCGATAGGATACTACAATTGGCTGCCGAACACACGGTAATTGTTTAGTTTTAGAATGTTTAAAGGCTGTATGTCTCTTTGTTTGTCTATTTGTGTCTTTATTCGTTGATGATGATCATCCTTTTATGTTAGATGTTAGATATCTACTCAATCATTTCTAAATATACGTCCCCTATTTTCTAATCATAAGTTTGAACGAATGAATTTGCCATTGGGCACTGTGATTCCGACAATCATGATCATTTTAGTCAAAGCGTAAGGTGAATTAGGAAGATGTGTTTAAACCAGACAGTAGTGTATCAGGGGGATTCGTCTACTGTGATCAATTTCTCCATTTTTCTATGTGTTGGTTGTTGCTCTTTTGAATTGGCCACTAGAGAGAGTAGTCAAGGCCGCGCACATTCCCTTCCTCATATCCATCTTTCTCATCTACACCTCTGTCTTCTTCTTCTTTTCCTTCTCGCTCTATTCACCTGGTTGTTTCATGTTTCTATGTATGATGATGTAACTGGCAGATCTGGGGAGAGGTGATTTTATGTGCGTGAATCACTCTACAGATTTTCGAAATGCAACCAAGTTTTCAAAAACAAATCCCAAAATGCGGCCAGGCTTCATAGTTTGTAACGTACTTTTCGATCTACGGTAAGGATGAATAGATAGATGGGATGGAGAATGAATGATATAGATAGGGGTGGATAGGAGAGAGGGTAGATCATCGGTGTAACATGTACTAATACCCATTCAATCTCTACATGAACACCCTTTTTTTCTGCATACACTTTCCAATACACTTTTCGCCCTGTACCTCCACTGTCCCGATCAATGGAAAACATTACCGTATATTCTGTTCCGTGAAATGATAACTGCTATCACGCGTTTTTCCTCTTCGCTCTGGTGGATATTTCAATCAAGATGTGGCATGTTCAATCAATTTATTCATTTCAAGTATAATACTAGATGAAGGGAGGGGGCCGTTCTTCAGTTCCTCCACTGTTCTTGGTCTCACCATTGTGTATTGATCCTCTTGAACTCATCTTTCCTTGTTATGTGGCATGTTTCTTTCACAGTTTTAGCCATCCATTTCACAAACGTGATAAAAGATGATGCGATTCGATGTCCTCTTCGCATTACCCACTAAATGTCCCGGAGCGTTTCCTCATTTCCGGCGCACATTTTAGATTATCTTGATTACGTAGATGGATGGGAACTGAAAATGTTGCTAGAAGAGCTCGTGAATAGTTAATTGTAAGTAGCCTCGTTACTGATTGTAGTTTGTAGTCGCATTTAATCTAATTGAGTGATAACAATTTGCATATGACTGATTTGCATAAACATATTGATTATGGCGAGACGTCTATCAAAGCCGATTCGTTTATCGTCCACCACGTTGTCAACTAGTCTGCTGTCAATAAGTAGTCTGCCTTCCTTGATTGATCTTTGATCTCCTAATTGATCTTTGATCTCTTGCTTGTTCTTTGATCTATGATGATACGTTGCTTACGCGCGTGCTTGTACGAGGTGCCCAGTTCGGAGGATGAATGTGATGATGTAGGTTGTGGGTAGTGGTGTTGGTGTGTGCGTTTTGTCTTCTGTCTTTTGTCATACGTCGTCGGTATACGATGCACTCGTTTCACACCATAATGATAATTGTGTCCTTTCAGGAGATGGCTCAGGTTCACAAACCACTGACGTCACCTGTCTCGCCAGCTCCATGCATACAGCCACCAAAAGAGATGCCATCACAGAAGAAGAAAGGTTGGTGGTGTGCCAGACTTGGTGCATAGCGTGTGCTTAAGAAGGCGACGTTTACTAACTGTACGCTTCTTTAGTGCTTCCATCGACATCATCTTCAGACGATAAGGATGTCGTAATCAAGTCGCAGCCACCATCTACTACAGCTACAGTAGCCAGCGGCTTCGTAAGTGTAATTGGGAAACGTCGTCGCATGGATGGTGTACTGTAGTAAACATGTGAATACGGTAGTTCTCCTTACAGTTGAGTGACGATGAAGAGTTCTTCGATGCTACATCGGAACGAGGTGATGCAGAGGAGGCGACGTCTCCGAATGAATCATACACCACTGCACCACGACCACCATCAGGTACGGTAATTGGATATTATTGATTTGATTTGAAGGGGGATAATATTCATTGATTTGCAACAATGATCATGAACTGCGAGATAATAGATATAGGTATTAATAGATCATGTAATGCGATTTGCATTACATTAATGCCCATTTTGTGGACTAGAATGACTGTTCGAATAAGCTCATTATACTTTTGATGCAATATTTATGGATCATTTATCATCGATCATTTACCATTGTTAATAGATTAGTCTCATAGTGAAATAACCCTATCTTTACTGTTCATTCCCTCCATGCAACGTCTAAAGAAGCGGTTTGCTTTGTCTAAACAGCAAGTGCATTCTGAGCCTAGCAATGCACCTCAGATGAATATTGGTGTGGTGGTGTTGAGTGTGTACGACTACAGTAAACCATTGTATTTGTAGACCACACCAACTCGGATATCACACCAGTCTCGAGCACCACCGACTTGACTACGGTCGTTGAAAAGGAGACTGAGAGGGTCAGTTTGCGATTACTGTAGTTCAATCGATAATTAGCTTTATTATCGATTTAATCTTGATACCTTCAGCATCTTCCCTTTGGCTGCTTTGATTCTCCAGCGTTCTCACAGTCACACACTCTGTCTGCAGAGGTACGGTAACTACATCTTGATTCGTTGACTGAGTATCATGATCTACCCGTTGACAATCAACCAATCTATCGATTTACCGTATTTCAGGTCCATCGCCTCGTCAAAGATCAGTTGGATTATGCATTGAATGGTGAGATTATTGATTATTGATACGCCAAGCTTGTGATTTGCTTGCGGTAATAGTGATTGAGTGATAATGACCATACTACTTTTTGCTTTATCTTGATTATTGATTTATTGATTGATTCAGGCGCGTCTGATCCCACCCTGTGGACATTGTTCGCTAGCGATGGTGAGATGAAGATGTACAAGCGAGAGGTACGGTAGAGATATTGATTGATTGATTGATAAATCAATACTGATTGATAATATTGATCGATTGATATTCAGATCGAACAAGATGGCCTCCCCGTTGATCCTCTCAAGGCACTCCATTCAGTCAAGGGAGTCTCAGCTCTAGAGTATATGCACTACTTCTTCGATGCACAGTACAAGATGGGATGGGATCATACTCTTGACGCGATGAAGGTGGGTGTACTGTAGTCTGATTGAGTTATTGATTGATTGAAGGTGATTGAGAAGATCTCGGATGATCTCGTGGTACTCCATCAGAAGCACAAGACTGTCAGTATTGTATTATATTTTCGGTGAAATACGAAGCTTGAATTACTTTTCATAGTCTTTAGCAAATAAATGTAATGGTTGAAACAGGAAAATGCCAGTTAATGTACGGCTTATCATCAGTTTGCTTGTAGTCTAGACTGTAGTTTGTAATGTTGTAATTGTGCACTCCCTGGCATATCTACCGTACTCAAATGAATCATCATCTTACCGTATCCGTACCATAATCTCGATACCGTAATCAGGTGTGGCCAGCAGCTCCTCGTGAGTCACTCTTCTGGTCTCATCTCCGTAGAGTCGATGAAAGAAGATCATCGGGTGCTCATGACTGCTATATCGTGTGTAATAAGGATATCAAGAGGGCAGATGTGCCGGTTGGTTGATCTTTGATCTTTGAACTTTATATTTTGAAGTTTGTAGCTTGGAAATTGGTATAGACAGTTTAATTTTAAATATTATTTTGATTGAATGACATAATTATCATGGAGTCGCTAGGAGAGATATTTATTATAATATTTATATTATTCCTTTCAGCTCGGTTCATCGTCTGCCGTTCGTGTTGGACTCACCGTATCGATGATTTGCGAGACTCATATCGATAATCCACAGGTGCATATTTGAATCTCCCGCCTTCTACCGTAATCTGTAGCCAAGATTTGAAATATTAATTTCTTTGACATTCAGAACCTTCCACTGTCTGAGCTGCCCCGTAGTGCCTTCACGTGCAAGATCATCTACGTTTCCTCTGGTGAGTATCGTATGCCTCAAGTCTTACTGTAATCTTATCTGCGGTACCTTTAGATAACGGAGACTATTGGTTACTGTACATTTTCGTAATTGATTATCTTAATGATTATTTCATTTCAGTCCATCCTGGTGGTTGGGTTCCCACATCGGCCCTTCGTCATGTCTACAAACGAGAATATCCAAAGTTCCTTCGTACCTTCACTACATTCGTTGTTGATCGAGTCAAGAACCAAGAGAAAGTGGCCATCTGAAGATCCCTTGAGCTATTATACGGATACGGTCCCGGCTTCCAAACATTCCCCCGTTTTAAATATTGATTGATTCATTTTAGCTGACTTTTATCCACTATATTTGTTCACTTGCTAATGCTATAACTGAGTTCACTTCCACTCCCCCCCCCCCCCCCCCAAAGAGCACATCCCCAATAGTCTGTTTTGTTGTACAGCAATGCTACATAAGTGTATACTATACTATCTATATTCCCCGTGTACTGTAACATCAAATACGATATTATAATCATTTTGCAATGCCTCTTTTTGTGATACGGTAATCAGATTACGGTAGAGCCCTTTTGTGAGACATAATTGTACGTACACGATCACTACCAACACTGATGAATCAGAGTCTTTTTCCCCCTAATTTGCCTCCTTTTGTCTTTTGCCCTCTAAGCATTTCCAAGCTTGTTTTAAAGTATTACAAGTGTACATATGCCCACATGGTGAATGATTATGGCCCAAAGTGTACTGTAAATAAATTTGACATGGTGTCATTTGAGAAACGTCGACTTGTTCTGCACAACAAAGGTTATGAGGCCTGAGAGTATTGTAACTAGGAGCATGGTGTGGCGATGGTGTGCTTACCGTATACCTTTTGTAGATTACGAATGTGACGTGCTGATTTACTAATTTGTGTGCCAAATATCGATTTATAGTCTACTACTGACAATGAAGACCAAGAGTGGTGAGTACTAAATAATGTTTAAATATCGTAATCCAAGCAATATCGATTAGCTTTGCACGTATGAAATTCAGGAATTTGATAATTTGTCCAAATATATTGATAGAATGAGGCAGATCATCCAGAAGAAGTTATTGATATGGCAATGTGACAGGAACATATGAAGAATGTATGACAAGAAGATATAACCATTGATAGACTACCGTAACCCTGGTTTCGTTTACACCGTATCCTCTGCATACTGTACAATGTGGACAATGCAATATCCATTAGTATCCTTTCAACAGTACCTAATGTTGATCTACGTGAAAACACTAAGTGATTCGATGGGTATTTGCTCTTTAGCTTGCCTCTATCTACTTCCGTTACTCTCCTCTTCTGATACACACACACTCTCGCTTTCTCTAACTGTATGAACCCTCTTGATTTAGTACGCTCTCTCGCTCCATTCTATAAGTGATTATTGTAGTTTAGGCGTGTGAGAGCACAGTGGGTTGTTCAGAAGTTAAGTGGCGGTAGAATAAGTTATAGTTCACATAGTGCAGTCCTTATTTCACTGTCCTTTGATATAACGCCAATTGGTGTGCGGTGCGCTAACCCGTTGATCACGGGTTTCACGAATACCTTATCCTTTTTTTCAAAGTTACGGTTGATAATATATCTGATCTTAGTATGTTCTCTGAATCATAAAACACAATAGTAATAGAAAACTCTCCAAAGATGGACTTTTTGATTATTGATCGATGAATATTAATCATTGAATATTGATGATCGCCCATTGTCCAACCAGTTTGTATGTTTATTTAGTCTTTCTATTACTCAACTCAAGAATGACTTCTACTATGCAGTTCTTGTTTCGTTCACTGTTCTATCTACTCCGTCATCCTGATTCAGGATCATTGATGTATCCTTACACTAAATGATTAATATCCATCCTATTGAATCATGGTGTCTATCTCTCGTCTGATATAGGGATGTAGTTACTCCTCTCCATCTGGTGTCTTGATGTAGAATCATTGTTCCTTCCACTCATTGGACATTAATCAATCTCCCTGAAAACTACTCTCATTTACTCTGAAAACTGCGCCCTCCATTGGTGATTATAATAGTCTTTTAGAAACGCGCAATCTTTCTCTAACTCTATTTCTGTGTCTATCTCTTTGTCCGTCTCTGTGTAACACATCTAGCTGTCCCACTCGGACTCTTTCTTCCTCTCTCTCTCTCTCTCTCTCTCTCTCTCTCTCTCTCTCTCTCTCTCTCTCTCTCTCTCTCTCTCTCTCCCTCTCTCTCTCCCTCCCTCCCTCTCTCTCCCGCTCTCTCTCTCTCTCTCTCTCTCTTTCTCTCTCTCTCTCCCTCTCTCTCTCTCTATCCCTCTCTCTCTATCCCTCTATCTCTCAAGTTCCCTCTTTCTCTCTCCAAAACTCGACTAAAACTGCTGATCGTCTAAAGTGAATGTTTTGCTGTTCCCTCTTTCCATTCACTCAATATCTCATTCGGTTTCCCCTTCTTCCTTTTGACTATTATTTATTCTCTCTATTGTGAAAAGAATATTGATTGATTTATATGGCTTATTGGTGGATGAGGGGGGGGGAGTTATTCCCCAACTTCTATAGCTGACTATAATCGTATCTCGCTTCTTTTATGTGTCATGTGTACTTTTAAAGTAGAATGTAGGATGTGTAATAGTCTGGTATACTGTAAGTGATTAGCGTATCTTCTAGTCCTCTTTTACAATACTCTATGGAATATAGAATCTAAGAAAGTTCTGCATACCTTTTATTATCTAATCGGGTATAAAACATATCTAATCAAGTGTTGGATCAACTATAACCAAACGATACGATATAAGCGAGAGTGTCTGATATAAGGTTTGATCCTGCTAGAACTTTGATGTTCTTATCAGACTATAATCTAGGGTGTGACGGTGAGAATATTCATTACTTCCTGAGGCGTATGCATGAACATTGACAATCGGTTTGCCAACGTCTCTATTTGTTGTTCTCTCTCTAGTTACAACGATTTGTCTGTCTCACAAATTTGGATTTGACAAGCGGATAAGGGAGATTATCCGAGTAGTGCAGTTTGTAAAGTATTTGGAATATTTTCATCCGATTGCAGTCATTTTTTGAATACACTTTTCTGTATTGGATATTCCATTATTATAAGGTCGAATGTGTTCAAAAGAAAATAAATGAAGTGAAATGAAGAAGGGGATGTGACCGTTTTGTATGATTTATTTCAATATCGAACGAAGCATGATAAAAAATAAAATATAGTATAACGACTTCCTTTGCGCGAATAATGGTTCTGTGTTTCTCTCTCATGATAATATTATAATAATAATAATATTAGTATTATTATTACTCATCTCATGACATGTCCATTGTATGCATAGCCTATTGTGAATGGAATGGTATGAACGATTCTTTTTTTTGTCCCCTTCCCCCCAGTCAATCGAATTGAGTCATGCGTCCATCTTAGTAGTCCATGATTCATTAGAGAGAAAGACGTCTTGAACAGCATTTGTCATGCTATTGATTTATTTGATTATGTGATTATTGATTGATTGATTCCAGATGCCCATGAGGGTACGGTAGAGGAACGTCAACGATTAGATCGTGAACGGGACGTGGAGAGGGATTCGAGGTATGCGAGAGATTATTATTTTTTGTTTAAAATTCTTTTGTAATTGTTTTTTGAGAAAACCACCGAATTTAGTTTCTTTGATTTATACTTGTGCATGCCCTCGTTCATTACAGTACACCTCTACCTCTTCCCCGTTCATCATCATACAGTATGCGGTGGTATCGACGAACGAGATGGATTACGATAGCCGTGGTTATTGTAATCATCGCAGCGATTGCTCTGGTTAGTGTTAAAGGGTACGCCAAAATTACCCGAACGTTGTTTAATATGATTTCCACCCTCGGAATGTGAATTTTGACGCATCCTGTATATTGATTTATTGATTTAATTGACACTACTATGCTGAATCGATGATATTTCAATAATTATTAAGACATATTTGCTGATTTATTTATTGATTGATTGAATCGATTTAGTTGATCGAGGAGCTGTGGTACGGTAATGCCTTTATCTGGCACATGAATCGATTTAACGCCGAGATCTATCGACCGATTACCGTACACCGGAGTGGTGCGTAGTGTGGTGTATTCTGTCATTTCTAACACGATTGTCATTCAGGCACACCACCATCCATCGCCATTGTTATCGTGTTGAAGGACGCCTTGCACGGAGATGAATATGGTAGGTGAAGGAACTGGATGTTGATCTTTGATCTCTCGTCCTCTTATTTGACCTTTGATCTCTCGTCCTCTTATTTGAACTTTGATCTCTCATCCTCTTGTTTGATCTTTGATCTTTGATCTTTCAGCTCTCGCTTCCTCCACCGTCCACTGCTACGCGGGACTCCACGGATACAATCTTCTCGTGGTCAATGCCGCGGCTAATCCAGTCTACAAGACAGAATGTCCACAGCCTGATGTATGAACGTTGTCTTTGAAGTCCGTACTTTGATCTTTGATCTTTGATCTTTGTAGTTCATGTTCCATCGCCATTGCGTTCTACGTCATCTAATGGAAGATATGGACGAGGATTGGATACTCTTCCTTGATGCAGATATTGGTGTAATCAATCCTAATCATCTCATTGGTCAGTTTTAAAGTTGGATCTTTAATCTTTACGTAGTTTGATCTTTGATCATTGATCTTTGCAGAGGAGTATCTGCCAACGAACTCCAGCACACACATCGTCTTCTACGATCGGATCATGAACCACGAAGTGATGGCGGGGTCATATCTTCTGAGGTATGGTAGAATCATTGATTGATTATCAATCGATCGATTGATATATCGTAGTCATATTTATCCATATCCATTCAGGAACAATGAATACTCTCGTCGTTTCCTCAAGTACTGGGCTGATTACTACTTCTCACTCCCGGGTGAGGGCACGTTTCATGGTACCGACAATGGAGCACTACATGTAGGTTGATCTTTGATCTTTGATCTTTTCATATTTGGATTCTGATCTTTGTAGTCTATAGCCTGATGTTTTAGAACGTCCTTCTCGAGTTTACGTTGCCGGAGTTGAGAGATGAGCGAGCACGTTGCGAACGAGTATGGCATCGATCGAGGTTAGTCGCTAAAAATCAAAGATCAAAGTACAACGAGAGATCAAAGATCAAACTACAGTCGTATTTCAGAGATTTCCCCAGCCTGGGCGAGTACGTGTCGTGCACTCGTGAAATCATGAAGGGAAAGGACTTGGGTGGAATCGAGATACGGAATAAGGTATACGGTAGTTTATCGTTCATCGATAATCGACACAATCAATACTCTACTATAGACGAACGCGATGCGCTGGTGTCGTGATGGATGGCTGACAAATAATGTGTGGTCCGACCATGATTTTATGGTACACGGATGGCAGAAGAGGTATACTGTAGTTATTGATTGAAATGAGCATCTGTGAAAGAGTAGTGAATGAGAAGACGTGAATTGTAATAGCATGAGATCCTTTATGTTTCAATTAGACTCATATTTCTTTCTGTTTTCTCATTGGTTCATGCACCATTGTTGCTACTGTAGTTCTTGACTATTCCGTAATTATATATTTATTCCTTTGAGACGTCTGGACATTCTCACCTTTGCTCGATGGCATTCTCCTCTGACTCGTTCTCCAATGGCTGGCCATCATTCTATTCCATTAATGACCATAAGCCAGCCAGAAGATCTATTGAGAGAGTGCGCCACTAATCGGCCATTCGCCAATCATCGATGGTCCTACAAGGACTCATTCATAGAGACTGATGGTCAGATAGCATCGAGAATACGGTTTACGGTAGATGCTTTAGATGAGGATAGAAAGATTACGGTAGCCAAATTGAAAGACGAGAAGATATTACTGTAAAGAGTTCACTTTTTTATTGATTTTTCCATTGCCAATACGGATACCTGTTTTGCTTTAACGTGTTATACTTTTCTACTTTATTTCAAATAGTTGTTTTTATACATAATCAATCATTGTTATACATGCTTTTAGGTGCTTGTGTCTAGATTTTTCACTTTTTAAGGGTATATATATCAGAAATTCATATATTAACCAGTTCTAGAGATTTTATGTTCTTAATTTGTTAATGTAATTCATAATTTGTACTAGATTCTCTTACATTTCTCGTAAATATTGATTATTGATTGATTTTAGAAGTTGTATATTTGTATATATATATATATTGAATGAAACGAATTGGATGTTGTCAGATATCTTGATAATACAGTTACAGTTACAGTCAATGTAGTAGGGGATTCGGTAATCAGTAAGGACAGTATGGCTTGTTATGAGAAGGCCCACTTTGGATGATTACGGTATCCATCCTGTCCTCTCGTGATATTTATAATTAAAGTAAAAATATCAATTTATGTGGCTTTAATTTTTATTTATCGATTTTAAGACAGTCCTTGTGCACCTGGGCCATGTTATCAGTATCTCTTTGTGCATTGGGAACGTTAAGTTCTTCTCATTGTAAAATCAATCGATATATCGATTAGTAGATCAAAATGAGTACACCATTCGCTTGAATGAGATCGGTCTATGGATGTTCTCCATTACTATTCCTGGAGGTACAATCCATATCCCCAGACATCACTCGTGTGTAGAGGTGTCCACTGTATTTGGATCGTTTGAAATACTGCTTAATCGTGAATAGATGAAAATATGTACCATATTTCTGCACTCCGGAGAAGTTGATATTAAAGCCAGTCTTTCCACTCGACTGAAAATGTATAGCATTTTTATTTTGTAATTTAAATTCATCTAAAATATTATGTTTATTAAATATTGTAAACGGCCATTATTTTCAGTTGTGCAGGGAAATACTTCAAGGGATAGATGAATGGCCATGCTAATTTCTTGCATATCACTTATCCTTTGCATAGACATTCGAGGGCCTTCATCTTCAATACTCATCCACACTATCTTTGCTATTCTTTGTTTGATTGACGTAACAACCTCGTGGAAGAAATAGCAAAGTGCAACAGAAATCACTACCTTATGGTATTGTGATCTATCTCGATAATATATATTTATCATTGCTACGTATTATTATATTCTGAAGTCCATAATTATGATCTAGACGAGAGAAAAAAGAACCAATCTTCTGCATAGTCTCAACTTATGAGATTTTCTCAAGACTGTCAGACATTCCACACCTTCGTCTATATTATAATTATAATGTGAGATATCTTTGACAAAGGTCTTTGTGTCGTTGTCATGAGAATGAAATAACTTGAGAAATGAAGAGATCTTTCACAGTCGGTGCTCACCCATTAACTTCCACTGCATGCATTTCAATCTTTATCATGGTAAAACTGGAAATATCTAGGAAATATCTTTAATAATAAAAATATTTACCTTGTCACCATATTACTGCAAAACAGTGGGAATCTTCCTGTCCACAAAATCTATCTCTTATTGTTAGTCTCTGATTATGAGATAATTCATCCCCATTCAAGAAAACGTCCGTATAAGAAACATGATGAGTATAATCAAATAACTGTTCGATATATATAAAAAAATCAATGCGGACATTGTTGTTCAAATGTTGTCACATCTTTTGATGTATGATAAATAAATAAAGAACCCACGATGACGTTACGTTGTTCGTTCAGGGTTTGTGTGTAATTAATGCAAATTCTTTTCTGCTATTTTAAATATATCAGGTCGACTCATATGTATTTTCATATATGTCTTTCTAAAAAAAACAAATTTGTCTTGACAGTGAATAAGCAAAACAATTAAATGTATGATCCATTTTCTTCGCCAACTTATTGTCAGCGTTTATGCAAACTAGAAATTCGTTCCTTTCAAAACTCCGGAGTCTACGAGTTGAATAAGTGAACGAGTCGTGACTCAATATTGAGGTGCTTATCATCATTGAACGTACTTCCTTCGAGGGATCAAGATCAAAAGATGACTAAATAGTCATAAGGGGCAATCCTATTGGGACAGTGCTCTTCTAGCTTTTTTCACTCTCTATTCGTGCCAGAATGGTAATATTGGTCAAGGATATTTTAAAGGGTGAGAGGCACTGTTAAATGTCCGATAATTTCTCTCACGTTTTCCGACATGCAAAAATATAATGAACATACTATGGACAGACCGTATACGAATTTCCTTTCACTACGGTTATACTTTTTGTAATCTTTTCGTGTCTGCACTCAATTTGATTATGTGTGTGAATGCGAATACTTTCGTGATCTTTTAAGATCACTCCCATGTCAGAGAAATATTACAGTAAGAAATTTATGATATGTCAGAGTTGCTGAAGGTGAACTTTGTAACCGGAACGATATATGTCAAAGATCAAACTATATACATGTCTGAAAGATAGCAAACTATATCTGTAGGGTATCTATGACGCAACAATTAGCGATATGTTCTTTCATATATGAGATAACTTAGTTAGCTTACTCCATTCTCCGTTACTATTTCGCTTGAGAGAGCATTATCCAACGTGTCTTTTTGAGAGACTATGGTGTAATTTATTTTTTCTTTAAGGTAATCCAGTTAGACAACCTTTCTCTAATGTACGAGAGTTTGCCGTGAGTGCAAGAACTTATCCCTATTACCCGAATATTCTTTGGAATTCTTCTTTACGACCAAAATTGATGAAGTCTACATTAGGATTTATTTATCTGGGTCTGAGGCAGAACCTTAATATTAGGGTATAATAATCCAACTGATATTAAGATTCTCGGGATAATGATCCATTAAATGTAGTATCTCACGACAGTTCAGATCCACTTCCTCAATCTATTTTCATGAAACCTTTCATCATCAGAAGAAGAGATGATTCTAAAAACTAGTCTGGGACTATTTCTTCAATTTATTATTATGAATATCATTCATTGGACTTTTGATCCTATGATTAATCTTTTTTATTCTTTGGTAAAGGCACACCCGAGCTAATTTCACTCTCCGCTCAGCAATACTATTTCGTAGACAAAGACAGCGATAGAGTTTGATATTATTTAAAACGCGGTCTCTGTAAGAACGTCAGAATTCCGACTGAACATGGCACAGTATTTTCAAAATGGTCCGATTTCGCTCAAACTTTCAGGGCAGAGTGCCTAGGGGGTGGGATACACTTCAGCCAAAAAATTGGACCCATAGGTTGATCTTTGATCTTTGATCTTCGGAATTTTCCACGTAATATTAACCCCTCATGCTATACACCATTCGATAGAGCGTGAAAAGTTGTGCCAGGAGCCAAATGTTCGAAGGTGTAGGTGCTCTTGTATTCGAGAAACATAAGAAGATGTCGAAAAATAGCGTGATCTCTATTTTCAAAAAATATTTTCGCAATGTTCCAATAGCGGCCGCCCCCTAGAAATTATGGTGAATATGCAAAATTGTATGGAGAATCCGATAAAAATAGTCTCCAGTCTGTCCGACATACCAGGCATGCACTTTTTCGCGAAAACTAGCGTTAGCTAGCGTAGCTAAGTTAGCGACCCGGGTTCGAGTCCACCTCCCGCATCAAATTTTTGCAACTTTTTTTCGACCACTAATTCAGCTCAATTCAACAAAATTTCATAATTCATGTGTTTTCACAGTGGTCTGACAATTGCTTGACTAATTTTTAAGTGATTTCATGTTTATCTGGTGTTACATTTTCACGCGGTCATTCGAAATAGTGTTACATTCGGAAAAGTGCCCACCAACTTTGATTTTGAAGTGTTTTGGGTCCCAAGGGCCCTTATTGTCAATTGGGATACGGTAAGAAGTTACCGTAACCATGGATCAATAATTAATCTAACTAACTAACTAACTATTCTAGTCAAACTAGTCTAGTCTAACTATTCTTATTTTTCATTGTTGAAATTGTTTGATAAATTGTATTCCTCCGATCTAGTCTGGGTAGTTGGAACATCAAAGACCTTATATCTCCTGAAATCCGGGGGGCGATCGTTTTCCCAACGATCATTTGCACAACGGATCATAAATCGGTTGGGATTTGGCGTATGGCAAAAATGGCTAAAATCGAAAAATTGATGATGACCCGAGATCAAATACTAGTTGCAATTATATCAACAGTGAGCTTTTATCTTTCTGGATACAGCAACCCGAACTACCGTAATCTAGCTACCGTAACCTGCAATATTATTGCGAAATGCACTTAAAATCCCGGTCCGATTACAGTAGTTCTGGTAACCAGAAAGATTTCAACCATGAACCAGGGGTCATGGGTCGACCGAAAAAAATCAGTTCGCGATTCCTAACGGTTACGGTAGCCCAATACCGTACACTCCCACTGATAGTAATGATACAACTTTGGTTGCCATACGCCAAATCCCAACCGATTTATGATCCGTTGTGCAAATGATCGTTGGGAAAACGATCGCCCCCCGGATTTCAGGACATATAAGGTCTTTGATGTTCCAACTACCCAGACTAGATCGGCGGAACACAATTTATCAAACAATTTCAACAATGAAAAATAAGAATAGTTAGACTAGACTAGTTTGACTAGAATAGTTAGTTAGTTAGTTAGATTAATTATTGATCCATGGTTACGGTAACTTCTTACCGTATCCCAATTGACAATAAGTGCCCTTGGGACCCAAAACACTTCAAAATCAAAGTCGGTGGACATGTTTCCGAATGTAACACTATTTCGAATGACCGCGTGAAAATGTAACACCACATAAACATGAAATCACTTAAAAATTAGTCAAGCAATTGTCAGACCACTGTGAAAACACATGAATTATGAAATTTTGTTGAATTGAGCTCAATTAGTGGTCGAAAAAAAGTTGCAAAAATTTGATGCGGGAGGTGGACTCGAACCCGGGTCGCTAACTTAGCTACGCTAGCTAACGCTAGTTTTCGCGAAAAAGTGCATGCCTGGTATGTCGGACAGACTGGAGACTATTTTTATCGGATTCTCCATACAATTTTGCATATTCACCATAATTTCTAGGGGGCGGCCGCTATTGGAACATTGCGAAAATATTTTTTGAAAATAGAGATCACGCTATTTTTCGACATCTTCTTCTGTTTCTCGAATACAAGAGCACCTACACCTTCGAACATTTGGCTCCTGGCATACCTTTTCACGCTCTATCGAATGGTGTATAGCATGAGGGGTTAATATTACGTAGAAAATTCCGAAGATCAAAGATCAAAGATCAACCTACGGGTCCAATTTTTTGGCTGAAGTGTATCCCACCCCTAGGCACTCTGCCCTGAAAGTTTGAGCGAAATCGGACCATTTTGAAAATACTGTGCCACCCCCTCCAACGTTCTTACAGAGACCGCGTTTTAAACAATCATCCCACAATTTATTTCCTCATTGAATGCTCCTTCAGTTGTTCAATCTGAATCAAAGATCCGTTTTTTGCATTATGAAAAAAAGATGCCCAGTGTTGAAGAATGTGCTTGATAGGTGGAAGATGAAAGATTCAAGTTCTGAAAGTATATTCATTTGTATATTTATTCATTATCTGTATGCGAAGTTAGTCACTCTAAATGTTAATTTAGTTTTATTTTATCGTACATAGTAAAAAAAGATAGAACAAGTACATAAGATACAAATTAAATGAATAAAATTAAGCAAGGAGAAATAAAATGGGGAAACAATGGGAGTGCGGGAGGAGAAGATAGTCAGGTAGTTCTCTATAACCTCTTGTGAAGATCAAAGATCATTCCATGAATAATATTGTAATAATGAATCGATTGAATATAATTTTGATCGACGAGTTTATTCATATTGAATTGATTAGAATTATGTAAAATTGATTTCTATATTTTTTATGACATCTTCAATTGATATTTCTCAATGAAACATTTTGCTCTTCGAACTTTCAATCAAATAGGTCCAAATTAATCAGTGCATTAAATTCTAGTCCTACTACTATTCCAAAAATGTAGAGTTACTTATCGTAATCTTATCCAAATCTTTCATGGATTATTCCATTCCCATGATTCGTTTACATTATAATCTCCTACGCGTTCTGTCCCAGACCAAGAATGGACTCCGCCCACTTTCCCAGTTGAGTAGTTAATATATATTTAATAGGAGTCGAACAGTTCCTTTTACAGTGGACAATGATCCCTCAAGTGATGCCAGTATGGAATGTCAACTCTTATTGGTTTTATAATTGCAGGTTTATATTTTATAATTTAAAATGACACTCCGATTTGAATCTCTCCGCTCTAGCTACACTCTCTTGCTTTCTTTACGAGAGAGTATTGCCAATGCGGAGAGCAAAATTAGCTTAGGGTGTGCCTTTTAGATATCATTATAAGTTTTTAATTCTTTTAGCTCCATTCATGCACCGGGTCAATGGTGGACCGACAATTACGGTCAATCATCGTATCCACTCGCAATATGGTCAATTCTCTTTGGATCAATCACTTTGGTACTCTTGAAACGAAATTCCAGGTTACTGTAACGTTTGTTTTAGATTCTCTATGTACCATGCATGAAAGCTCTGTATACCGAGCGTAAACTTGCTTGCTATAAGGTATATAACTTCTATCTAGGTTCTTTTTATACTATTCGAAATGTTGTAGATAATGTTATGGATCGGTTTGATTGACTTTGTCGCATTGTATGTCAATTCTGTTTCATTTGGAGGATTATTGATTGAAGGAGCTGTTTATTGTTCGCATCCTACTTATATTTGGATCACGGGATGTCTGGGAATGGGTACGGTTATTTAGCAGAGATCAAAGATCAAAGATAATAACAGTCGTCGTTTAAGGAGCTTGGTGTGGAGACTGCATTGGATGTTTGATGTTGGTCATGAATCGTATTGCAGAACAACTTCATTACGGCGCTTATATAAATGTAAATTCCACGTTTTTCAAAGTTCCCAACTCTGTTCTGTGAACTGATTTGGATAAGACTCACCATCAACTTCCATCAGTTTCAAACTTGAATTTCAGAGGAAAACTACTTATATTCTTGTGCTAATGACAGCCTATATGATGTTCTTCATGGTTTTCACTCCACCGGTACCTCGATGTAAATTAAATTTATATTTAAAGTATATTTTAAAGGTTCTTATGAACGCTCCGGCTAAAGCAATGTTTTTCGATCCGTTTATCATGAAGGATCAGGAAACCGTGAGTGGTCTTTCCTTATTTCAAAGTAGTAATTGATCTTTCGAGACTTGCAATTACATACATTCATACATCTGATGAAACTTGGTTCCCTTTTAAAAGATACCTATTATCTTTTTGGTCTGCTGAGTATTCCTATATTCAGATTTTGAAAGTTTACAATAAAACATTTCAGTATGTCAGTTGGTTACACACAGTCAATAACATTCTCGTTGTTCTATCGTCAACTTTATTCTATTTGGCTTTGTGTATGGTACTCACGATCAGAAATGTTAGTTCCGCATGAAAATTAATGAATATTTTTTTAAATGACTTATCGATTTTCTAGGCATCTTTGTCTGCAATGCAAACTTCAACACGAAGTGTATCAAGAATCTTTCGTAGTCATGCGGTATTTGGTTCTTTTATAGAAACATAATTAATGATTGATTACAGATTTTCATGCAAGCCACACTGATTTGTCTATTTAATGTTGTTGCTTCATTGATGTAAGTTATTTTAGAATTCAATATGGCTTGGTCGAATTGTTAACATGTGCTCGCTGCGTCTAGCTGCGGATCGCATTTGGATTTTTATTTCATATTTTATTTTAGCTTAGTAGGACTATTTTTAAATTCTCAAAGTCCATAATAAAAAGTCCTTTTGATGGCTAAATAAAATGAAATGATTGATGAGAAAATAAATTATAGAGCAAATCACAATGGTCCGAAAATTGGTACTGTGAATTAAAAACAATCTTACAGCACTTTCGCAAAATACAGTAAATTTTCCCAGTAAATTAGTTTTCCATCATTTGCGGTCCAATGTGATCTGTCTTAAAAATTTTTCCCATTAAAAGTTTGATTCATTTTCTTTAGCACTAACCGAACTTTTTTCTTTGCTAATAGTAACCCATGATAGACTTTGAGAATTGAAAAATATTTTTTTAAAACTCAACCGAGCATTACCGTATCCTTATTTTGAGAGAAAGATTTTTTTATTTTAAAATAGTTGTTGTGGCAACAATCCCTGGAGTTTCGTTAGCGCTAGTAATTAAAACTTTTTTTAACGCTTGTGATCAAAATATTCGAAAATTATACTATGTAATAGTGTTTTGACCATGGCTCTGCTTTTTTCTGCAGTGTCCTGTATATGTAATATGAAATATACTGGAGCGACAATAATATATCGTATTTTTAGATACGTCTACATGAACTTTTTCCAAGCTCCGGTAGAATTCTCAGAGATTGGACAAATCTGCTGGCAATTAAGCCATGGTAAGGTTGGATTTAGAGTTCAAACATGCTCACTTTTAACAAATTAAACTTTATAAATCCATGTCAACCATGCTTCCTTGCTCTTTGGATTGAACAAAATTAACACTGATCTGGATAATCCAATGTAATTAAAAATGACTTTTCTACGAAATATGGAATGAATACATCGAAACAGAAAATTGGTTTGGTGTATGAGATTGGGAAAGATGAATAAATAAATATAAATAAATTGTTATCGAATTGATGGCTATAGATAACACCAATATCTTTTTTTCTGGACTGTGACGTATTTTATGCCCGTTTCTGACTTACTCTTCTGTACAAAGTGCTGATAAGATAAATATATTTTTTGTACGCATTTTATTGAAACCGAACTATTTTCAGGTTCTCCTCCATTCATTTATCTCTCTCTCAATCGAACAATAAGAGGACATGTACGTAATATGATCAGGAAATCCTCTAGAATAGCATCAACACCAACTGTCAAAACCACATATTAGTTATCTAGAAGATTAACACTATAAACTGCTTTGTCTTCGTAATGTATTGTTCACTTTTATTCGCACTAGGTCGGATGAGAACCGACTGGACGATAACTGTTTGCATATGAGAGACAAGCGCTAATGAATAGACAAAGTATGTTCTCATTCATCGGTTCTCATCCGACCTAGTGCCGTTTATTATTTCTCATGGTGCAATAAATCTCATGAACTTCTGTGTCATAAACGATTTACAATTTACTTCCACCCACACCTTCCATTTATGCAATTTCATGCCTGATAAGGCAGAGAGACATTTTCATTTGGCCAAACGTATCATTTGAAACACGGACGATCATTGGGGAGCATGAAAGGCTCTCATATGAACACATTTTCCTCCAATCTTTGCATGTGTCCAGATAATTATGGATATCAAGTTTCAAAATAAGCAAACAAGGATTATCAATCTCATTTATCTCATATCGTTTTGCGCTTTTGATTTCCTGGTGGTTCCATCGGAATAGATGAAAGAGCTAAAACACTACGTAACGCTAATTTTCGAGATTGAAAGAGTCATGGAAAGATAAAAGAATTTACCCAGATTTTACGGAACTCTGAGTGAAAGATTATAGAAGGAATGTTCGTTCTTACTAGAAGCTTAACAGTTCAAAATTCAAAGGACTAATTATCTTATGCGACTTACAGTAGCGCCTTAAAGTCTTAATACACTTTTTAGTTCTGCTGCCATTTTGGCGTCAGATGAGATATCAAGCTGAAACTTGTACATGATGTACCCACAGTATGTACGTATTCGATCCTCTTATAAGGTCTCACGGGCCTTTCTGGTTATTGCATAGTGATGACGCTACCGAACAATACTTTTTCGAAAATTCATTATTCTTTCAGGGATTTTTTCGTACTCATCAAACTTCGTGGGCATTGAGAGAACAACAAGGCCTATCCAGAGAAAAAGTTTCAGGTTGCTGCGAATTCGGGTATTGGCTGCAGACTTGCTGCAACTTTGTTGTCGCAAAATCATATATCGGCTTCTAGAAGAGCTTTAAAGGAGTTCAAAGCAGCAAACTGATTCTCTCGGTGAATCCTAATGATTCTGTGAGTATGGTACCGCTTGCATATCATTCACCCTCATGTATCGAAAAAGTCACTTTTTTAAAAGACCAAACTTTGAAAAATCACAATTCTGGGAGGCGGACACTATAAAATTCTGGTTTTTCGATAGGAATGTTGAAAATATATTAATTTATCGATTCCCCGCTTTTTAGAGCGATTGCTATTCTTTCTTGCTTGCGGCAGTCGATTATCTGAAGGATAGTCGTTTAGGCCGCGCTCCCTTCTCATCACGCGAGCGGCAAACATTTCTGGGTCTTCGACACTGCTCAATGACGATTTAGCCGCTTATTGCGACTTTTATTGGTCAGGATAGAGAGACACTTTATGAATGGAGTTTTTGATCTTTGATCTTTGTGTTTTCGATCTATGATCTTTTATCTGCATGTTTTTCGTCAAATTTTGCTCAAAATCACAATGAAAAGTTGTTTCATTCGATAACAGAAGATCAAAAACGCTTTCTTTTATAGACTACGATGTTCACGATTAGCGACATTACGTTTTAGAGTTATTTCATCTATCAAATCTCGTTGAGTAGTGTCGAAGACCCAGAAATGTTTGCGGGTCGCGTGATCACCACGTGATGAGAAGGGAGCGCGGCCTAAACGACTAATCGTGAACATCGTAGTCTATAAAAGAAAGCGTTTTTGATCTTCTGTTATCGAATGAAACAACTTTTCATTGTGATTTTGAGCAAAATTTGACGAAAAACATGCAGATAAAAGATCATAGATCGAAAACACAAAGATCAAAGATCAAAAACTCGATTCATAAAGTGTCTCTCTATCCTGACCAATAAAAGTCGCAATAAGCGGCTAAATCGTCATTGAGCAGTGTCGAAGACCCAGAAATGTTTGCCGCTCGCGTGATGAGAAGGGAGCGCGGCCTAAACGACTATCCTTCAGATAATCGACTGCCGCAAGCAAGAAAGAATAGCAATCGCTCTAAAAAGCGGGGAATCGAATAATTAATATATTTTCAACATTCCTATCGAAAAACCACAATTTTATAGTGTCCGCCTCCCAGAATTGTGATTTTTCAAAGTTTGGTCTTTTAAAAAAGTGACTTTTTCGATGCATGAGGGCGAATGATATGCAAGCGGTACCATACTCACAGAATCATTAGGATTCACCGAGAGAATCAGTTTGCTGCTTTGAACTCCTTTAAAGCTCTTCTAGAAGCCGAGATATGATTTTGCGACCACGAAGTTGCTGTAAGTCTGCAGCCAATATCCGAATTCGCAGCAACCTGAAACATTTTCTCTGGATAGGCCTTGTTGTTCTCTCAATACTCACGAAGTTTGATGAGTACGAAAAAATCCCTGAAAGAATAATGAATTTTCGAAAAAGTGTTGTTCGGTAGCGTCATCACTATGCAATAACCAGAAAGGCCCG
This sequence comes from Parapristionchus giblindavisi, assembly GCA_943737045.1. Classification (NCBI taxonomy): domain Eukaryota; kingdom Metazoa; phylum Nematoda; class Chromadorea; order Rhabditida; family Diplogasteridae; genus Parapristionchus; species Parapristionchus giblindavisi. The sequence continues at coordinate 866,524 of CALSFV010000233.1, forward strand.
TGAGACCTTATAAGAGGATCGAATACGTACATACTGTGGGTACATCATGTACAAGTTTCAGCTTGATATCTCATCTGACGCCAAAATGGTAGCAGAACTAAAAAGTGTATTAAGACTTTGCGGCGCTACTGTATCTAATCAGTTATAGCGGTTCTGCGTCTATATACTTTTTTGACATATATTATTATATATTATTATTTATATATTATTATTTTTTATATATTATTATGGGGGAAATGATTATATTGTTTTTCTCTTATATACAGAGAAAAATAAACACCTGTACCTTCCGTACTCCCAATCAACTACATTACCTCGAATGAACTACCGTACTTCTTGCGGAGAGACACATTAGTTTGTCGAATGACTTGAATCATCTGTCTTTTTGCCTCCATGTTTCAATCCCCCGTAGACTGCTCACGAGAAGAACATTTCGTAAGAATTATTATTGATTAGATTAGTATAACATGGTCATTCATGTTCATTCTTTCCGTTATAACCTCTCGAGAATGGTCGTTACTAACTCATCTACAACTAACATCTCGAAGATTCTTCTCTATTCATTGCCTCTACTGACTCTTATCGTATGTTATACCTACTGGCCAAGGAACACCCAACTGGTAAGCTTTCATTGATGTGGTCTTCAAAAGTAACGAAAAGAAAAGAAAAGTAGGCGAGAGAGTGTGCAAAACGAAGAGTTTTCTTCGATTTTCTTTTCTTTTCACAGCTTTTGAACAAACGGACTATAGTATTATAACACTATCTACAATAGAACAAGGAACCTTATGGACTTATGGATTTATTTTATAATCCTTTCTTATTTCAGACTTCTGACGAATGCACGAACTATTCAAGTGAAGAAGAAGACGAAGAGAGGGAAGAAGAACCAGAGATAAAAATTGCTAAAGAATTGCGAGGAATCCAAGAGGACGACCTTGGGAGCTATGTGAGATATTTCCTATGAAGTAGAATACATCAGAGGATATTTTGAAACTCTCCGCGTCTGTCATGCAATCGGTACTACGTAGAACACCGGACCAGCCGAAAAAGAGACGAAAAATAAAATAAACACGAAAGAAAGGCCTTTTTATTCTAGACTTTTATACTATACTTTTGAACTGGTCTGGACTTGTAGAGTAGGGTGGCGAAAATGACTCATGATTATTCATTTCTGTGGCCTATAATGAGTGGCTCGCTCCCCTTGCGATTATTCATTCCAAGTGGCAGTTGACCGGTCTCCCCTTCGAATATTCGCTTTTTGTGCGAGTCGAAGTGAGTCAAGAAAATTTGGTGAAAGGAGGGCTAAAAAGCGGTCTGACTCGCACTCGACTCGCTTTTTTTACTCATTCGCATTGACCTCTCTTCTAACAACTCATTCGCCGAGAGAGCGGTCGTAAAGGTCTCTCCTGTGAATACTCACTCTAGACGGCTAAAGTGGACGAATAATCATGAATCATTTTCGCCACCCTATTGTAGAGTAGTGTCATACTATCTCTCTCTGTCCCTCTCTCACTTTCTTTTAAACGATAGTGCAGTGTCAGTGCGGAGAGTTCATAAATATCTTGGAGCCTTTCAACTTTTGAAAACAACTTCTGAAAAAAAGTTTTAATTTGACACACGAAATTATTTTATTATAATCACTAAATATAAGTATGCTAAGGCAAAAAATAACATCGTTTATTATTATTCTCTGATCTTTGACCTTTAATCTTTTCAGAATGAATGAAGAAGATGATGAGAAGACTGACTACTAAGAGAAAGAAGTTACTGACTGCTAACACGTGAAACTGACTGAGGATTTCACCGATTTCAATTAATAACTAACTATATATCTACTATCTCTATATAGTGAGTATATACTAACTCAGTTTAAAAAAAAGAAAAAAAATATTTCAAAAAAAAAGAAAAACAAAAAAAGAAAGAAAATTGACTATACTGACTTAAAACTGATCAATATTGTACTGACTATTGTACGATCGATAAAATAATTATAATCTATTCCATTGAATATTGTTTGTGAGCAGGTTATTACAGAGCAACATGGATGCATATTGAGGAAGATTTCATTCCTCTTTAGGCTATTCACAAATGGAGTAAAGATATATTGGATCTCTGCAATCTTTCAGTGTTCCTCTAATTTGTATTGAGTACATTTGCATTATTTGTAAGCTCATTACATATGTATTTCTGTTCTTTCAATTTACAGAATGTTCATCTCGGGTATCGAAATCTGTTAGTTTGGGGGAATGTTTGGGTCATGAGTAGTGAAGAGTAATGTCTAAACGCAATGGGATAGATTAGTGACAAAAAATTTATCTGTGGAAAAAATCTAAGATATAGAGATAGAATGTTGCAAAAGATATCTGCGTTCGGGGGGAATCGAACCCCCGTCGAATGCTTGGAAGGCATCCATGCTGACCATTACACCACGAACGCGGTTGGAAGTGTTAATACACATAGGTTACTTGTTTGATCCCTTGTCTCATTCTTCCAGAGCAGTCGCCTGTTCATTTTGGTCTAATCATCAAGAATCCCTGCCAATCTGGATTGGGTCATCGTGGCAGAGAGACCCAATCAGGACCAGCCAACTTCTTTTGACAACTCTAAACTGCCTGTGGATCTGGTCGGAAGAATTGTGGGAATTGGGAGATACGGTTATCTAGATCCATCTTCCTGTTATAGCCATGAGGGTAGTAAGAAGAGGAGCAAGTGAAGATTCGCTCGGAGTGACCAACTATTCCAATTTTTCCGTGATAAATTAGGTCCATTTTGCAGTAAAACAATGTAAATAATTTTTAGTAAGAGCTGGTCTTCATTATCCGAGGGGACAGAGGGAGCTTAACAAATGTGTTTTAAATAAATATGTATGAAATGACCATCATTATCCAATAATCCACAAACTTTATCACAATGATTTATTAGTCTTTACATTTGACAAGGAGACACAGTGGTGCAACTGCAATTTTCTCCCACCAAGAAAGATAATCTCCTCTCGGTACACGATTATGATTGGACAAATCGAACTGAACATCGTATGACTGAAAGTAGAGAGAATGAGCTCAGTGTATCTATTGAGGCGTCACGACCCCCATCCATATGAGATCGTGACGTCTCAACCTCAACTGCCTCAACGGTAGCTCTAGGTGCAAAATGAACATGACCATCGTCATCAGAACACAGATCCCCAAAATTTGATTTTTGACTGTGCCAGACCACCACCGGTTGTTCTAGATTCTCTCGCAAACGGCCTCATATATTTTATATCTATGGTTTCTTCTATTACAATTGCACAATCCAATTGATATGAATCAAATCACTTGTCTATCAAATCAGGAGATCCTTGGCAATTTTTTTCTGATCTAAGGGGACAATCGAGGGATTCTATAGACGTCACAGAAATGAAAGATATGAATGGATTCATTGATTGAAATATCATGTATGAAAATGAGAATCACTTACATTTTCTTTGCATCTCTTGATATGTTGACGGTCATTATCATTTGCAACTCCGGCCATGACTCTTTTCTCCAATTTCAGCAACGCATCCTCGCACTTGACTACTTGACTGGATCTGAAAAAATAATACATATTACGACTCAAATATTAGTTTGCGCATGTAGAGGGAATTTCATTTGTGCCGAAAAGCCGTAGGAAGTAAATGGGTTTGAATGGTTTTATTTATTCTGGTTTTTTTAAATGAGCTTATAAGCCTTGAAGGAACATGAACATCCTTTTCAGGATGGAGTTAAGAATACCTTTCCAATTTAACGCACGTAGATAAACTCATAGTGACGATGAGGAGAATAAGAGCAAGTCTCATCTTGAAAAGTGAACTGGCCACGAATGAGGGATCTCTATCATTTTTTTGGTTTTGAATAATTTCACTCAATGAATATATTAGAATAATATTAACTGAATTAGCGTTGATTTTATTTGTTGATATGAATAAAGCATTCTATGAAGAATAGATTTGTTTGAACTAATTTGGGTAAATGATAGGAATGAGAACAATAACATTTGAATTAAGCATTTGGGTGAAAATCTGCGAGTAATTGTTCAGATCATATGTTTTTGTGATACGCTGAAAGAAAGCAAATAGGTGATAAGGTATAGTGATAATGAAAACGACTGATAATCAATCATTTGTTCAAAAGTAGCGAAAAGAAAAGAAAATCAGAGAAAACTCTCCTCATTTTGCACACTCTCTCGCCACTTTTTAAACTTTTAAACAGAAAATGATATAAACGAAACAATGAGCAAGAGATCTCACATTGTGAGATTACTTGCTGTTGTTCGAATTATAGGAAATATGTGTCACCTTTAAATAGACTATCGATCTTATTGTTAGATTCCTTAAAAAATTGAAATCCCATGTTATCTTTTGACCTACGAATTTGATCTACCGATCGGACACGCTATTGATTGGAAGACGTGATAAATGAATGTGCTACTTGAAGTGTCTTCACAGGCGACTAGGTCGACCATATACTTTTGATTGATTGAGCAATGACCTGAAATTTTACTTCAATAAACTTCGTTTATCTAGAAAAATATAACATCTTATTCATATCGCCAAATCGAAGTGGAATAAGAGAAAATTAATACAGAGATACGAACGAACAAAAGCAATTCCTTATCCATATCAACCAACCGCGTTCGTGGTGTAATGGTCAGCATGGATGCCTTCCAAGCATTCGACGGGGGTTCGATTCCCCCCGAACGCAGAAATGTTTTGCAATTTTTTCACTTAAAATTACAACATTTAGAATGTGAACACTTTAACGTTTTTTTTCAGTATTATTTTTTCACCATTATTGTAAAGATCGCTTAAACATTAAAGTTACATCCCAAGCTAATATGAAACTCTCCGCTCTATCAATGCTCTCTCGCTTTCGTTTCTTCAAGAGAGTATTGCCAATGTGGAGTGTAAATTATCTTGGGGTGTGAGCTTAAAAGATCAAGCATTTACAGTCCTATACAAATGCTAATGACTGATATTCATCAGTGATAACAAGAACCTAATGGATAACAAAGTTGAACTATCCGTAATACTGCATAAACAACATGTGTTTTGGAATGCAAATGAACGAAAAAATGAACTATAAAAAGATTTGCTCATAAATATTTAAAAAGATCTGGAGGAATAAAGATTGTATTGTTTATGTGTATTAACACTTGTTTTATGATATAGTACGCTCTCAGAAATTTTGATATTTTTGTATGACAAAAACAGACCAACTTGTGATATGAATCAAGAGAACTTTAAGAGACGGCTAGAAAATTGGCTTGAAACTCTGATCATACCTGCCTGACAAAATTTTTTCTTTTATGAAACTGCAACATGTGCAAACTGAGAATACTGACGATGCGAATAATCCCGTAGCTAAATATATCTAATCGATAGTTATTAACACATCATAAAAATGTATTCAACTCAGTCATAATCTGATATATCCCATATAGAAGTAATGATGGATTATTTCAGTAGAATAATCTAGTGATAATATATCGAAGCCCCGCCCATTTTTGTAGTTGTTGTGCCGTGCATTTGAAAGAAATAAACATAGCCATCTGAAATGATTCCCCAAGTAATGGTTGTGTGGAATGTGAACACATTCTGGTTTTACAACTGCAGGTTTACACTTTTTTTTCAAGTTGTGTTACATTTTTGTGTTATTCCAGTGCACTCACCAAAGAATTGATCCTCGTGATTAGATAAAAATTAAATAATAATATATTAATATTGCAGTCTAGCCCACGAACCAGGAAAATGGTGGACCGAACATTATGGCCAATCATCATATGCATTAGCGATATGGTCCATTATCTTCGGATCGACGGCCTTGGTATTCTTGAAACGATTGTTTGGATTACTGTAATTTGTGTTTATTTCAGATTCTCTACGTACCTTGTCTTATAGCGTTGTTTGCTGAACGTAATTACGCTTGTTATAAGGTAGTTTTCCTGTCGTTTCATTGATGCGAGCTACTTGTTTTTTTTCTTGTCAGATTATGATATGGCTTAGTCTTGTGGATATCGTCGCTCTCTACGTTAATTCTGTTTCATTTGGTGCTTTATTAATAGAAGGAGCTGTGTATTGCTCGCATCCCACTTATATTTGGATCACGGGATGTCTTGGATTGGGTATGACGACGAAGAAAAGATTCAAGATCAAAGATCAAAGATCAATTACTGTCGTTTAAGGAGCTTGGTGTGGAGACAGCATAGGATGTCTGATGTTGGTTATGAATCGAATTGCAGAACAGCTCAATTACGGCACCTATATAAATGTGAATTTAGCAATTTTGAAAAAAAATTAAATAAAAATTCAGAAGTTAACGAAATACATTCTTGTGCTAATGACAGCCTATATGTTATTCTTCATGATTTTCACTCCACCGGTACCTCAAATTTGTAATATATTTATATATAAATTGTATTTCAAAGGTGCTAATGAACGCTCCTTCTAAAGCTATGTTTTTCGATCCATTCATCCCAGATATTGATGAATTGGTATGAGTATTATATATCATTAAAAATTAACATTTACAAAATATTATTTGAGTATGTCAGTTATTTGCACACAATCAATAACATTCTCGTTGTTCTAACGTCAACTTCATTCTATTTCGCCCTATGTGTCGTTCTTACGATTAGAAATGTAAGTTTTTAAGTTAAAATCAATCAATATTTTCGTGAAAAATCGAATTTTCCAGGCATCTTTGTCTTCAATGCAAAGTTCTTCATATAGTTGGTCTAGAATGTTTCGTAATCAAGCGGTATTACATTTTAACTTTCAGAATTGTTATTATTTTCGTATTTCAGATTTTCATTCAAGCCACAATGATTTGCCTTTTTAATGTTGTCGCTTCTTTGATGTCAGTCGAGAAAATATCCTAACTTTAGATGTTATACCATGATAAAAGTTATTTTTTTCAGATACGTTTACATGAACTTTTTCCAAGCTCCAATCGCTTTTACTGAGATTGGACAAATCTGCTGGCAATTAAGCCATGGTAAGGGGATTTTGAATGAATTTAGTGAGTTCTCAAAGAGATCAAATGATTTTCATTTCAATTTCCTTAATTGGGAGCAAGATTTCTGTGGCGATTAAATGCCACTAATAGATCATGATGGTTGTTTCTTTTGTAAATATCAATATACATTTTGCAAATGAATGTAGAATGAGCAAAAGTAACTTTGGCGCGATGTATGACCAAACTAAATTCCACGGTTTTGTTATCACGGTTACAGGGGATGCTCATATTTACTAGGATTTAGCTTTAATCACATTCCGGGGACTTTCGGATGACTTTTCAGTATGTCTAACAATTAAACAAGCAAGAAATATTTTTTAAACGATACTATTCATTGTGTGGAAAAAAAACTGATGAAAACCTGAGAATTGCGCAAATAATGAATGCATTCGAAAAAAGTTGGTTCCAAGGGTATGTTAAAGAGCGAAAAAGTGTATCAATCGATAAAAATTGAAAAAACGGGGAGTACCAAAATGTCCCGGTTCCAAAATGTCCCGGCTCCAAAACGGCCGAGTTCCAAAACGGCAGAGTTCCAAAATGTCCCGGTTCCAAAACGGCAGAGTTCCAAAATGTCCCGGTTCCAAAACGGCCGAGTTCCAAAATGTCCCGGTTCCAAAACGGCCGAGTTCCAAGATGTCCCGGTTCCAAAACGGCCGAGTTCCAAAATGTCCCGGTTCCAAAACGGCCGAGTTCCAAAATGTCCCGGTTCTAAAATGGGGTAGTTCCAAAATGTCTGGTTCCATAACGGCATGGTTCCTATTCGGCATAGTTCCAAAATGTCTTGTTCCTATTCGTCCAGTTCCAAAATGTCCTCGTTCCACAACGGCAGTTCCAAAATGTCATACTGCCATTCCAGTCTTTCTGCGTTTACTTTGGTAGACAACGGATTATTCCTTACGTTTGGGTTGATATTGGTAGATATGTAAGATTGTGTGGGAGCCTCGACTATAATATGATTAACGTATCTATCTAGTTTAGCCTTTTCTAAAGGGGAATAGTGTAAGCTGTTAGCATTTCTAGACGTAAAGTTGTCATAAATCCATCGCAAAATGTCAATAACTTCTATGAATTCTGGGAGAAACACGATTTATTATCTAGTTATTTTGAAATTTAAAAAAAAACGAATAAACTACTCTCAATGTGTTCAAAAATGTATACGAATAAAGCAACATTAAAAACCCAGTGAGGGCGTATAAATGAACTATTTTTATTATTATAATGGCATGAAAAGTATTTCATTCAGGTTCTCCTCCATTCATTTATCTCACTCTAAATCGAACAATAAGGGGACATGTACGAAATATGATATGGAAACCACTGAGTAGAGCGTCGGTTCGAACTGTACAAATTACTGTTTAATTATGTGAATTAATAATATGAATATTTAAGTTTGATTTTTATTTGTTATTTTGCATATTTCATACGTGATCTTTCACTATATCAACTGCCGATTCTGATAAAGTAACGATTATGACGTCGTCGTTTTTTCTAATGAATTATTATGATATGATTCATAATACAGGAAGAATGAATCATTGGTATCAACTTTCAATAATATGAAACATCCGTTACGGATTATACCTCAATTCTGTTAATGTGTACCCATCTGCCATTGACTTCTCGTGTAATTCAATCATCCTACGTATTTATGATTTATGTATTCTAGGAATGTTAGTATGTAAATGGTAATGTACGGGCCAAACTACTATGGGCTTCTACATTTTGGTGAACATTTTCTATACAAATAGAGGAAGCATGTGCATACACAATGTCAAATTGAAACTCAACGCTTTGCAACTGGTAAATTAGAAACATAATAATGAAACTGTCGATTTGCACCTAGCACTAATGCAAACATAATTTTGTAAATGTATGCATTGGAAGTGAGAAAGGGGAATCATTAACATAGAACGAGAATAATGGACTCTTGATTATAGCACTGCTTATGTAAAACTGACTATAGTGAACTAAAAATTTGGACACGACGATTTGGAACCAAGAATTTGGAGCCAAAAATTTGTAACTAAGAATTTGTAACAAGATTTATTGGAACCCTAGATTTAAAACCAGTGTTTTGGGAAACAAAATTGCACTCAATGAACTTGAAAAAAGGATCCTAAAAATACATTTTATTTCGAGCAAACTTAACACTATAACAATTAATTAAAATGGTACAAAAGGTACATGTAAACAGCAATAAATCACTTTTTGAATCTACCAATTCTAGAAGATGCGCTCTTTTCGCGCTCTTTGCGCGATATTGAATAACCCTATTTTGTTTCCCAAAACGCTGGTTTTAAATCTAGGGTTACAATAAATCTTGTTCCAAATTCTTAGTTCCAAAGTTGTGGCTCCAAATTCTTGGTTCCAAATCGTCGTGTCCAAATTTTTAGTTCACTATAGTCAGTTTTACATAAGCATAAAAAAAAATATAATCAAGAGTCCATTATTCTCGTTCTATGTTAATGATTCCCCTTTCTCACTTCCCATGCATACATTTACAACATTACGTTTGCACAACCGCTAGGTACAAATCGAGAGCTCAAAATAAAATGTTCCAATTTTGTGGATCTAAAATTTAAGTGACATTGTGTATGCCCACCGTGGTCCTGAGTGATAAACTTACCGTTGTACCAGTGCAGAGCAGTTACATATACCTGCATTGCTCTGCAACACTGCAACCGCAGATATGTAAAGAAGACATGGAGCTATAGTAAAAGTATCGATTTTCCAAATATCTTTTTTCCCTCATAATTCTACAGTTTTTATTATTCTTCGTAAGCCGTTACACCTCGAGAAAATATTACGAAAAGTTACTATTAAAAAGTAATCGATCTAGGAATGCTACAAGTGATATGACGCTCGCAATGTTTCAACGATTACCGTGAATATTTATTGAAGAAACTGTGAAGACAAAAAGATTATTATATTTACCGCACATTATTTATTTTATGAAAATAGAGCTTATTAATTACCAGATTCAAGAATGAATCAAGCTTGATATCGTGGAGAGAGGAGCGCTCTTTGAAAATTAAAACTATAGGCAATAGGATTCGAAGCCGCGACAATGTGCTTATGACATGTGACAATGACAATGTATTAGTAGTCAGCTATTCTATTGTTCTACTCACAAGGGGATGGTTGCAACTGGACCTGGCCATATGAGATGGAAATAATATGACTAGGATCAGTTTTCGATGCTGATTACGAATCCGCATTCAGAAAATGCCTAATCGACCTCTGTTCCAAGAAAATCGGTATTGCAATTTGGCTTGTTAATTCGAAAAGTCGTGTAGTTTGAAACTAGTAGTTTCCTTCACAAACTATCTGGATTGCATCGGAAAGATCCGGAAATGTAGGGTAAATCATTGCGAGAATTTATAGATGAGTTCACCAGCCCATCCGGACGGTTTGCGCAGGAAACCACACGAATTTTCGAATTAAAATATCGATTTCCTCGAAAATCAGGTCGATTAGGCACTTTCTGAAAACGGATTCGTAATCAGCATCGAAAACTGATCCTAGTCATGCTATTGCCATCTCATATGGCCAGGACCAGTTGCGACCATTCCCTTGTTAATAATGTCTGATCTACTGAATCGAAGGTCGCGCTATTGATTAGAACCCGTGATACACGAATGTGTCACGTGAAGTGTATTCACTGTCGACTAGGTCGACCAAAGCCTTTGATTGATTTCGTAACAACATATAATAAATATTATACTTCAATAAACTTCATTTATCTGGCAAAATATAACATTATTTGCAGGTTTTTAGAAGCTGAATGTTTTCGAATGCAATTTCGTTAAAGTTGTTGATATTTCCTAACTATTTATTTTATTTTTTCAAAAGATACTTCTCGCAATCCCCGGAGAATTTTTGGGAAATTTCGGAATTGGACATTTAACCCTGGATAATTTATCGAAACCATGTTAAATTCTATTTACTTTAGGTCCTGGCGACGCTCTTTCACTTTGTTTGTCTATGAGAAATTCAACTACTGACATTTCGTTGCACAAAATATTTCTCTTTATGACTTTATGTCAAGACCTTTTGAACTTTAAACTTTGTATTTATAAATATAATTTTAAAATACAATCTCTCAAAAAAAACTGTGGCATGCTAAAGGTAAAAATAGACAACAGGGGACAAATTCTTAATGCGGCGTTACTTCAGTATTTGAGAGATTATCTACTCCATGCAAGACGACTTCCATTTGATACTTACGTAATAATCAAATGACCCACAAGTAAAATAAAAAGTCTGTCCAATAGGCCTGTTAAACTAGGTGGAAGTACCACTCGTGACGTTCCAAAGACTTCTAGGAGGAGATTCAATTGTTGTCCAAAAAAATTTGTTAAATCACTAAAAAATTTTTTTTAATTCAACAGACTTTTGAAGAAATACACTGTTTTGTTCAAAAGGATAAAATACATTATTTTTATCAGAACAGTGATAAAAATAGTCAACAACGCAATAACCATCTGAAACGCGAAAGTTATGATGAAATAATTTGAGTTATTATGCTGTGAACGCTGTATTCTGGTATGCGGTATGATTTTTCGTATACCAGTTTCGCAGTCTGATTAATAACATGGTCCAAACTGTAAATTCGTCATAGGGACGAATTATAATTATGGAAGTATGGAGTAATTTAAAGATGGAGACCCTAGAATGATATCACACGAACCGAAAGATATATTTGATATTTTTTGATATTATGTTTGAATCTTGTTATGGGTATTGAAACTACAACTTTTAAGGTATGTGGAGAGTGCCTATCCGATTTGCATACTTGACTCTCTCAATTTCACATTGTCCATCACGCTATTTTCCATACAATATTCCCCGTGTTAATCATAGGCCGTATTATTCGCCTAATTAATCATCGCGATGCTTAATTTTCACTGTGTTAAAAATTATTTCTTGCACTTGACTTGTAAGGTACACATTCCCGCTGCAAATTTTATCTACTCTCAAGGACAAGAAATACAAACGAAATGGCTTGGAGCGACTCATATAACAAAACGAAACAAATAAACAACACTAGACATATAACTAAACATATAACAAAACGAAACAACGAAAAAGCACCGACATAGACATAAAGAAAACACGTAAGATTGAACTACGATATACAAATATATACCCAAAGATAAAAAATGTGATATTATAAAAAAACATGTGAATTATACTACAACAGGGTTTGAGAATCAAGGAATACGGTATATACAATATGCTACGTACTACATACTATTTACATAATATATCTTGCTCGATCTTCAAGTGTTCCTCAATCTAATACTGTTCACTCATCATTTTCAATCGATCTTATATTAATCCCATTAGAATTTGGGGGTATTTGTTTTATGCACCCTGGTTCCTGGTCCATATTCGAGATGAAATCATCTCAAATATAAACACCAGAGTGCAAAAAACAAGTGCACCACCCCAAACTGCTAATGGGAGTAATAAAAGATCCATTGGAAAGGGTGATTGAACTGTAGTGGATTGGGGAACATTAAGAATGTTCCTGGCTAGATCCAATTTGTTGACGAACCGACTAGTTAGATATGAGCTCTGCTGCAAATTATTAACTTATATTAACGGACACAGTTCTCATGATGAAAGTTTTTTTTTTAAAACAATTGATTGCGTTTCACAATCTCGATGGAAGGAAATAGAGAATTAGCGGGTGATTCAAAGTTCAACAAACGTTTTCGAAAATAATAATAATAAAAAGAATAATAATAATTATAATAATACTATTTTTTATTATTATAATATCATTATTATTGGAATAATTAGATCAAAAGAAGAAGACAAACCTGTTCATATGAATAGATAGAAAGAATGAGATGATTGATCTTCTCGATCACTTTTCTGCTCGTATTCTTAGCTAATTCAATATGGTAGTTATCTCCAGAAAGTATGCTCTTAGCAAGCCAATCAATAGGCAGGTTAGCAACTCCTTTTGGTTTGATGCTGTAATTGAAATATCGATTATTCTCTAATACACTTTGAGTAAAAGTTGTATTCATTTCGAGGCGAAATTCATAAAAATCAAATTAATTAAAGTTTGGTAAGTCTATTTTCATCTTCCACTGTGGCAGTGAATATTCCGGTAGAATTCAAAAATATGTTTTTTTTGGTTTCAAAAATATGTTTTTTGTTTACTTAAGAAAAACGAATGATTAATTGAATAGAAAACGTACGATTTGATATCGCATTTTTTGTTCAAATTATCCATATTTCCAAACTGCAGAAGCTCCTCAGAAAACAATGATGTTATCATTGTTTTCGGCTGTGACGAGCATAATCTTTGAAATCTTTCCTGCACGCTGTTGGTGATGATTGGCGAGTTGTTCCTTCCAATCAAGACTTCTTTCTAGAAAACAAAATGTTCAACCGCGTTCCAAATCTCTCAAAAAACCCTGAGACTCATCGCATATTTGTGCGTTTAGCAGCTAGCTGTAGTGCAATTACACAAATACATTTTATAGGGATAATATGATTAGAATTTCTAAGTGTCCAAGAGAGTTTTGCGAGTAGCGTTAAAATATTCAAGACAATGTTAAAACCAAACATTTGCTCCACAATATAGAATGGAGCCCCTTTAAAAGAACCCCCCCCCCCCCCCCCCCCCCCCCGCCTTAAACCTTTTAACATAGTAATTCGCAAATAACCGACTTGGTCAGCGCGGAGACACAAAAGTAAGCTCGTTTTATCATATTTAAATGAAGAAGAACAGATGATATTTTTTACTCTATACAACTTCTTTCGTAGAAGTATATTTGCACTCGTATCTTGTTTTCACTATTTTCTCTATTATAATTTCTTTGTTTTCACGCACTATCACTTTCACTAAAGTACATACATTTCCGCCCGTTATTTTCTGTACAGAAAGTTCCAAAATATCTTGGTGTTTTCAGTATTGTTAGTGCTATATTTATACCTCATGGTCGGTGTAAGATGAATCGTTTCCAAATATCATCTCTATCTCTCCACTCGAAACCCGCTGAAGTGTATCTTGAAGGCTTCTGAAACACTTATTTTCAGCTTTTTGCGACCAAAAATCATTTCCTGAGCAGATGTAATGTTTTAGTGAAAAATGCGAAGGACACGCTACACTTCAAAGAGATGAGATTTTTTCAGTTTGGAGAATATTTAAAAAATAGGCTTTTCACATTATTTTCAAAGAAGATGAAAACATGGATCGTTTTTTGTGTATAAGTATAAAGTGCTCACCGTGAGTTGGGATACGATAAGGAACTATTGCCAGTATAGACCGAATTATAAGCCATAAGAAGAAAAGCGAGTCCGATATATGTAAATCCTGATCCAACTTTTTTCGCTATATCCAAGGATACGTTCTGGCCCTGAAAACTTGAAAATTAGATAATACATTACTGGATTAAATGATATTACTGAAAATTATGTTAACTAGTCTCTTTTATGGATATTTTTAACGTTTTACCGATTTTGCGATTTGATTATTCTTAGAAACGAAATAGCCTTCGTTTCAATATATCCTCCTTATTTGGTCTTTGATCTCTGGTCCCGCTGGTCTTTGATCTCTGGCCCCTCTGGTATTTGATCTCTGTCCCTCTGGTATAAAAAAATCTCTGGCCCCTCTGATCTTTGATCTCTGGTCCATCTGGTCTTTTATACCTCTCAACCGATTTGTGAACCTTTGTGAATCGAACGCTGGATCGATACCCCCCCCCCCCCCGTTATTCCAGCTTATGCAATAAAGTTTATGGGTCCAATTAAGTCTTAAAATATTAACAAAAATAAATTTTTGGAAAAAAATGCCGAAAATTGCCAGAATTGTCGAAAATGCCGAAAATATCTCTTCGGAAAATTGCCTTCCTGTTATATTTGCAAAGTGCGAAATGGAGAGGAACGCCCAGCAAAAAGTCAGAAATATTTGTGCGCAAAAAATTATTTCGAAAAAAAGTTCTTCAATCAAAAAATATCCTGACCTTTGCTGTGATTTTTCCCGAAAAATAATTAATTAGCTGTAGGATAAACAGTATCGTGAATATCAAAGATAGTGGAAGCACATCGAATACAGCATAGAAAACGAATCTATTATCATGCCCTACTGTTTTGGCATGTTCGATAAATATAAGCTGAAAAAGTCATCATTATTATATTTGAACAATCAAATATTGTATAAAAGTAAATTTAAATTATGTTGGGATTAAACATCTTCTACCATAGTTGCTTAGTCTTATATTCAATGAATAAATAAGATTCGCTGATTTGTGTTTCTAGCGTACAATGTAAAAAAACAGCAAATAAATTAGCAATGGATCACCTTTGATTCATATAAAAATGGAAGAGTATACTTATATCTTTGAATTTGTCCTGATGTGATGAATGATGACGTAAGACTTGAAAATGTCTAAAAAGAAACAATATACATATAAGGCATCAATTTGGACAAATCAAAGAGAAATATTTCATTTGGGACATAAAAATATCGACTCGAAATAAGGAAATAGTGTACCTCTCCACTTGCGATACTGCCATTAAAATAATTGTAATGATCAGTATCCCAGACACTATCTGAAATATGGCCTAATAGTAAGGTATTTTTTCCACATGACATCAAGAACAAAATTAATGAAAAATGTGAATTTATTGCAAAGTATAAACTTAATAGAAAAAAATACAAGATTTTGCTTCTTTTTGGGAAAAAAATATATAAAGGAAATCTCACAAAGAGTGTTCTAAGGCGTTTTGTTTCCGTTTCGTGCAACACAAAGTATTGATATACCTTGAATATCATAGTATATGAATTCCATATCCTGGCAATCGAGTTGTTTCTTCAAGTCTTGGAAGAAGGCTACGGATATTCCTTCCAGGTCTCCCTTCACTCCTTTCATCAGATAAGGAAAGGATTCGTACGAGAAACCTAATCTCATGATGCCGTTGATAGCGCACGCCATATCTTTCGAATGTGTTGAGTATTCTTAAAGAAGGAGACCCTTGAGTTGGCATGACTGACTCGCGCCACGATAAGCATGTTAGCTATTGTTTAAATTATATGGTAATTGGCGTTAGTGACAATGAGAAAACAAGAGAGCAAGTATGCAATTCGGATGGACACTCTCTACATGCCTTGAAAGATCTACTTTCAATGCGCATAGTGAGTTCAATCAATATCTGATACGTCTTTCGATTCGTGCGATGAATCTCTATCATTCTATCCGAACAGTCTTATTACGAAAAAAATCGAGTGTCTTTAAATTGGATTTGAAACAGAATATTTCAACGATTAAAAAACTTTGATTTTCATTGCACAAAATAGCTAGCGAAAGTGAAGAGCAGTGAATTTTAATCACAAGAAGATGTACGTATTTGGGTAGAAATAATAAGGAGCTTAAAACTGATGATGTGATAAAACAAAAATCTTCACATTACATCAATAGTAATATCTATCTTAGCAATGACATTATTGATCCAAATAGAAGCACAAGTCTCCATTGTGTTACAGAGATGACAAGTTCCTTCTCCTCTCTCACTCTTCCCTCGGGCGACCGAAGGTAGGCTGGGTTTATTTTTTTCCAAATTCTGGAGCAAACAAGAGCCTTTATGATGACTAAATTTTAGTATGTTTCTTTCTTCTCTCAAAGCCGCCATATGATGATGAATTTTGAACAAACACAAAAGGATTTTTCCTCATTAGGCAAGTCGGCATTTTGGAGTCGCATGTTCTGGAAGACTAAGTCTCCTTTTACACACTATTTCGTTAGTTGTACAATATGCAATTATGTTATTAGAATCTAATATAATAAAAATACAACGCTCTATCACACTGTCATTTCCAAACCTGTTCGAGGCTCTCTTACTTGCAAAAGCAATGACCGTACATCCAAAAATGTCGCCAATAATTCACCAATAAGCGTACATTATCCCTTTATATATGTATATACGATTAAAATACAACATTGAAAACTGTTCCGTTGAAACAGCTAGCTTCATTTTTCCTCCGGGGCAAACAATATGAGCATTTGAGCTGTATTTTATGTGAAATGAAGAGACGCAGTCTTCCAGAGCAACTGATTCCGCAATGTCAACCTGCCTAAAACGTTATACTCATTTAAATGATGACATAGGACAGAGGGAAATTCTTTGTGTTTGTTCAAACTTCATCATCATTATCGATATGGAGAACTCGAGTTATTAAGGCTCTTGTTTGCTCAGAATTTTCTAGCCTACCCTTGCTCGGTCGAGGGGTGAGTAAAATACAAAAAAAACAGAAAAAAAACAGAAAAGTAAAATTCGAAACAGCAATAATATGAAATAATTATCACGCACCCTGTATTTTTTAACGAGCCATTACAGGCAGGTCAGTCCCTCCGGAGCTCCCTCGCACTCGCGAAGTGAAGCTCAAGGTGACTGGACCATACGAGGCCTTAAGCAGACCCTACCCCAACGCGGTAGTCTCTCGGTCTAAGGGCAGGTCGGCCCTAACTGAGCTCTCTCGCACTCGCGAAGTAGAGCCTAGTAGGAGACCGTATCCCCGAGTCCCGCTGGATCCTTCTCTCGGAGTAGTACGAATCCTCCGGTCGAGCCACTCGGTCTTGACTGGACGTACCCGACTCCGAGGAAGACCCTCAAGGTCAATGTCACACCCGACCCGGCTCTGTTCCTTATTACTCAATAAATGGTTATGAGCTTATTGTACTATACTTGAACCACACAAGGGATGGCTAAATAAACACACAACGTTTATTATGAGTGAAACTAAATTCAGAACTTATACACTGCACTACACAATAAAAGGCTTTTTTATGGTTGACTCTGAATTTTTCAAACCTATTGAAAAATTTGTCAAACAAGTCTACCACGAACCTCGTAGGTTCGAATCCCGCTCGGTGCAAATCAACTTTGCCGATTTTTCGTAGTACGGGAGGCTTCAAGTTAAATGTGTTAGGGTGGGATGCCCAGACCTACAGCCTCTCTATTGATCCTTGATCTTTTGATGTATTATGTGTTCTTATGTCTCATTATTATAATTATATTGTATTTACATTTCATTGTCTAGGATTAGGATTATCATATTTAATTTGCATTGTGATTAGTCTTTAGTTCACTTCCATAATTGTATATTAATGTCGTGTCTTTCGTTGTATTATCTTCAGTCTTGAGTTTTGATCTTGTGTGTATTTGTTTGTATTTTTGAGTGAGAGTGCATCTGAATAAACTATTCTTTTGATCTTTAGTCTTTGGTCTTTTGTTTCACCTCAAGCGGAGAACACCGGCGATAGTATCTTTAACGTACATGGGGGCCGAACCGACCCTTGAGTACTGATTCATAAGCGCCAAATTCTTTTGATAAAGTGAAAGTGGTTATCAGAGTGCGGATACGGTATTGCGTTGTATTGAGACCGTGGCGGATACGGTATTGCGTTGTATTGAGACCGTGGCGGATACGGTATTGTGGTGTATTGAGACCGTGGCGGATACGGCATTGTGGTGTATTGAGACCGTGGCGGATACGGTATTGTGGTGTATTGAGACCGTGGCGGATACGGTATTGTGGTGTATTGAGACCGTGGCGGATACGGTATTGTGGTGTATTGAGACCGTGGCGGATACGGTATTGTGGTGTATTGAGACCGTGGCGGATACGGTATTGTGGTGTATTGAGACCGTGGCCGATACGGTATTGTGGTGTATTGAGACCGTGGCGGATACGGTATTGTGGTGTATTGAGACCGTGGCGGATACGGTATTGTGGTGTATTGAGACCGTGGCGGATACGGTAGTGTGCAACGTTGATCATCGTTTCCTGCTAGTCTAACCAACTAAGCCGCTAAAGGACGATTGATCTGGTTCCCGTTTGGTTAACGTGGTTGTCGGTCAGTGACGTTGCTTATCATCGTTCCTGCTTCTAGTCTAACCCGCTAAGAAGGTCCGATTGCAGGACGATTGATTGTGTGTACCCGTTTGGTGAACGTGGTTTGTGACCGTGGTATCGTTACCTGATACTAGCCTAACCAGCTAAGTTGATGCAGGACGATTGATTGTGCCCGTTTGGTGAACGTGGTTTCAGGTATTGAGACGTGGAGATCTCGATACGTGAAGATCCTTGAGGTGTCAAGGTCTCGAGGTGTTGTGGTGTTAAGGCCTTAACTCAGGCAAATCGTTTTGAATCTAATCAAAGCAATTTTAGAAGAAACTAGGGCTAAATTAGATTCAAAATTTGTCTAATTAGATTCAAAAAACGTTCTGATTAGATTCAAAAAGACAAATGTTCTGATTAGATTTAAAAAAATGCTCTGATTAGATTAATAAATTATCTAATTAGATTCAAAAGGTGTTCTCATTAGATTCAAAAACGGACGCTCTGATTAGATTCAAAAATTTTCTAATTAGATTCAAAAAATATTCTGATTGGATTCAAAAAGACGCATGTTCCGATTAGATTCAAAAAATGCCCTGATTAGATTCAAAGCGATTTACCTGAGAAGTTGCTAAGGTGCTAAGTTGTTGAGGTGTACGGTTGTTAACCAAGTGTGGTGTGAAAGAGTAACTTGTCTCAAGTTAAATCATATTGATTGATTCATTGGTGAATTCGTTGTTGATTGATCACTCGCGTTTATTCGTGTTCGTGTTGCCGTGATATGCATTCGATGTTTAATGGCATGATTGATTCTCAGGTTCTATCAGAAGTGCCAGGCCACGATTTGTATGAGGGAAGAAGAAAGGATGGATCGATGCAGAGGAACGAGACAAGTGAGTATTATGCAAAAGCATTGAAAGTGCGTATGGAGGTGAAGGAGATTTGGAGAAAATAAAGTTGAAAATGGATGCAGCAAATAGAGAGAGTAAGGAGCGAGTTAAATTTGAGACGGAAATGAATCAGACTAGTACTGTTATTGAGAGTACTGTATTCAAGAATCGAACCATCGATCATGACGAGAAAATGAGGAAAATCGGTGCAGCATTGGGAGAGAGTTTATCTTTATTT
The DNA here is from genome assembly GCA_943737045.1 of Parapristionchus giblindavisi. Classification (NCBI taxonomy): domain Eukaryota; kingdom Metazoa; phylum Nematoda; class Chromadorea; order Rhabditida; family Diplogasteridae; genus Parapristionchus; species Parapristionchus giblindavisi. The sequence goes on from CALSFV010000233.1 coordinate 886,549, forward strand.
CCCATTTTGGCTAATTTCCATGCTAAGAAAGGTGAAAAGTTTGATATTTTCAAGAGAGAGTTCACTCTTCGTTTAAAAAATACTGATGAAGGAACACGCATTTATATCTTGGAATCTTACTTGCGCGGAAGAGCTGGTCAGATCTGGAAAACTATGCCATCTACTATAAAAAGAGAAAGGATTATGAAGAGATGATTGGCTGGTTTGAGGATAGATTAGGAGGCCGTTTGTGTAAGAGTCGGGCAAATCTGTGAGAGGGTTGGCATAGGCCAAAAATTTTGATGCCCTCAAAACTTGTGTATAGGGGTTATTGACCTCGCTGATGAAGATGTACATAGTCATTTTGGCTCAATTGGTCCCGCAACGCCTGGGCGGTATTACGGTACGATCACGTTTTCAGGCCTTTCTCGGTCCATGGTAGAGCTAGAGGTGTGAAAATTGGGCTCCTAGGACAGAATTCGATGGCGATGATGGCTGTCTACTTCATTAGTTTTGAAAATTTTCCAAAAGGTCGAATAGTAGAATTTTGATGGAGTCGTTTGCGCCCCAGACGAGTATGACAGTTCGAACCGGCGTGACGAGAGGATCACAACGATGTATGGTCATAGTCAGGTTATGGTCGATGTATCATCATAGACACACACCGGGGGGAGACCGATGAAAGTTTTAGTGAAAATGCCCTGCGGCTCAAACCCGGCTCAAATATGTCACATTAAGTAACTTTGTGTGTTTTAATTATTTACATATGTTTAGTGGATCGGTATTAGGGTTGGCAATAACGCACACGCATTGCGGGCCCGCAATGCTCTGTAAAATCATTGCGGGCCCGCAATAGCATACTGCAATAGCATAGCATATCAGCATAGCATGCAATAGCATACCGCTACTTTATTCCTATCTGGCCACTTTTTGTGATCGGTCGTTATTCTGTTCTCTTCACTTTCCTTCGCTCTCTCGTTTACTTGAGAGAACAGAAATCATTGCGGGCCCGCAATAGCATTGCGGGCCCGCAATGATTTCACACCGCACTGCGGGCCCGCAATCATTAGCAATAAAAGTCAAGGCCATTGCGGGCCCGCAACCCCCGAATAGCCAACTCTAATCGGTACCATTATTTCGCACAAATGCATTTATACGGACAATACACATTCGCTATTATAAGAACAATTAAAAAGATAACGACGTATAATAGCACACAATACACTCGCAAAGATGAAAAATCAATATCGTTACTGTTGGGTGTGATATCCCACACCCTTTGCTACGCCGTTGCATGACTTAACCGGAGCTATTTTCTGATTTCGGTCTAAAATGGCGTTTGGCACGAGTTAACTGAATATGTATAGTAATTATTATTATAGAATACCAATGAGTTGATAGAGATGAAAAGATAACAGATCAAAAACCAACTTCGATATCTCTCTTTCTAACAACGTGGTAAACTCCGTATGCGGGATAAGCTACATAAGCAGCCCCGTAGTTTTCCAGACCGTAATCGTGAGCATATCCAAAACCTGAATATAGAAGTTGACGTTTGGCACGGGTGTCGGAGGTCTAAAAGAATATCAACTGATTTAAGAGAATCGATGGAGGAAAGGTATCTCACCTCTTCAGCGAAAACTCCAGCAATAACGAGAAGAACGACGAGAGCTAAGGATTTCATTGTAGTTAATTGATTGGTTGATTGCATTCTTTCTTTCTGACCTTTATATAGTGAAAACGAACATACTAGGCTGTGACTTTCCATCTCTGACCCTCTCTACCGAGTGTACTCTTTACACATCGAATTCGATGATGTAAGTGAAACTTTTCATTTTAAGTGGAACTGAGTGACCAATGATATGGTTTCTCCAACACGGATAGGTACTACTGCCTAACCTTCTACGCAGATATTGTCCGTATAATGTACTTGTGTAAAAACCTTACTACATAGTAGTTAACGCCATAGTATGCATAACTATTAGGTGACGACATAAATAACGCTCGTTTTTCGCTTCCCAAAAAAATAGTCACAAAAATTTAACAAAGCATGGAGAATTCTAGAAATATTTTTCGTTCTCATCGGTCACCTTCTGCCTTCTACCCGGCAGTTTGAGGATCCCTTCGTGATAAAAGGGCTGGGGAAAATTCCGGAAATAGGTGTCGAGTACGGTTTGGATAGTGGTACTGTCTTTGAAGCTTGGCCCTTTGAGGAAGTGATGGAGCGCCGCGAAGAGGTGACAACCATAGTCGGCAAGGTCGAGTGGGTACAAAAGGTGGGAGAGTGAAGTTCAGTCATATCCCGTTAGCTCAGCCTGGGTCGTTGTTTTGGTATTAGGTCGAGCGTTGTCATGTTGAAATTAGATCCGAGTGTCCTTCCCGCGTGAATGTTCGAGGAATGTTAGCTTCCGCAGCTGGAGAGTGTAGACATGTGTCGTGACAGTCGTACCGGCGGGGAGGAGTTCCCAGTAGTCGACTCCCCGTACCGAATACCAGATGCACAACATAACTTTTTGGCTGTGAAAATCGGGTTTAGGGACATCTGCGATCGAGATCCACACCCGGTAGGTGACTGGGCTGGTCTTCATCTTCGAGGGAAAAGTCCTGTTTCTCGAATTTGACGACTCACTTTCTCTCCACTGTTACGTGAGGCAAATGTGAGGGCAGGGTGTAGAAAGTCGGAGAGGAGGAGGAATAAAATAATGTTACGAATGTGATTTCCGTCGGGGGCGAAGGTCAAGCGGGAACTGAATCGAAAACAACCGCAGGATACTCGAGGGGCCCCCTCTCTACTGTAAACAGGATGGAGGCTGGCAATAACAACAGTGCAATAACGAGGCGACTGAAGTTGAGACAAAAAAGCGAGCGTTACTTATGTGGTCACCTAATATTATTTAGCATAAAATCTAATATACAGTAGCGCTCAAAAAGATTTCACGTTGGCATTTTTTCGCGATATCTTTTGTTGTACTGATCGAAGTGGGATCAAATTTGGAATATATGTTCCTCAAGGTATTAGAATAATGATACAACACGCTATCTGAGAAAATCCACATAGGTGCGGTATCGATGAAAAATGAATTTTTCTGTTTTATGTGTGATAATTACAGGCTCCATGAGTGTAGTTCACTGGTACTTGGAAATTTCTTCCAATTGAAAATTCGCTTCAGGAGGTGACCACACAACGATTTGGCGCCTTTTCCTAAAAAGTTTATTTCGAACCCAATCGATTCGGGAGTGGGTGCAATCGACTCCTTGTCGAATTCTAAGAAACTATTGTCAAGGAGAGTTTTTTGATCAACGGTCAACGAAGGCTGGAATTTGGGAATTTTCGAAAAAATTTTACATTAAATTAATTCTCACTATTTTCCCATGGCCCAGGTAGGTTTTTTATTTGCTCAATATCTTCTACATATTATATTACACCTTCAGTTTAAAATTCATAATTTTAAAAAAATACATATTTTGTGAACGAATCCTTTTTGTAACGACAATCTGAATTATGGTGTGCTCCTACAGTAATCCCTAATCAGTTAATTTGGTTTTTTCGCTAGTTTTAAGCATATTTTCAGCGCTTTTCTTTATAATGTTAGAAATATATGGTTATTCTGCACCATCGGATTGCAGCTGCACGGTATATGTGATGATCACATTACTGATCGTACTTGTAATGTTCTTGTACTGTAATTTAAGTGCTCTCTCTTATTCTCTGATGGGTCTATATAACCGATAAGAAAGAGTAGGGAACGGCATGAATGTGGTAACTAACTCGCAAGCTGGCTCGCATACGAAAGTGAATAAAATTTACAGTACAAGTACGATCAGTAATGTAATCACCAGATATACCGTGCAGTTGTACTCCGATGGTGCAGAATAATCATATACCTCTAACATTGTAAAGAAAAGCGCTGAAAATATGGTTAAAACTAGCGAAAAAAACCAAATTAACTGATTAGGGATTACTGTAGGAGCACACCACAATTCAGATTGTCGTTACAAAACGGATTCGTTCACAAAATATGTATTTTTTTAAAATTATGAATTTTAAACTGAAGGTGTAATAGAATATGTAGAAGATATTGAGCAAATAAAAAACCTACCTGGGCCATGGGAAAATAGTGAGAATTAATTTAATGTAAAATTTTTTCGAAAATTCCCAAATTCCAGCCTTCGTTGTCCGTTGATCAAAAAACTCTCCTCGACAATAGTTTCTTAGAATTCGACAAGGAGTCGATTGCACCCACTCCCGAATCGATTGGGTTCGAAATAAACTTTTTAGGAAAAGGCGCCAAATCGTTGTGTGGTCACCTCCTGAAGCGAATTTTCAATTGGAAGAAATTTCCAAGTACCAGTGAACTACACTCATGGAGCCTGTAATTATCACACATAAAACAGAAAAATTAATTTTTCGTCGATACCAAAAAAAAATTCAGTTGTTGAATTCTCTCAGATAGTGTTTTATACTCATTTGGTTTTATCCCTTACAGCGAAGGGGCGGAATCGGGGGCATGGTACAATGCTTCAAAATTATCCGAGGCGACTCATATTTGATGGTTGGAGTCCCTAGGGGTCGTATACACTTCAGTCAAAAATTGACCAAAATTATCGATTTTTGATCTACCAAAAGTCAAAAAATCAAAGTGTGATTTCCACAGCATGTTACATACCATTCGATAGAGGATCCAAAGTTATATAAGAATGCCATGTTTCATAAGATTTCATAGCTCCATGTTCGAGAAATACCCGATTTTCCGAATTTTGACAAGATTTTTTGTTTCTATCTCATGGCTTACTATGTTACCATTATTTCCATGGACTTAATTTTTCGATAAGTTATGTAAAAACGAATGGGCTATCCGAATATCATACTTATTTGTACCAAAAACCAGCCAGGCATAGTGATATCGCCAGTCATAGTGGTCAGTTTTAACGCCCAAACACCGACGCAGGTTCGAATCCAGGCACGGACATGAATTTTTGCAACTTTTTTTTCGGCTCATTTTTTACTTTAAACAATATTTTCACGTGTTTTACACTGTTTTCACTGTAAAACACTAATAAAACACAATTTCAAACGAATCGAGATTATTTCAGTATTTAAAAAAATCAAAATGTGCTTTTTGGGGCTGTTTTTTCGCCCCCAGACCACTTCCCTGGAGGGAATTGGATATGTTCTGCGTATCATGCGACATTCTGAGATGGGCTGAGTAAGAATCCACTGAAACCCAGACGACTGGCGCGCTCCTGGAAAAGTCGATTTCCATGACCATGGTCATCATGGGTCATGGTCCGAAAATCTAGAAATTTTTCATGACTGGAAAAGCTTCTTTCTTGTGGTCATCATGAAATTACTACGAAATAGTTTTCATCGTTCCATCGATCTGTTCAAATTTTGCAGAAAAAAATTTGTTCGGAAAAATACGTAAATAATCGTAAATAATTCAAATCGCATCCACTTCATCTGAGATCACGACAATGATAATACTTACTGTCCGTCCTCCAAGATAGGCACACAATACTCAACATTTGTACTTTTTATTTTTTTATTTATTTATGAACCATGACCAATAAATCAATAAATCGATAAATCAATAAATCGAAATTCATCATTTCGACCATGACCCCCGGGTCATGGTTTGCCTTTGGCAAGAGTACAAATGTCCAGTATTGTGTACCTATCTTGGAGGACGGACAGTGAGTATTATCATTGTCGTGATCTCAGATGAAGTGGATGCGATTTGAATTATTTACGATTATTTACGTATTTGTCCGAACAAATTATTTTCTGCAAAATTTGAACAGTTCGATGGAACGATGAAAACTATTTCGTAGTAATTCACAGTGAGCATGCTTCATGATGACCACAAGAAAGAAGCTTTTCCAGTCATGAAAAATTTCGAGATTTTCGGACCATGAACCCCGGGTCACGGAAATCGATTTTTCCAGGAGCGCGCCAGTCGTCTGGGTTTCAGTGGATTCTTACTCAGCCCATCTCAGAATGTCGTATGATACGCAGAACATATCCAATTCCCTCCAGGAAAGTGGTCTGCGGGCGAAAAAACAGCCCCAAAAAGCACATTTTGATTTTTTTTAAATACTGAAATAATCTCGATTCGTTTGAAATTGTGTTTTATTAGTGAAGAATCGTGTTGATTTTTCGAAGTTTGCCAATTTGGAATTTTGCCGTTGGCCGCGTTGGAGACCGAATGCCTCACTCACTACAGGGTGCGGCAGAATTACGGAGACAAGACTTCTTGCATTTAGCAGCGGCTTTTGGGTGTTCCACCGGGGCTCTCGAAATCATTTCATTAAAGCTCATCATTATGAGTATCTCGTCTCTTATTTTGGCGATGATTGCTTTTCATTCAGTGAAATGGCACGTCGTAGTCTCTACCTTCACCCATAACGGATGAGAAAGGCCGACATCTTTTCAGACCAGAATCCTCATTCCACGCTCGAAAGATGAATGTCACTCCCGGCTCGAACTGCGTCGGCGGACACAAGGTGGCACTTTTCTATGATGAGAAGCTGTTCACTGTAAAAACATTGTACAGTGCACAAAACGATACTACATATATGGGCAGATAACTCCTGTCTAGCGGATGAGAGGGGTAGAGTCGTCAATCAAGTTTCTCATCCCCGGAAAATCATCTCCTGAGTTGACATCTGTGCTACGGGCAAAAATCCCCCGCTTTTCGTTGATCCTGAAGTCAAGATGAACAACGAGTACTACCTAAAATGGATCCTGAAGAACTTTCTGAACCCCTCGGCCAAGCTCCACTTCGGGAACAAGCGTTGGTGTTACCAGAAAGATTCTACACTGGCTCAAATAGCGAAGATTGCGCAAGCGTGGCTGAAGAGCCACGGTCCCTCCTTCATCACCTCCTCGGAATTGCCTGCCTGCTCGTCCGATCTGAATCTCCTCGACTATTCTATGTGATCATTTCTCGAGAGCAAGGCCTGTGCTCGTCCCCACTCGAATCTGGAGTCGCTGAATCATGCCCTTCTCCGGAAATGGGACAAGATTGACGTGCCATACCTGTCCGCCACCGTCGTTGCGCACCCGACCCCTTTAAAGCCAGTTATCCGGGCGAAAGGATTCGAACCTGCGTCGGTGTTTGGGCGTTAAAACTGACCACTATGACTGGCGATATCACTATGCCTGGCTGGTTTTTGGTACAAATAAGTATGATATTCGGATAGCCCATTCATTTTTACATAACATATCGAAAAATTCAGTCCCTGGAAATAATGGTAACATAGTACGCCATGAGATCAAAACAAAAAAAATCTTGTCAAAATTCGGAAAATCGGGTATTTCTCGAACATGGAGCTGTGAAATCTTATGAAACATGGCATTCTTATATAACTTTGGATCCTCTATCGAATGGTATGTAACATGCTGTGGAAATCACACTTTGATTTTTTGACTTTTGGTAGATCAAAAATCGATAATTTTGGTCAATTTTTTGACTGAAGTGTATACGACCCCTAGGGACTCCAACCATCAAATATGAGTCGCCTCGGATGATTTTGAAGCATTGTGCCATGTCCCCTCCGCTCTTACGGAGAACGCGTTTTAAAGGGACCGGGAAACGAAAAACAAGTTGATCTCATATAAAAGAGCTTGAAATTCTGTTTCGAAATATATAAATCTTATATCATAAGAACTCTCTGGTAAGGAGAACGGCGCAGTTAAAAAACTACAGTCTGCTCCAGATAGCGGGAGCCTTTTCCTAATTGCCACACCAACTCTTTGGATACGACTTGAAATTGAATATTTTGATGATAATTCTATCCGCAGTGGGGAATTATGAAGAATAAAACTCAATAATGGGCTATTTTGAGCTTTTAAATGAAGTTAGCATACTGTAGTTCGGAAACCTCGCCCGTGATGTGGAGCAGGCTACGGTAATCCAACTTCTTACCAGGGCGTCTTTTCAAACTTTCAAATACATATTTCTGAATAGTTCTTTGAGCTTATCAACATGAGAACAACTATTTTAACTACTTCGAATCGAAATTTTTGGATGCCAGCTGCCTTTAAGAGGCCTGTTCCGTAAGACTCGATCATATTCGACCACCCCGGACACGTGCGCTAGCAATGAGAACTGGGAGTCCATACTTGGCTGTTAGGAGTGCCCCCGGCCCCTATTACACAAAACGGCTGAAATTTCCTGTTTGTGCCGTCAGGCAATTAGAAAAAATAATTAAAAAAAAAACTTTAAAAAATCATAATTTCTCAAATTGTTGAGGTGCAGTCTAAATACCATTTGCGATGCGTCTAGGGTGCACAGTGCTTGCTAATTCATATTAGCAACGAATGTGCGTTGATTCCTAAACCACTTTTTTGACTTTGAATTTTGGTTTTTTCGGACAAATCATCCCATGTTTTAGTGAGTGCCCAAAATTTCCGACCAGGTATTGTAGCCTAAGCAATTCTGCATCGATATAACTTAAAACTGGGTTCTTCCCGATCGACCATTTTGTCGAATTTTTCGCTCGAACTTCCGTCATCGATGGTTTTCCCGAACAAATGCTGTATTTTGAATCATAACAACGGGAATATCACGCATGTCACCTAAGGATTGACCAAAATCGTCTGCTTTACTACACACTTTTGAGTTGACACCCTCTTTTCTCCGCGGTTTTCGATGGTCCTTGGGTAGGACATCCCTGATCCAGAGTAGTAAGGTTGGTAGATCAATCGTCTCTCCAGGAGCTCACGTCAAAGTTCGTCGTTGAGGCTCCTTCCGATGCGATTTTCTCGGCTCACAGGAGAGCTAGGAAAAAGTGATCAACGGATGAAATGTATAATTTCTCGAGTACTTTCAGATAAAAATGTGAAAATCCAACTTTTTGATTTTGTATTCCATAAGGAATTGATTTTGTTCCACAGTTTCGGGACCTATTTTGTTTTGGGCTCAATCGATAGAGCTCGTCAATAGCTTTCATTTAAGCCCTTGGGAGCCGACTTAAGTTGGCATTTGGCTGAATGACAACCAAAAAACTGCTTTTGAATGCAGGTAGATCACTAATGAAAGCCGCGCGTTGCTTTGATCTACTCGCCATTGTCTGTTAATTGACTGGATTGTCCTGAAATATACTGGAGAATGGGTTGAAGATCAATCTGACGTCGAGTCGCTCACCCAAGTACGTTTTATTCTCGCTGCAGCCAAATCATCGAAATTAGTCCATTCCGATGGTTCCTGGTACGGATTGACCGATGCATACAGTAGATTAGAGAGTATGCATAAATGCATACTCTCTAAAGCCAAATGAATATGTTTTATTTGAGGGATCGGAGCCCTCAAAGAAGGCCTTCTACTGTATCCGCACTCCCTTGTGGTAGGTGTACCATTATCTTTAGTCTCCGCCCACTTTGCAGCTGTTGTACTGACGGTAAATATTTTTTTCTACAAAAGTACACCTGTCCATTTTCACACATTTTTTTTGAGCGATATTACAATTTTAACAGACATGACAAGAGTCATCTACTTGTTTTGTCTAACCTGCTGTCAGCACTTCTATTTATCCCCACTCTCCCTCGCCCATTCTATCAAAAGAAAAGGACTTCATTTGAATCTCCTCATAGCATTTTTTGGAACATCACGAGAGGTACTTCCATCTAGTTGAACAGGCCTATTGGACAGACCTTTAATTTGATTTTGTGGGTCATTTGATTATTTCGTAAAATTTCAAACGGAAGTTGTCTTGCATGGAGAAGTTGATCTCTGCTTTCAACTAACGAATAAAAACGTTCCCCTGTTTTTTTTTACTTTCAGCATGTCACAGATTTGTTTTTTGGAGATTGTATATTTAACAAAAAATATTCACTTTTTTATTCATTTATTAAATTATTCATTTATAAATACAAAGTTCAAATGGTCTCTTCATTAATAGTAAGAGAAATATTTTGTGCAACGAAATGGAAGTAGTTGAATTTCTCATAGACAAACAAAGTGAAAGAGCATTGCCAGTACTTAAAGTAGGTAGCATTTAAAGGGAGCGTTACCTCTCTCAATGGCCTCTTCATCGCGCACACTATTTCTCTGTTCTCTAATAACGAGAAAGCAGTGCACGTCGAAGAGACAATTCAGAGAGGGTACGCTCCCTTTAACATAGCTTCAGCTCATATTTCATTCCATCTATGAGGGGTAAAAAAGGGCAGGAAATTAATATTATATTTCATCGGTGTACATTGAGCACATACACTGTACAACCAAATATAATGATAACATAAGATGCCCTTCTGTCAAATATTTCGTAAAACTATCGCTTCCTTCTTCATAGTAATTTTCATATTAATTTCAAATGTGCTATGTAAGTCGTTGCATCGTATTTATGCATACTCCACTGCTTATCAAATAATCTATTTCGATTATATGCTACTATATATATACAGTACAGCAGAATCCCCCAGTGAAAATGGGCGCCCTGGGTGACCCGGGGAGCCCATGAGGCCCTTCGATTCTTTTTTTTGTATAATTTCTCGAGTACTTTCAAAGCGTAAAAAATCGAAAAAAATGAGAATTAATTTAATGTAAACATTTTTTTCAAAAATTCCCAATTCCATCGTTCGTTGACCGTTGATCGAAAAACTGTCCTCAGCAATAATTTCTTAGAATTAGACAAGAATTCGAATGCGCCCGTTCCCGAATCGATTGGAATAGAAATAAACTTTTTAGAAAACCTCGCCAATCCTCACCACAATTAAGTACAACGAACATAATTGATTCGTACATAAATTTCCAATTTTTTATAAATTACACTTTTTAAACTGAAGATGTGTAATAATATTTAGAAGCGATTGAGCAAATAAAAAGTTTTAGACTTGTTATAGTGAAATAGTGAAAATTAATTAAATGTGAAATTTTTTTCAAAAATTCCCGATTCCAGCGTTCAATGATCTTGGATCAAAAAACTCTCCTGGACAATAGTTTCTTAGAATTAGCCAATGAGTCCATTGCGCCCGCTCCCGAATCGATTGACATCGAAATAAATTTTTTAGGAAACGGCGCCAAATCGTTGTGTGGTCACCCCATGAAGCGAATTTTCAATTGGAAGCAATTTCCAAGTAACAGTGCACTTCACTCATGGAGCCTGTAATTATCACACATAAAACAGAAAAATTCATTTTTCATCGATACCGCACATATGTCGACTTTCTAAGATAGTGTGTTATATAGAACAAAATGAAGGATGGAAAAGATATTTATCTTATCTTTCCTCTAATCAACCGCTTTGATTTGTTTCATTTTGAACGGTTTTGCGATAAAAGAAGTGCTTGCTTTTTCGGTTAACAAATTTCCTAAAGAAGAGTTTCAATTAACATCGCTGAAAGGTAAAATTAGGGGGCGCCCGTTTCGGCAACGGATTATAAATCGGGTGGGAGATGGCCTATGGCAATAAAGGTTGTATCATTGTTATCAGTAGGAGTGTGCAGTATTGTGCTACCGTACCCATCGGGAATCGCATGGTTGAAAATGGCAAAAGTCGAAAAATTCATGATGCCCCGAGACCAAATACTAGTTGTCATTATATCAATAGTGAGCCAACTTTAATCTTTTTGGATACCGTTACCCGAACTACTGTAATCTAGCTACCGTAACCTGCAATAATATGGCCAAATGCACTTCAAATCCCGGTTTGATTACGGTAGATCGGGTTACGGTAACCAGAAAGGTAAAAGTTGGCTCACTATTGATATTATGGCAACTAGTATTTGGTCTCGGAGTATCATGAATTTTTCTACTTCGGCCATTTTCAACCATGAACCCCGGGTCATGGGTCGAATGAAAAAAAATCAGTTCGCTATTCCCGATGGGTACGGTAGCACAATACCGTACACTCCTACTGATAACAATGATACAACTTTTATTGCCATAGGCCATCTCCCACTCGATTTATAATCCGTTGCCGAAACGGGCGTTGCCGAAACGGGCGCCCCCCGTAAAATTTCTTCTCTCTCCTCGAACAGACTAACTCTTCTCCGATATATTCATCAGCGCTTGTCTCTCATATGCAAATAGTTCTCATCCAGTCGGTTCTCATTCATCGGTACTCATCCGAGCTAGTGCTAATGAAAAATAATGTTTTAATTAGATAAAACAAGTTTATTGAATTAAAATATTTATTGTATGTCATTACGAAATCAATCAAAGCCCTCCACATCTACCCTTGATTGGTTTATAATCTTGACATTTTCTGATTCGTCTTCATCAAAGAAAGAAGAGCTGCAGATGGATTACGATCGAAGCTTATTCGTATACGAAGTGTTGAGAGGCTAGGACAGGATTCTTCGACTAACAATAAGAATTACCAGAGACAATAAAAAATTTTCGTTATGTTATTACGAATAAATATTAATTGATCTTTCCCTATACTGTTGACTTGCTAAGTCTCTGTTTCAAACACATCCTCAAACACAACAGTGAAGGGAAGGGGCTAGTGAGAGAGTTTTGTCAAAATATACAACATTTTTCCGGATTTTATTTCACGAGCATCTCTGATGCAAAAATGGAAGAGCGAGAAAGTGGGCGGGGAAGCAGACGGGGCTAAATTGAAAACGTAGTCAATTGTTGAATGAGAGAAGAATGTCATTCAGTAGTTAGATAACCCATTGGGTAGTCGTCTGCTGAGAATGTTGAATTCAAGAGCTACAACTGATTCGACAAGTGAGTTTCTAAACTTCTAAATTATATTTACTTGAGAAAAAGAGACTTACTTTACATTTTGCAATGAAATTTTCATAATTTCTCCTTGTTTCAGCGCCTCCTCCAATGACTGAAGAGGAGTATCCCCCTTTGAGTGCATCGTCTAAGCAAAGGTTGAATAAAGTAAGGATGGACGGAGAGATTATAGGATAGGTTTTGGGGGATGGGAAGCATCTCTTTTATTTATTGACTTACACTGATGTTTTAAAAAAATTCGGAGTTTGTCATTAGTCTTACGAACAATTAGTAAAATGATCGAGATTTCGTATTTTTGCGAAAGCGACGGAATGCCTTCACCTGAATTGTTGTCCTGGTACTAAATTTCATTCCATTTTCCATTTTAACTAGTGGGAAATAAATGAAATAATAATTGTTGGCTCGTTTTTCAGAGTGACCACGCACCAGTGCAGGCACCTGTCAACCCATCGACTGTCTTGTAAGTCGAATTGGTTTTTCTTAATTAGTTTTTTATAATAGTAAGTTTAGTTTAAATTAAGTTAATGCACTAATTATCTAATTATTTTCTTATGATTTTTTAACGATTATTGATCGTATTATTGATCGTTCAGCGTGGAGTCATTCGAGGAAAGGAAGGTGGAGATTCCTGCCACTGTACTTGTTAGCATGTTTTTTTTTGTATTATTTATCAATTAAAATAATAAAATGTATGAGTAAGCATGCGATAATATGATAGCCAGACGATCGTGTAATATTTCGTAAAACACAATATGAGAAAATTCAACAACTCATTTTTTTGGTATTGACGAAAAATGAATTTTCTTGTTTTATGTTTCATAATTACGAACACAATGAGTGAAGTTCAAGGGGTATTTTTGGTGTGGTTGGGCGACGTGTATCGATTCTGGAGAAGGCGCAATCGAATCCTTGTCTAATTCTAAGAAATTATTGTCAAGGAGAGTTTTCCGGTCAAAGATCAACGAACGCTGGAATCGGGAAATTTCGAATTAAAAAAAAACATTTTTGGTATTTTTAAATATATTTCACCGCTATTCTTGACATGACTGGCAATGAGCAACACGACGATTACTGTATACAGTAGACCACAAAATTATATCAGATTTTAGTTTTTTCGTCATAAACTGCTTAAATTGACCAGGAAACTAAAAACAAGTTGATCTCATATAAAAGAACTTGAAATTCTGTTTCGAAATATATAAATCTTATATCACAAGAATTCTCTGGTAAGGAGAACGGCGCAGTTAAAAAAACTACAGTCTGCTCAAGATAGCGGGAGCCTTTTCCTAATTGCCACACCAACTCATTGGATACGACTTGAAATTGAATCTTTTGATGATAATTCTATCCGCAGTGGGGAATTATGAAGAATAAAACTCAATAATGGGCTATTTTGAGCTTTTTTTATGGAGTTAACATACTGTAGTTCGGAAACCTCGCCCATGGTGTGAAGCAGGATAAAGTAATTCAACTCCTTACCAGAGCGTCGTTTCAAACTTTCAAATACATATTTCTGAATAGTTCTTTGAGCTTATCAACATGAGATCAACTATTTTAACTATTTCGAATCGAATTTTTTGGATGCCAGCTGCCTTTAAAAGCGATTAAATCTTTCCCATTTTGTTGAAAGTGATAATTCCACCACATATGGTTCTTTGGGCAATTACTTGGTGAGATATCGCCAAAGGCAAAATTTTAAAAATTAATTTGCCAAAATGAAATTGAAGTTTTTCTGTTTTATGTTCTAACAATTTTTATTTTATACGTGTTCGTTTTAATTTATGCCACCATTCATTATTCTATTATTTAGAATATGGGTAGACATCGTGGAGGAGCCGAGACGTAAAACAGAAAATATCAATGTCATCATTTTGGCAAATTAATTTTTAAAATTTTGCGATATGTCACCAAGGAATGCCTCAAATAACGATATATGGTAGGATTATCATCGGTAAAAAATGGGAAAGATTCGAGCACTTTTAAGCATTTTATGACGAAAAAAACTATATAGTAAAATTTCGTCGTCTACTGTATACCGTGCAGGTGCTCTCCGAGGAAGAGAATTAAATGGTCGTATAGCTCAGCCATGTCAAGCAAAACAGCGGCTAAATATGTTTAAAAATACGAAATTTCCAAGTTGACCGATTAGGGAACGTCGTCGGATACTGTAGGCGCGCACCACAATTCACGATTGTCGTTACAATGATTCGTTTACAAATTTAAAAATTGTCAATATTAAACTACAGGTGTAATATAATATGTAGAAGCTATTGAGCAAATAAAAAAAATACTTGAGTTATGGGAAAATAGTGAGAATTAATTTAATTTAATTTTTTTCCCGAAAATTCCCTTTTTTTTCAGCGTTCGTTGGTCGATGATCGAAAAACTCTTCTTGACAATAGTTTCTTACAATGCCCTGAAGCCACACTCACCTCAGGTCCAATCAGTTCCAAATTTTTTCTGGATTTTTTGCATACAAATTTGCATACGTGAATGCACTATCCATTTTTATTGCGTTGCCTCTGATAAAGATGTGCACGCTGTAAATTTTATTGTTGATTTTTAAACATATTTTTAAAATTTCAAGGAAGATATTTGCAATTTCTGATACCGCCAAACCTCATCACTATATGAACTGTTCCTCCATTTAAAATTTGGACTTGATAGGTGAGCGTGGATTCAGGGCATTACCTTGTTAGAATTAGACAAGGATTCGATTGCGCGCACTCACGAATTAATTGGCATTGAAATAAAATTGTTATGCGGTGTTACATTTGCGTACGCCGTCATCATACGCCGTCATACGTACGCCGTCATTTGAGATCGTAAATTTTGGAGTGTTTTGAGTCCCAAGTGGAAAGTTACCATAACCTTACAGTAATTTCATGACAAAGCAGGGTTCTCCACTCGAGACCCAACACAGTCCCAAATTCACGTTGACGGAGAATTCACCCGTTATGGGAAGACGGCGTACGTACGTCGCCCATGTAACACAGCATTAGTAAACGTAGCAAAACTACACCAAAAGCAGCCCCTTAAGCGCATTTTCAATTGGAAAGAATTTCCAAGTGCCAGTGAACAGTAAAACAGGAAAATTCATTTTTTTTACCCTTTTTTTTATCTATGTGGATTTTCTCAGAAAACACCTCGAAGAAGGAAATTACACATAAAGAGTTTATAATTCTCTCTCGTGAATTATAAGAGAGACTATCTGGCTCAAGTGACATTCTCTTGGCACTTGGCCAAAAAGTGATAGTAACCGATTGGGACCAAATCGTGCACAGTTGTAGTATGGGGTGACATAAGCTCACAGACGGAGTTTGGGTTCATCACATCTGCACCTTCGCTAAATAACGTAAGTTCGTTAACATGGCATCAAAATTTCAAAGTTTACGGATTCGTTCGATAGGTATATACAACGATGGGCAATTATAAGTAGGTAAATTCCACCAAGTGTCATCCCGATCCAAAACCGTGAGACCCAGAAAAAATTTAAAAAACAATAAAAAATTTTTTGTTTTATTTTTCCTAAAATTGCCTATCGGTGAGGGTCATTTTTTACTCCTTCAATTTGACAAGTATTTACTAGTGTAACTACTGTACGAAAATGAACTAAAACAACGGAGTGGTACATTGCCATTTTCCCGAAAAACCACGACTAATTCGCCTTTTTTATCGCAAACTGAAATTATTTAGCGTGTGCCCCTACCGTAATAATATGCGGATATTCAAAATGTTTAATAAGAGTAATTTATGGAGAGAATTACTGTTTATTGAGACATAAAATAACATTCGGATACGGAAAATTTCTTGAAATATTTAACATAATATTACCAAAAATACGCAGAATATCTAGTTTAAATTTCGGTAATTACCGTTGAGTAAACGTAGAATTTTACGGACGGTGAGAGACATGTAAAACCGGTAAAAAGTCGGTAACCGGTAAGGAAAATATTTCCGCCCAACCCCACATATATAATATTTTCCGATGATTTGTTATTCCACACAATTTATTTGTACTCGAACATTTGGTATTTGATTAAACACTCTTGTGGTTTACGAAAAATAAATAAATAAATAAATGAATCAATGTTTGATCTCACGCATCATTCCATAATATTGTTTTACTTTCTCTTTCACCTCTCTGTTTATCGTTAAAGATAAATAAATTATTATTAAATAATTCTTCTGTCAATAATACTGCAGAATAAAAAAACGTTTGCTTTTTAACGTATGTGTTTCTGCATTTTTTTTTCAGTAGAAATTCAGAATTGTTTTTGAGTGTGCCTCTGGATAGAGGGGCTTGCCTGAAGAACAACGAAGGGAGATTGAGCGAATGCCTGGGGATGGGGATGGGGGGGATAATTATATTTTAACTTTATAATTATATTAAGATGTAAGACAGGCATGAATCTTATTACCGGTTTTACCTGTCTCTGAAAAATTCCACGTTTGCTCAACGGTAATTACCGAAATTTAAGCTAGATAATCTGCGTATTTTTGGTAATATTATGTTAAATATTTTAAGAAATTTTCCGTATCCGAATGTTATTTTATGTCTCAATAAACAGTAATTCTCTCCATAAATTACTCTTATTAAACATTTTGAATTTCCGCATAGGATTACGGTAGGGGCACACGCTAAATAATTTCAGTTTGCGATAAAAAAGGCGAATTAGTCGTGGTTTTTCGGGAAAATGGCAATGTACCACCCCGTTGTTTTAGTTCATTTTCGTACAGTAGTTACACTAGTAAATACTTGTCAAATTGAAGGAATAAAAAATGACCCTCACCGATAGGCAATTTTAGGAAAAATAAAACAAAAATTTTTTTATTGTTTTTTTAAATTTTTTCTGGGTCTCACGGTTTTGGATCGGGATGACACTTGGTGGAATTTACCTACTTATAATTGCCCATCGTTGTATATACCTATCGTACGAATCCGTAAACTTTGAAATTTTGATGCCATGTTAACGAACTTACGTTATTTAGCGAAGGTGCAGATATGATGAACCCAAACTCCGTCTGTGACCTTATGTCACGCCATACTACAACTGTGCACGATTTGGGCCCGATCCGTTACTATCACTTTTTGGCCAAGTGCCAAGCCATAAGCAAAATATGTTCACTGAGCTAGTCTCTCATAAACTCTTTATGTGTAATTTCCTTCTTCTTCTAGGTGTTTTATTCAATATTCTTAAATCAATCCAGGTGAGCAGAGCACCTGAGACTGAACTATTCGAGCGCATTCAATTGAGCAAATTTCATCTCAGCCACGTATACTTCTACATCGATACGGTAGTGGACAAATGTAATTCGTACACACTTACCGTGATTGCAGATCCAGAGATATCATCCGCAAGAGTCTCACACTTACCGCAGCCTGATTATGAGCCGTCCGCCCATGGAAGCCATCGATAGGCAAAGTAGGTATTTTTGTCTTATTTATTAAATATTCGTTTAAAAAATTATACAGTGTGTAAAACTCGCTAAAGTATAACAAAAGAGCGAAAAACAGAGAAAACCATTCTCGTTTTATGCTCATCTACCCATCTTTTCTCTTCGTTGCTCTGCTTTTGAGGATAATATTGATAAATAGTTTATTTTATAACAGTTCGTCGTTCCTATCGATGCGAGGACCTTCCGGATTGTACGGATCGCTTAAATGATCTCACAGAGAATGCAGTAGTCCAGGTTGTGGAATCGTTTCAACTGCATTATTTGATTTCTAAATCTGATGCTTGATACTGCAGTATATTTGAATTACATTTCTTGCTTAACACGGATCTCCTATAAAAGTACATAAAAATTAGAACCTTTTTCGACAGCAAAAACTTTTTTCCTCCGAATTTATTGATAGTTGTTATTCTGGTCTAACTTAGTGCGAAAACAATATTTTTAATTTCGTTTTTCGAAATTTGCATATCTATGTAATTTTTTTCACTGTTATTTGATTATTGCAGATTCGGATTCCCCGTCCACAAATTGGGGTATCCTGATATATCTTGTAACCCAACTCTGTCCTCCCTTTAGTGCTACTGTATATGACCGGTGATAAGACGTTTCAGAAATTTCACTTCAGATATGATTTCCCAGAAAAGGACGTTTCAGAATTTTTTTTTCAGAAATTCCAACTCAGAAAAGGACGTTTCAGAAATTGACACTTCAGAAATTCCAACTCAGAAAAGGACGTTTCAGAAATTGGCACTTCAGAAATTCCAACTCAGAAAAGGACGTTTCAGAAAATTTTCCCGTTGTAATTGAATGCTACTAAAATAAATTACAACGGGAAAAATTTTTGAAATGTCCTTTTCTGAGTTGATATTTCTGAAAAAAAATTTCTGAAACGTCCTTTTCTGAGTTGGCATTTCTGAAGCGTCAATTTCTGAAACGTCCTTTTCTGAGTTGGAATTTCTGAAATGAAAATTTCTGAAACGTCCTTTTCTGGAAAAGATTTTCCGAAATGGCATTTTCTGAAGCGAAATTTCTGAAACGTCCTTTTCTGAAAATTAGTTTCTGAAGTGTCCTTTTCCGAAGTGAAATTTCTGAAACGTCTTATCACCTATATGACCTTTACATTTTCTCTCAAATCACATTTTGGTTGTAAATCAAAATGTGATTTTCCTCGCAACTTTCGTTGCAAGTTCTCTTACCCCTCTCAGGGCAAAGGGGCTTATATACTTGTAATAAAGTGTTCGGCAAACCCCAGACGGGTTTGGTGTGTGACTAAACTAACGGGTGGTGGGCGGAGCTCCGCCGGTTCTAACAACTATCAAGTTAACTCATTATTTAAGCCATCATAATCTACCGTAATCTACCTACCGTAACCTACAGTAACCCAGTTCATTGGGTCAAATTGATTGCGACGGGTCAGATGATTGACTAATTGTAAATTATCCTTACCGAGACCTTTTTGTCGATGATTCTACGTTATTCTTTGTGTTTTTTCGGGTTTTATAGATATTTCATGTCAACACAAAACATTCCTTTAAAATTACTGTATGAACAAAGTAATAAATCGAACCAAAAAGTATGAAAACGAGACAATGACAAGCACTACAAGTACAAATATAATAGATGAGAGGGAGAAACATGTTATGTAGAAAGCAATAATTGGGTGAAAGAACAAATGAATAACGAGGAGTGAGTGAGATTACGGTGGGTAGTCGATCAATATACAATTATTGATCGATTGATGAATGGGAAAATGGGCGTCCGGTCGCAGCATATGAAGCGTGACGTCATCCTAGCGTGAATTGATCAATAGGTATAAAACCGAATGCATAAAAATCAATCAATAAATAGATAGACTATGACAAAAAACAATCGTCTGGTATGTACAGAAGAATCGTCACATGGCTGGGGCTCATACAAAGAAATAATCTATCGAGCTACGAATAAATCAATCAATAAAAGGGGCTAACGTAAACCAAAATCAGGGTGGGATCGTTGTGACAATCAATCTATTGTGGGACTACCGTATACCAAAATCAGGGGGGGACGTTGTGAGAGTGAGAGTGTATCTAATGATGACTTCCCTCTGTGGTACGCTGGCCGAGATGGCCTTGCTGAAGTAGAGCTCATCTTTGACGACGACGTCATCGCCCAGCACCGACGAGCCATCCATGCGCACCCAGGAACCTGAAAAAAGACAACTCAGTTTGAGATTGCGGGAGCTCCTTAGTTACTATCATTGAGCCGCCGTGCACGACAGAATATGTAGTCACAAGTCAATAAATCAATAAAGACATCAATCTATCAATCAATAATTAAATAAGTAAATCAATCAATATTGGCACTTACAACATCCGGTCCAATCACCCAACCCTCGCCGATGACTGCGGTCGGGTCGACGAGCACGTTGCCCTTGATGTGTTCGCCTCAAACATTTATTATTATTATTATTATTATTATTATTATTATTATTATTATTATTATTATCATAGTAAATGTTATGTCCTTAGGCACAACTCGTGTAGCAGAATAGAGACTTTATCGGAGAGAGAATTAACAGTGCAACGTGAGATAAACTAATAGAAGTGAGCTGGGAAGCGAAACCGCAGCTTTATATAGGGGGCGCGTGACCGCGTAGGCAATCAAGGGGTTCAACGGGTCAACGGTTGTACGCTAGGCCAGACTACAATAACTAGGTGGCGTACATATCAGTAAAGGAGCGAGTGACGTCATCAAAGTGGATTATCGATTGGCTATTGAGCCACTCTGACTAATCGATATCGACGGACATACAAAAGACTTATCTAACAGATATATATCCCATCCCCCGGGTGATTTTTGAGAAAATGGGGTGGGTCGGATGCTAAAATCGGATGGGTCTTGACGCTAGCGACAATACCGCCCACGTATGATTACATGTACTGTACTACGGCAATAAATCAATTAATCGATACTTACCAGATACAGCGAGCGTCTTGGCTGAGTCTCCCTCGGTGAGAATGAGCGTGCACAGATGAGAGTTCTTGGTTCA
The DNA here is from genome assembly GCA_943737045.1 of Parapristionchus giblindavisi. Classification (NCBI taxonomy): domain Eukaryota; kingdom Metazoa; phylum Nematoda; class Chromadorea; order Rhabditida; family Diplogasteridae; genus Parapristionchus; species Parapristionchus giblindavisi. Next base: position 907,705 of record CALSFV010000233.1, read on the forward strand.
GGCGTCGTTGGCGTCCTCGAGCTTGGGGATGCCCTACAAAGATGCGGTAATCATTTAATCAATAATTTCAGAAAAAAATCAATAAATTAATAATGCAGAAAATCAATCAATGAATCAACTAATCGACCAATCTGCTCCCACCTTCATCTTGCTCGTCTTCTTGCTGTTGCACTTCTTGTCCACAATCTCCATCTGCTTGAAGCGCACCCACGAGAGAGTCCACAATGTCGCACGCTTGAGCCTTGAACATACATTTTAGGTCAATCCTCACAATGAGAGGATTGACCCACTATATACGCCTCATTTTCATGGTCGGCCCACTATATAAGGCTCATTTTTTTATGTGAAAGATTACAATTTAAGCGAAAAATAACGATTTTCTAAATCGACCCACCTTTCTAAACCTTCTACTACTCTACTTCTAACTTTCTAAACCATGAATCGAATCGAATCGATAAATAAAATACAGTGAGGACACCGAAAAAGTATGGCCTTGAACAAGTACGGTAGGTCAGTCGCATAAATCGTTAACCAAACTACAGAATACAAAGTACCTGTTTGGCAAACTTGTCCGAGATCTCACACTTGGATCCGAAACTCTTCGACTAGAGGGTCATGGTCTCCTTGGTCTGCGAGTCGAAGGTGGGGTTCTCAATGAGAGAATTCACGAAGACCCACATGTGATTCTTCACCTGTAAATGATCAATCGATAATGTGAATCCATCAATCAATAAATCGTCAAAATGATCAGAAACATACTTGGAAAGGCTTGACTTGTACCGTACTCTTGCCAACCTTCTTCTTGATCGTATCGATTAGCTTCTGGACCATTTGATCGGCAACATAGTCAACGTGTCGACCACCCTGAATCGGCATTATTCATTGATTAATTGCTCATCATTTTGAAGGAATAAATTATTATTATTATATTATTTTGGCATACCTTGATAGTGGCGATGGAATTAACGAACGAGACTTGCTGGAAGCCGTTGTCGAATACGGTAAGAGCCACCTCCCAACGATCACTCACCTACAATGATGGATAATCAATATTGATCGATATGAGGATATTGTAGAGCAAAGCTAAGAATCGAGAATAGGATAGGTAGTCCAACAAGGTGTGTCTCAGGTCTCGGTAATTCACAGCACTGCACATCGCTGCGCAGTTTATCAAATAAGATCGTTATGTAGGTTTGTTTTATGGCATCATAGACAGCACGTCGGCTACCGTAACCCTCACAATCAATAAATATTTCAAATCAATCAATACCTGTTCATAGCACACTTTCAGCGGCTCGCCCTGTCCATCAACCTCATTCTTCGTGTACTGCTCAACGTACTGATTGAAGCCAGTTACCTGTACATCATTACTATGATTACGGTATCTCGGAATTACGGTAACTTACAGGAATGAGCTTGATATTCAGGTAGACCTTGACTCCGCGAGCAGCACCAGCGATATCGTAGGCACGACTGAAAAATCAATATTTTTTTTAAAAATTTAAAAAAATAAACTAATTTACGATCTTACCGATACATGAGAGCAGTGATATCATCATCCAGCTCGGACATCTTGAATTTCTTCAAATCAGGCTTGAAGATTACCTAAACCAATATGGAGATTAGAGAAATCAATCAATAATGGATCAATAAATCGATAAGTACCTTAGTGTAGTCATCACCGGAAGTAGCTTTCACTTCGGCATCCTCATCCTTGGTCATATTGTTCTTCCAGGTCTGTAAACGAACAAATCAATAAAGCCGTATAATATATTTTGAAGAATCGATCGATTCTGTAGATCATGATACATTATCGATTACCTGTTTGAAAGCCTTCTTGTAATCCTTGCTGCTGGTTTCCAGAGTGAATTCAGTGGAGAAGATATTACACAGCTTAGCTCCGTATCCGTTACAACCACCCGTAATTGGACGATGTGAGCAGCGTACCAAAGATCAGCTCGGGTACGTACATGTTTTCAACCTCAAATCAATCAATAATTGTTATGATATCGATCGATACAAGTCGTCGTACCTTGTTTTCCCTCTGCACGATCTTTATACTTTCTGGAGCCGCGGATCTCATCGATTTCGGCCTGGACCTCTTCACTGAGGGCGAGGGACTCAGCGGGACGGAGGTTGTTCAAGTTGAGCAGAACATAGGCGAGATGTGGGATCACGGCGGCTCAATGATAGTAACTAAGAAGCTCTTGCCTGAGAAAGAAAGTATCGCAAACTGAGTGATGATGAGCAGCGCAAAAGTTGATTACGGTATATCTGGGCGCTCGCTTCTGACTAGACCTATCATCGAGTTTTACGATTCGCGAGACATGCCGAGATGGCTTAGTGGATAGAGCTTTTGTTTAGAGATCCGAACCTCGTAGGTTCGAATCCCGCCCAGTGCAAATCAACTTTGCCGATTTTTCGTAATGCAAGAGCCTTCAAGCCAAAGTTAAATGTAGCGATTTCTCTTCATTGAACCGCCGTGGGGATGACTGTGATGCAAATAGCGCTGAGGGCAGAACGACCGAACATCATGCTGAAATTTGGAGTATTGAATCGAACAGTTGGCTTAAAATACATCACCAATCAATAAGTTATTATTACTACGAAAGAGGAAAGATATACACGCATTTTTATCACAACTGTGCTATTCTTGTATGCTTACAACTGGGAGAGAACTAGGCAGAAGGTTCGGGATTGGCGCAGACATAGAGATAGAGGGATGATAACGATTTGATAGTTTCACGCCTGTTATAAGATATAGTAAAACAAAAACAACATAGATCGCTCTAAATAGGGCCGCTCACTGTCTCGGTAATCCAGACATACGGAGGGCAATGGGTACGAACTCTTTTTTCATATCGGATTCGGGCGATTCGTGTCCGTAGCCGTGAAAAAGTATGAGCGCCAGTCTTTTTTCACGGATACGGACAGAGAGGAACTTAGAGCGCTAGAGAGAGGGAAGGAGGTGAGAGAGTGTGTGAAATTGAGAGAGTGAAAAGGGAAGCGGTGAAAACAAGTGTAAATAAGAAACTAATGAGAAAATAAGCTAACCAGAAGAAATATAGAGTGGAACTACACAAGAGAAATGTAATCAGAGCATTGGGAAAGTCAAATGAACAGTGGATTTTAAAAATAAGGGTAAAAAAGAGTAAGAGAGAAAGAGAGTGAAATGCGCGCACCCTATCGCGAGAAAGAGAGTGAGACAGAGAGAAGAGTGAGACAGAGAGAAGAGTGAGACAGAGAGGAGAGTGATACAGAGAGGAGAGTAAGACAGAGAGGAGAGGGTATTTCACAAGAAGCGTGTCGCGAGAAAGACAAAGAGGAGAGTGAGGCAGAGAGGACAGTGAGGCAGCGAGGACAGTGAGGCACAGAGGAGAGTGAGACAGAGAGGAGAGTAAGACAGAGAGGAGAGTGTATTTCACAACAAGCGTGTACAAGAGTATGCAATTGATACAAGAAAGCGTAAAAATTAAAAAATAATAAGACTACCTGACGACTGTAGCTGCCCGAGGACGGCATATTCAACACAAAGATGCATCTTGAGAAGTAGTTGAGGTTGTCGACGAGCTTGACGTGACGAGCGGTCTTGGTTGGGAGAGCCGATACGTGTGCTGGTCGTCGCGAACCCATCTTGAGTAACCTAAATTCATCCTGTTACGGATAAATGCGATCGGAAAGCGGAAAGAACGGAAAGAGCGGAAAGAAAGAGTGAAAGAACAGTGAACTGGTAAAGTCGTGCGCGCGGTCGCAACGCGTGTGTTTACCCCCGCTGTTCGAACATGTTTTTCAGCTGCTCCGCGCTCTCAAAAAATTCGGACGAGTGTGACTGAGAATGCACACGATTTCCTGTGCAGTTTTCGTGTAAATAATAAGTGTTTTCTCAAAAAATATTTATAAATTATTGAACACACTTTCATCGAGAATTGAGCAAGAGCAATTTAATCATCAAACTATCACTTTTGTAAATTCAACTTTGGTCGCAACTTTGTGTAAAGCTCCGTTTACTTTTTCTGCTCCTCTTCAAATGCACACTCTCTCGCCTGCTCTAACCGACCTCGCAACAAAGTTCGCAACTTTGTTGCGATCTTTTGGTCGCAACTTTCTTTGCAACTTTTGTTAGAGAGAATTAGAGAGCGTGTATTTCGAGAGATTTAGAGAAAAAGATGCGAACAAAGTTGCGAACTTTGTTCGCAACTTTGTTCGCATTTTTTTTGACAGATTGGACGGACCCCAGCTCAACCTTATGCTAATGTACATATTTAAACCTTGTATCTCGACCAACCTGACAAAATTGCCCTAGTGGCTTGAATTCTCAACAACAACCTTTTTTAGATATGAATCGAAAACTGATTTTATTAACGATTTTACGATCTCAACGGTTTCATACACTTTTACAGGAGATCCGTGTTAATCAGAACACCCATTACTATTATCCGATTAACGGTTAATGTTTCGTTGCAGGACCTGTGTTGGCTTCGTGAGATCGCTACCGTATCACTTGGTCCTCTTTCGATAGCTTCACTCCTTCAAAACTATGTGTTCATTAATCAGAGAGACAGAGTGGCGCCCTATGTACACATGGACTATGATGAAAGAGAAGAGTGGGAGACTGTAGTGGAGGAAATCATTGAGGAGGACGAGCGACCGCCCAAGACCAAGCCACAGTCTGGATTAAGAGACGATAAATGGATCGCGGAGAGGTACGGTTCACGTTTATATACACACTTTAATGCTGTAGAAACGGACTACTCTAGCTTGGTAAAGAAATGCATACGGTAGTTGATTGATTACAGAGAGAGTCCTGTACTGAGGGGATGGTGTGATTCTTCGATTTATCGCACATCGGACCATCCACATCATCAGCATCGCCATCATCCAACATCATCTTCGACGTCGTCGGTTCTTGAATTCCGAAACTCTCGATTCCATCGAAACGACGGACCGTGTGCGAAGCCGCATCAACGCATCAATGAGACATCTTTACCGTACGTGATATACATAGATTGATTTAAAGATTTTATTGATTAATCTTCTGTTCTTGCAGACACTGCCGTGACCAGTATGCAGGGTACACAAAGTACGAGGAGAGGAACAGGAAGTCAGTGGGCATATAATATATATATATATATATATATATATATATATATATATATATATATATATATATATATATATATATATATATATATATATATATATATATATATAATGATCAGGGCTGTGCGAAAATAATATTTCGAAAAATCCGAAAAAAATTTAAAAAATGTTTTCTCTACCGAAAACATCCATTCGCTAAATTTTACAATCGATAAAACGTAAATGTAAGAACTGCAACTGTGTGATTCTTAATTTGATGCTGCTTACATGATAAAATATATATATTTTACTCAAGTGAAATCGTAATTGTTGTCTCCAAATATGAAATTTTTGCTAAAATATCATAAATTTTTGAAATTTTGTGCTTTTTTATGAAAAACATTTATCAATTTTTTTTGCGAAAAATTTTTCGTCGAAAAGTTTTTCGTGAAAACCCGAAAATACGAAGAAACCGAAAACCGAAAAACGAAAAATGCACAGCCTTTATATTGATGACTGATTGATTTTATTGATTGATTTTCTATTCAGACACGATCGATCGAATGCATATCGTAGTAAAGATCATAGTAATTTCAATCGATGTTGTGTTGATAGTCAAGAAGGATGGAACAAGGATTCTGATGAATATCTCAATGATAGAGAAGATAGCAGAAAATATGGATACGGTCAGGAGGATTACGGTAGAACAGATTCGTATCGTGAGGAGTACGGTAAATCGAATGCTTACGATAAGGACAGAAGAAGTCGATATGAAGAGTGCTCCGGTAGTGAGAGAAGGATGGAAGATGATTATGACAGAGGAAGTAGAAGAACAGAGGATTACTATGCAGCTGATGATAATGGAGCACCAAGTGTAAGCTATTGTGGAGATGACTATGGGCATGATGAAGGTAGATCGAGAAGAGGAAGTAAGAATTACCGTAATCGTGATTACCGTACTCAGAAAGACCAGAACTGCCGATATGATGAATACGGTAATCGTGAAGATCGATACTACGGTAGCGAGGACAGACGCGAATCGGATATGGGAGCACATAGAAGAAACCGTGATGATGACTGTCACTACCGTAACCAGCAGTATTGTGGCAGACTAGACTATGGTAGACATGACCAGGATCATCAGTACGATAACCGTAGTACAGGATACGGTCGTGAGCGGGATTACTGTAGCGATTTTGGAGGCGAATATGATGAGTATCACTGTAGAAGGGGAACAGATCGGAGAAGAACTAATGATCGTGCTGATTGGGAAATGGAGAGGCACTACGATAGGGATGATGAATGCAATATGGATGATGAAATGATAAGAGAACCCCGGTGGCAGAACCGATCACTCCCATCCACTAGTATCGGAGATGGAGTCAGTAATACAGGAAAGGTTGGTAATCATTTCATTGTATAAAGGAAAAGATTAAACGGATGGAAAACTTTCTTTAGCATTTTATATCGATCCTTATAATCTTTTCTTTAAATAAGTTTTTGTGATTGTTGCAGCCACACCTCTGGCGAGAGAAAAGACAATACGATGGTGGCATTAATGATTCTTATGGATACACTGATTATGTATACGAAGATCTTCCTTCTACATCTAAGACAGCGTCATCTCCAACGAGAAAGAGCAAGACGGAGTACGTCGTGGAAAAGCTCAAGATAATGCGCGGTGGACGATTAGATCAGGCAGCAGGGAAAGGTAGATTCTTTAGGGTTACTGAAGGTGTTGATTATTGTATGAGATGGGAAGTGTATTTGTTGAAATTGTGTGGAGATATAATAGAGTCGGCGTAATTGACGATCAAAATAGAAATAGATCATAGTTAAACATGCAAATGTACTCGTCAAATTAGATATTAGTGAATCAAAAGTATGTATTAGTAGAGCCGAGATTCACTGTTTCGGCCATTAGGTTCTAGACAGTAGACTTAGTTGTGTAAAGTGTACATAATCAGCGATGTTTGACCATTTTGAGAATTGAAGAGTTGGTATGGAGCTCTTAGTGCAGCTCCTCTTTATTTGACATGAGCTCCTCTTACTGTAACTGGACCAAATTACAGAACCGATATCGACTCCCCGTCCGCCTCGTACTCGCACTGTAACAAAGAAGACGATTACCAAAATACCCAAGTTCTATCTAGCCAATGAGAGGCTGCGAGCGACCCTACGATCTCTACGCAACTGCCCCGTTAATGTCTCCATGGCACAGCATGATGTCGTTAGCAGGATTACGGTAGGTTCCGTAGGGTACGTACATCACTGGTGTTCATTGGCCTAGCTTTGCATGCCTTGAATGACGGGATGCACCTTTACCTTTATTTTTGCCTTTTCCCTGGTATTAATTGCGTCAGACTTATGATTCGTGTCATTTTGCAGATGACAATGTGGCCACACGAGATGGAGATCATTAATGAAGCATTGTTAGATTTTGACAGACGATGTGGACTAAAGGAGATCACGAATAAATCGATGAATGAAGTCGTCCAGATTGCCTATCCCAACACGCAGTTGACGGTAAATGAATGGGGCTCATGTGTCGTTGGCATGGGGATCAGGGCTGGGACACAAAACGTTTTCTTGACACAAAAATTTTGTGAACACAAAAATATTATTCTCTAAATTTGAGCAAGTTACATATAGCCAATGAAAAAGATATTTTTCGATATAGAACATCAACATGAACAAAACAACATGCTATATCAATTTTTTAAAAAACTGCGGTTGAGAAACTCATGAGTTTGGTATTCTGCAGAACAAGAAGGAAGATTGTAAGATTCAAATTACTGATGAGATGAACTTTTCGATTAATATTGTCAGATTGTTGCAAAATTTACAATTTGCAGATAAAATGAAATCATGCAGAATGACTAATATCATCGATTCTTTTCCTGAAAATATTATAAAATCGGGAAATTGATGCAAATTTTTTCTGTTATTTGTGTCATTTTTACACAAAATTTTAACACAAAACACAAAATCCCAGCCCTGGTCCTGATCATTTTTGTGGAGAAACATGATTTCTTTCATTTTAAAGATGGAGACCCTCGAATGTCTATGCAAATATATAACATATCGGCTATTCAAAGGCTAAATGATATGCAAGAAATTAGAACTTCCATTCGTACATCCCTTGGTGTAGTGGTAAAGGCGCTGTCTCGTAAGCGCAACGTCGAGGGCTCGAAGCCTATTGCCGAACTTTCTTTTCAAAATTTCGCGCCTTTGCCTGTACATCAAGCATGATTCATTCACGATTCTAGCGATCAATAAGCTAAATTAGCATAAACTAATTTATGTAAGGTATGCAGAATAACTTTTGCTATCTTTCTGTCTTCACACTTAGTTCACGAAAATATTGCTCGGACACCACCTTTAATCCTCACGAAAGTTCTATGTACATGCGGGACCCAAAGAGCCCCGAAATTTTTGTCTGACCCACCCACAGTGGTGGTATGGTAGATTACTGTAGATGTTGTGAGGTAAGATTACTGTACCATGTCATACTCTACTCTTTCAGTTCTTGGTCGGTGCCGGAGGAATTGCTCAACTGGAGTTTAATCCGAATCTCTTCCTGGATATCGTAGTCAAAGTAAATCATTCTCGATTTGTCGAATTCAAAGTGCAATATTTCAGAATATTAGCGACCTCAAATCCTTCTATGAGATTCACCAAGAGCTAATGAAGCTTTGCAAGGTGCTTATTTATTTAATTAAATCAATAAAAAATAAGAGTTTAAATATTATTGCTAAAATATTAATAATCTACTACAGCATAATACCCTCAAATTGATCAATAAAACAAGATTTGACTCTGTGTAAATCCAAAGGGATAGGAAGATAGGGAGAGAGGCTAGTGAAGTGGTTCCTCGATGTCACACATTGATAAATCAATGCGCATAAGGCAGATCAAATCAAGTTGTTTATCCACTATCTCTTCATCTACACGATTAGTGTTATGCATAGCGTAGTGGTAAGTGCTTCGCAATTTTAGGGGTTCCAATAATTTGGTCGAAGTGGGGCCAATAATTTGGTGGACCGTAAAAGTTGACCCTAAAATTTAGCTACCAGACAAGCCCCACTTTTAAAGTTGAGTCAATAATTTGGTGGTTGAGCCAATAATTTGATTAGAAGTGGGGCTATTATTTTTATATTTAGTCCAAAATTTTAGCCAAACTTTGGCTACAACTTTAGCTAAACTTTAGCCAGACTTTGGCTAAAATTTTAGACCAAAATAACAGCCCCACTTCGAACCAAATTATTGGCTTAACCACCAAATTATTGACTCAACTTTTAAAGTTGGGCTTGTCTGGTAGCCAAATTTTAGGCACCCAAAAATGTTCGACCAAAATTATTGCCCCCCCCCCTAAAATTGCGGAGTGCTCTCTTCCCGTGCAGGTTCAATTCCTCACCCAACCGCTATATTTTGCCCATTATTTCCTATGTCTGTAGTAGAGTTATCGCGTTGGGGAACACTGGCGGGAATTCAAATACTGACAATGAAAAGAAGTGGTAAAAGTCCCTTTAAGGTTCGCAAGATGGATCCTACGGTACCGCAGCTTCACCATTCTCATCCCCACTATTCAACATCCTCCCCTTTGCTCATGTCATTCAATAGCAGCAAGACCGTCGATGATGCCATGTGTAACATGTCCGCTGATGGTGTGACGCAAGTTGAGGTACGGTACAGGTTACGGTATTGATAACGTGGATACTGTAGATGATGTCGGTACTCCATGTTCACTTTAAAGAATTATATATTGATTGATTTTATTATGATTGTTCAGCGTCTACCTCGTGCACTGCAATGGGGAGCGATGGACGGATCTTACGTGAGAAGAGAGTGCATTATGCACTTAAAGTGGGAAAGGCTGCCACCCCCCAATAAGCTTGAGGTACTTCATTTAGTTCATTTTCATTTATTGCAACGAAAATATTCCGTGAAAAGTGTGTTCGTTACATCCTAGTCGGCCAGAAAAAATATCGGGATCTAAATGGATTGGATTATATTAAATCATAAATTCATGATTAGAATAGATTGAAATGGAGCGAATTTGCTGAAGCGGCTTTTTGATAATAGAGTTTCACCGCGGCTTGAAATCTTTATATGTTTATTAACAGTTTCACCCCCCCCCCCACTCTCTAGGCAACCTTTTGGCACTTCTTCGGTTTCTGGCCACCCCCCCCCTCATACCCCCCCCCCTATTACCCTCCCCCCTTCTCTCTCCTCTCGCTATCATTTCGCGTAGTAACTGACTTTCTTGTCGGTTGTGGTAAAACCAACCGCATCATGATTGATGGAATGATGAAATGAGAGTTTTGTCTCCTCCTTTCCCATACTCTCTCATCCTAATCCAATTTCATTTTCATATCACCACCATTCCCCTATAAAAGCATTCGATTCCCAGAAACCGAAGAAGTTCCTTTTCATGTATAAAATATAAAAATATATAATAAGAAAAATAACAATATTTCTTGCGTTTGTAAATGAGTAGTTTTGAATTAAATTTTCACATGTTTTGAGAAAACAAGGTCAAAAGATGATTTACAAATTTCGAAATGAAGTTTTCGACCAATTATTCCGGGTAGTGCACACATATTATGAGACATTTCGACGAACGATTTCCAAAATGAAAGTATTGTATAAAATCTACATGCATAATTGCCTTGCTACTGCTGCTAAACAGAGAAAGAACTATCGATCGACATCCCCTTTCCATCCCTTCCCTTCTCTTCGCTCTCTCTGATCTACGTACCTCTCGAGTGGACACTCTCACTAAACATAGAAATTCATTGTGGCTCTGGCTGGCTACTCTCGTAACAAATAAACAAGTGTTTTTTATACAGTTAATAAAAAATCGTTTAAGTGCGACTTTCTGCTAACCATGAACAGATTATCTCTTTATTATGCCAGAAAATAGCGGTTTTGAATATATGTTTCCAAGACTTTCGAACAACACATTAAATATATACCACTACCTTTTTTCTCAGTTCGTGCCACTCAATTGGGATGAAGAGATGAGACAACGACTGTTCAATGTGGTTAGTGAATGCGGCGATGCTTATTTCACGCCACAATTCTCCACACGACCCACAAAGGATGGACGAAGTATCGTTGTGAGTTATAGAGAATTATTATTAATTTATTAAATAAATAATAAAAATAATGTCACAGGTGGAGATGAAGATTCCATCCTCGCCTTATCCAGTCAAGAATGATCAGGATTTCCTGTTTCGTCTATTGGAAGCGAATGGAATAACGAGGCATGTGAGCATCAAACGATCGTTCTTGCAGAAGGAACAGAGAATCGATGATGAAGTGTACGTTATCCCTTCAGTTGTATACTAGCCATTTCGCAATCTAACTGCCCCATAATAAAAATTCATAATAAAAATTATTAATAAAAATTAAAAATAATAATAATAATAATAATAATAATAATAATAATAATAATAATAATAATAATAATAATGATAATAATAATAATAATATTACCGTTTGTGTTTTTTCAGGAAACGCGAGAAGTATATTTATCTGATCAACAAGAGAATCTTTGAGACTGCAATAGACCTCCGAGTGTGGGAAGGTTACCATCCGAGAACACAGAAGGAGAAGCATGAGGTCATTGCTAGCGATTTCTGTTTCTTATTAGATGTTCGAAAAAATCAACTAGTGCATCTGCACATTTCTTAGCGGCAGATATTAGTGGAATATTTGCAATCGTTATTGATTAAGTAGAAATAATTGATTAAGCAATGCTCACTTAAAGAAGGGAACCCACGAGTTTTTTTCCTGATTTAACGGGTCAGGCAGAATTATAGATCACATCTCCCTGTATCCAAAAACAATTTTCTCTAAAATCATAGGTGCCCTGGAATACACCAATCCGAGCTCAAAGTTCGTTGTTACCTCCACCAAATCCTCAGGGGACTCGCGCGTTTTCAAAATCCTAGTTCCCCTTCGATTAGATATTATTTATTCACTGAATATCGATATTTGGATTGCAGATGCTAATAGAGAATCGTTTCCCATGGAAGGTCATGATCACGGATGATGACGTCATGCACGTACAGAAAATGAACTCGTGCAATGTAGTCTTTACGTGAGTGATTCATCGATATTCAAAGTTATTCATTGAGTTTTCTCATATTAGAAATTTCACGCAAGGAGAGCGCATCGCGGCGTGCATGCAGCGCATTTGTCCGACCGAAGAATTCTTCAGTATAAATCCAGATGACCGAAAGGGGGTACGGTATTATATATTTTTTTCTAATAAAGTTTTCCTAATTATATATAACAGATAAAAATTTAACACTCACAATAGTATATTAATATAAACTTATAGTAAGCAATGAAAGTCGAGATCTGGAGTGTGATAAAAGGGATTTTCTTCCATATTAATGGTTCTGTATTTTCTTCAAGATAAGCTGTTGTTGATATTCTTCAGTATTAGAGCATGTTCGATTAGCGAAAACCGAGACAAACGCAAACAATCGAAGAAACATTGTTGGAGAAAGAAGGATAGAATGTGATCGAATTGATTACCGTATCTAACTATTTAATCGATTGATTGTAGGTGTTCACGTACGCCATAATTCGTGTGCACTACGACGTTCCGCGTATGCTTCGATCACTACTGGATAAGGTGCAAAATTATCGATTAGTACATTGCTTTATTGGTGTGAAATATATTTGATCCCTCTAGTTTTTTCTTAACTAAACTATCCAGATGGAACTGTAAATCACACTTCAATGATTACAAAAACATTTTTTTTTCTAAAAATACACAGGAATCCTATCTGAAAGTTCTTTGTTGTAAGGAAATTGCGAAGTAATAAATTTGAAGGATAAATAGACCAAAATGTTTGAATCGAACCAGAATTTCGTTGTTAGAAGCGCTCGCTATTTACCGATGACAAGGGAATAACAAGGCTCGCGGAAATCAAACTGGATGAAATTTTGCATAGGCATAGCTGAACGTTTTGTAAGATCATTGTAAGATCAAGTCCAAAAATCCTGGAGTGCAATAGCCGAGCCAAAAAAACCGGTCCAAAGTTTGGTCAAATTTGTTGAAAATCCGCATCAAAACAATTTTTCGAAACATATTTTGTTCCCTGAGTGAAGAGAACAAGTGGAGCGGTGGTATGGTGGCCAGCATATTTTGTATCTTAGCGAACAATCGTTTTGAGGCGGATTTTCATCAAATGTGACCAAACTTTGGACCCATTTTCTGGCTCGGATATGGCACGCCAGGATTTTTGGGCTTTACCAATGATCTTACAATACTTTCCGCTATGCCTATTCAAAATTTCATCCAGTTTGCTTTCCGCGAGCTGAGACCCTTGTGAGAAGCACAGGTTTACTGCTTCCCAAATCTATTAGAGAACAGACTGCCACACCATTGGTCTCACATTCATATCATAATAATGCTCCACAAATCTCCTCGTTCCCTTTCTTTAAGGAGTTCAGTGATCTTGATGCAGAAATGCATAATATTTGTGAATACTCTTCTCTGGATGTGCGCTATGGACGAGTGAGTTGTACTAAAATAACATTTATTTAAGAAATTAAATATTTAATTATTTTTAAGAGTGACAGGGTCGGATGGTCTCGAATTGTGGATGCCACAGATGATGATCCGTGTATTCCCTTTGGACACTGCCGAGTAGTCATTGAAGGATTTCCAGCAACGTATCGATTGATTTTTATTCATTGATTTAGATTTGATCCCAATTTTAGAAGAGTGGAGGAAAGCTGCGAGAAGTTGGTTGGCATCCTCAACGGTCACGTTATTCGATGTGAGGGTGATGAGGATCTCATGTGGCTGCTCACTGGGTATGGTATATGGCTATTGACTGGAGTACGGTAGGATAATGTATACTATAGTTGAACGAATACTTTCCCAATGGAGCTGTACATCGTTGTTAGCGATATCTTTATTTTCTCTTTTTGCAGAATAGGCAGGAATATGGTAAACTGTGAGGCGAAGCAGGCGCTGCATAGCAAGTGATTTATTTATTTATTATTTTTAAATTTATTATTTAAAATATTATTATTTTACTTAATAATTTTTCCTGTTCAGCGTGATTGTCGATATCAATGTGGTGATGAAGGAGATTCGTGTGTTCGGAGAGAAATCGAAAGTGAAACTCATCGAGGAAAAGCTTAGAAAAATCGCTGCAAATAGGTGAGGTATTCTGAATGTGTATTGTACCTTCACCCCTGAAAGTACGTAACCTCACTTTCACAGTATAAGACGAAGTCCTAAATATCACTCGTGTTTCAATTTCCAAAATAAATATTCCAAAATTTAAATAGCGTAAGGCGGGTTCCAGAAATATTTTTCATCCGCATAAATGACGTTTTTACATCTACATGGCAGTTTATTGATCCCTGATATGTAGATGGACTGGGACTGATTCTTGAAACGGTCTGGATAGTGGCTCGGTTTTTGAAGCTCTATCGAGGAAACGATGTGATTATCAGATGGGACAAGGTCGGAAGCGTTCGGAGGGTTGGGAAACATAGTCCAGTCGTAACTTGCTAACTCGGACTTGGTCCTTCTAGCGGCATGGAGACGAGCGTTGTCATGTTGACTTCATCATTTTTTGCGGTTTAAATAGGGTTTGGGATTTTCTTCTGTTCGTGTTCACCGACCCACTGTCTTCTCCACTCTTCCCTCGATACCGTATCGCATAACGTTGTCCAGTCAATCAAAACGGCGACGGAGAGGGAGGAGTCGTTGCCTTATCCACTTGACGATCCTAGTCGGTCGGTAAGGGCATGGGACACACATCTTCCCAGTTTCCAATTCTTTTCGAGACTGTGAAGGCCACGTCCCACAGTGCTCAGCCTGACCCCAAGTGTCATTGAAATATCTGATATCGAGAGACGGATCAGACTCTAATGCTGTTGGGACCGAAAACAACAAGATACTGCACGAACGGGGTGTAATCAGGGCACAGGCTTGCAAAACAACATTTGAAGAACGAGGCGAATGAAGGCGAAGGCGACTAAAGAATGATTGGTATTTGTGACCTCACCTTATATGTAAATATTGTATACGTTGAAAAGACCAAATGCAATAGAGAATTCTAGAGAAAAGAGTTGGAATGAGTACATTTAGAATGAAAATAAGAATACATTGGGAAAATAAAGAATACATTTAGTTGCGGACCATATCTACCGTTGATTATTGATTTTATTGATTAATTGTGATCATTACAGATTGGCCCATAACATATCGATCGCAATATCGCTCACTCTGCCCAACTACTCATCTCGTCTGATCGAAGTCATCAACTATATTAGCTTGTCCTCTCTCGCAAAGTTCATCGGAGGTAGTCCCGCCAACAGTACTTTGTCCCAACTCTGTCAACTTTTACAGATGACTGCATGATCAGCATGTGTCCACTCGAGCCCGAGTTCACGCTACAGTACGACGGACCGATCAGAGGCTATGAGAAACTGAGATCATATCTGGGAAATCTTGATGATCAGGTTAGTACTTTTGAAAAATATGAAAAATATCTATCAAATTTCAACTAATTGCAGGAGATAAATTATGTCTCTCAGAAATGTTAGCAAATAGTTTTTGTTATTGTTTATGGTGTGATACCACACAGTACAGCAGATTGATCACTGGAGTATATCCGGGGGACCCTCTATCCCCTCGAATTATTACAAAAATGTATATCGGGGGTGAGAACTGTGTTGTTTTACTCAATTTCTGACCTATTTTATCGTGGAGTTTGAAATTTTATAACCTGAGAAAAATTATTTAAAACATTAATTTGTCAAATACCGAGCGGTGAACTTGCGCAAGATCGACAATTCAACCTCAAAGTGATTTCACTTATTTTCCTTTTTTCTTTTGACATTTAGTTGACAATCTTTTAAAAAGTTCACACTTTCTGCGATAACTTAGTTCAGAAAAGGAATAAACAAAACACACAATTCTCACGCCTGATATTCATTTTTCACGGCGTACTATTTCGAGGGGATAGTTGGGCACCCGAGAATACATCGGCGATTACATTTCAACATTGTGGAGGGGGTTCTGATGTACTGTACACATCCTGCACTGCAGATCTTTTAGCATTGGAATCAAAAATCGTAGATCAACATTTTTTAGCCATAGATATGTATAATTGCAGATGCGTGAAAATTCCATGCAAGCATACGCAGAGTTGGCGAAGACCAGACCTGATCTACCGGTGAGTTTGATCTCCAATGTCGAAAATAATTGATTAATTCTGGGAACGCCATTTTTTGGCCCAGGGATTTTTTGCTTAAATTCTGCATTAGTAGGAACTGTTCCCTGAAATGGGGAGACTAGCCCTCATATCACGCCAGTCACGACAGAATTGAGCTGAGAGTGGGAATAAACCAAAAATGGTGAAATGAGTTAGGACCATTTTTGGGCATCTCTAGGCATGCCCTACCAGCTCCCAAAGTCTTATTATGCAATGTTCGTTCTGGGGCTCAACACACCGGTTCGGAAAGGTGAAGTCTCAACTTTGAGCACGAATTTGATGACCTCTGGTTTGTTTAGATCGATAGAGCTCGAAAAAAGAGCGAAAAAAGAGCACTCTTGTGAAACTTTTTCGCAAAAAAAACGAACCAGAAGCGAGAAATTCGTGCTCAAAGTTTGGACTTCACCTTAGCCCCAAAATTAAAATTGCATAATGAGACTTTGGGGGCTGGTACGGCATGCCTAGAGGTGACCAAAAATGGTCCTAACTCATTTCACCATTTTCGCTCTATTCCCATGAGTCGTACATTTGGCTCAAGTCGTGACTTGAGTGATATTTTAGGGATAGCTGTCCAGGGGCCTCTCTTCCAAATGTCACACTGGACTGAAAGGAGTAACGACCTCTTTTATAAACATTTGTTATTGAATTAAGTTTGATTAATATTTCAAAGGACTATTCTTCATTCTGCCGCCGTACCAAATCTGTCGAAAATGAGTAATATAATAAAAAGATAGAGCAAAGAAAAGTGACGAGAGAAAAAAAGGATTGGCTTCGCTTTCAACAATGAAGGAGTCGGTTTCGATACCACCTTGTTCTTTTTTAATCCTTTTTTTCGCTTAAATCGCGCAGGTTGAATGTAAAATGGTGAAATGAAACGGATGGATAAATTTAAGGTAGAGGGGCAATGTAAATTTTACCGGTACCAAAAAAGAGCGAAGTTCCTAATTGTGTATATTCTTAGACTGTACCATCGTTCCTCGCCCCTCTCAAGTGCCCGATCTGTCTCGATCGAATATCCGAGGATTTCTATCGATTGGAAGGATGTGGACACGTATATTGTATGCCGTATATCGCCCGTCAGGTTGAGTGATTGGTTGAATTATTGATTTATTTATCAATTTTTATCGATTATTCAAGAAGTTGATTGCAGCTCTCATGCGACATTGCGAATCGCACATTCCCCTTCACATGCAAGATGCTCAACTGTGACAAACCCATTGTGGTCGCGGATATAATGGCGAGTTTATGATTTAAAAGATTTATAAGTCTTGAGTCCATTTCCGTAGTCATAAGACTAATCTCCTATATTCCCAATGCCTACCTCTATGCTTTGATCTCTTTTATTGCGTAATCTGCTCCTGAAGTTCCGATATGACTTAAATACTTACAGTACCTCCTCATCGGCGACACTGATGCCCCGTATCGATTAGCTCATTTGGATGGTATAAAACTGCACCCACTCGTTGATGCAATGGCACATCATGTAAGTATTCTTACGGTAGTCACGGTAGTTCCATGTAAGTATTCTTACGGTAGTCACTGAGATGCTATTGATTGATTATGGCAATTATCAATGATCGGTGTTCTTCTTTGTAGGTTCTCTCTACAAATGTCGGCACGCTCATTCCATGCAAGACTGCGGATTGTATTGGCATACTCAAGGTAGAAATAATAATTATGATAATGTAATAAAAATACTAATAAATAAAATTGCCAGTTGCACAAGAATTCAGCTCGGTACACGGTTTATTGCAAGACATGTCGTCGTCAGGCGTGTAGCATGTGCGGGAGTGAACCGCATGGAAACTACAATTGTGAGTAGTACAATAAGATTAGAAGTAATTATATGTACTGTAGGGTGTATTGTAATCGAGAAGTAAATATTGATTGATTGCTTGTTCATCTATTAAACATTAAAATGATGACCATTACTATAACATTCCGAAACTATTATGTTCTCCCATAATAGTTTCGGAATGAAATAGTATTGACAATGAGCGTATAAAAATCACTTGTTTTATTTGTACGGAGCGTCCGCAATAACAATTTCCTGCTTTGCATAGAAAAAAAACTATGCAGATCTCTTTCAAATATAAAATCAGCGCGGTGAAGGTCAGACGGGTTAGGTGAGAGGAAGAGGAAGGGTAATCGAGAGTTAGGCGAGAGAGTGCAACTGCATGTAAATGCCAGTTGTCTTGGTATTTACATACAGTTGGTCATTTTCTTATGCAAGTACATTTTTTACGAACAATAATAGTAATGGGCGAACATAACTAGCTGATGAACAGTGTGTTGGTGTATGTATTTTTTTGTAATAAGTTTTCGATAACGATTGTTTTACTGATTAATTGATTGATTTTTGATATTTTGATTTATTCATTGATTGATTGAATATATTTGAGGTGACATGGACGATTCACTGGCCGAGTACGTCAGGTCCAACTCGAACAATCTGCGCAAGTGTCCCAACCAATCATGCGCTGCCATCATTGAGAAGATAGAAGGGTGCAATCATATGGAGTGTGTCAATTGTCGCATCCATTTCTGCTGGCTCTGCTGCTTCGCGGTAAGATGCTATGCAATTAAAAAAACTTGAAATTTTGGTTTTTTAAACCTTAGTTTTATTAATCTATCATATGAAATAAGCTACTCCGCAAGTTTAGTGGGCCAATAATTTGGTTGACCTAAAAGTTGACCCAAAAAGGTGGCTACCAAACAAGCCCCACTTTTAAAGATGGAGACCCACGAGTTTTTTCGTAATAAGACTGTTCGGATAGTATGATAGAGATTCATCACACGAATCGAAAGACATATCTGATATTGATTCCCGATATGTTTAAAGCTCACTATGAGCATTGAAAGTACAACTTTCACGGCATGTAGAGAGTGCTCATCGAATTTGCATACTTTCTCTCTCATTTTCTCATTATCCCTTACGCCAATTACCATATAATATAAACAATAGCCAGCATGCTTATCGTGGCGGGAGTCAGTCATGCCAACTCATGGGTCCCCTTCTTTAAAGTTGAGCCAATAATTTTTAACCAAATTTTAGGCGTACAAAAATTTTCGGCCAATTTATTGGCTCCACTAAAATTTCGGAGTAGAGATATTGATTTGTCGCTGTAGCATTAAAGATGTGTTTTTACTGTAATTTCATTAGATCTCTTCTTGCAGAGTGAGACACAGGGCGCGATCTACAGACACATGGACGAGGAGCATGGTGGCAATGGACTCATCGCACAGGTAAGTGCTGCTCATTTGTACCGTAATCTACCGACTTTATTATTATTATCATTGTCGTTACAGGAATTGGATTAGGAACGATTTCGAAATAATGGTAGATGAACAATATTAAGCTGACGAACGATACATGATGATATTCTGATATTTTGTTTTAATCATTAGATTTTGTTATAGGCCTATATTTTGTTTTGTTTTGTTGTTGTTTTGTTTTGTTGTTTTGTTTTGTGTTTTTGTTGTTTTGTTTTGTTATTTTTTTAGGTTATTATAAAGTTTTTTTTTTAATTTTCTCTTTACAGGAATGAAAAAGAGTTGAGTTTGAAAAAAGTTATGACAAAAAACCAAAACTTGATAACCTTTTGCACGGTACTGTAATAATACAAATGCTATTCTTTATTCTGTGGCCGTATGCAAGAACCGTTTTCCGGGAAAATGTGACGTCATTAGCGTAGGCGGAGGAGTTTTCCACAAATCCTCCGCCTACGCTAATGACGTCACATTTTCCCGGAAAACGGTTTTCCAGTTGTTCTTGCATACGGCCACTGATCAAAAGAGCATGACTAGGCTGGATAGAAGCGAGCAGTCAGCATTATTTAGACTATACCATGTAGGCCCGATGATTATTGCCAAATCATCCCTCAATCTAGGTTTTGGTTGTCATGCAGGCTATACTGCAGTGTTTCGCGCCCATGGACCCATGTTTCCAATTCCTGATCTGAATTACACTTTATCTGTATAGAAAGTATTCACCACAATGTAAAAGCCTATATGAATTTGGAGAGTACTATCAGCATTATCCCGCCCTTGCCATGGGATCCCGGGGTGACCCCTCTATCCCCTCGATTTTTTACGCTGTGAATACGGAATGTCAGCTCTTCAAATTGTTTGCGTTGTTTTGCTCCAGATTTGACCGAATTTATAAAGTAAAGTGGTTTTTTAAAAAGCTTGTCAACACAACTGTGCTAAGGAAAAGAAATGCTGGAACGAGGTCACTTTGCGAGTTTTTCAATATTTTCGCGCGGCATTCGACAAAAATTGGAAGAAATTAAACTCTCCGCTCGGGCAAATCCGCAAAGACCGCAACGTGGCCAGATAGCAAAGCGCAATGCACGCAATAAAAACGAAGAAGATGGGAAAATCAAGAAGCTTGTTCGAGACATTTCCCCAAAAAGTAGAAAAAGAGTGACAAAGTGGGTACCGATATTTCTTACTGGTAATCATTCATAGTTGTTATTTTTTAATTGTGAAATTAGGGGAGAATTACTAGATACAAATGTCAGAACTTTCTTGCCACTTAAAATTGTAGAATTCGAAATATTTATACGTTAAATGCCATGTTATTTGTCGATATGTTCGATTCAATAAAACATATAATGAAATGAGTTTATTCGTCGTATTTTGTAGATTACATTTCAGTATCAAGAGTCTTCTTCATTATGATATCGATGAAATAGTAGATATATATCATCCATAGGTTCAATATCTCCATCCCTATCATAATCATTATCTCCATATTGATCTTCTCCATGTAAATAATAAATATCATCAAATGTCCCCAAATGCTCATCATTCATTAATCTGTATAAAATAATATCTGAAAATGAATTGAATTAGGAGATTTCAGTTC
The DNA here is from genome assembly GCA_943737045.1 of Parapristionchus giblindavisi. NCBI lineage: Eukaryota > Metazoa > Nematoda > Chromadorea > Rhabditida > Diplogasteridae > Parapristionchus > Parapristionchus giblindavisi. Next base: position 928,915 of record CALSFV010000233.1, read on the forward strand.
GCTCTGGCCACATTCTCTCACTCTTCTCTCACATTAGAGTGTGGCCAGAGTGTAGAGTGTAATAGAAACTTGCGGTAATGATAATCAAATTGTATAATAATTGCTATGTATGCTCCAAAGTCTATTGTTATAACCCAAACTGCACATTAGCGTACATATTTGCATTTGACCACATTACCCTATTCTATGCTAATGACACGTCATCGTAGTTGACGTGCTGTCTATATTGGTCATTCCTTCATTCTTATCTAGTTCAACCCTTTGTACCGGTGGTACAAAGGGTTGAACTAGATAAGAATGTCTCTCTATAATAAAGTCTCTATTCTACTACACGAGTTGTGCCTAAGGACATAACATTTGGCGACCAGGATCTTTGACGAGCTAACGTAAGTCTTATTCTTTCTCGTTTCTTTTCTTTTCTTCTTCATTTCGTCACTTCTTTTCTGCGGTGATAAGGTCCACTTTGTGAGGACTTATCAAGTTCGTCTCTTCGGTGGTAATACCTGCTTCGTGAGGGTATTATCAAGTTCTGTGTGAAACTGCTTCACGTACTTTGTGAGCGTGGCAGTGTACAAACTTTGTGATTGTACGTCTTCTTTGTGGATTCTGTGTGGTACTTTGCAAGAGGTACGCCGAAGGCTATCGCGAATTTTTCTTTGAGCTAAGTGTACTCAAGTAATTCGTAGTAAGGATGCCTGGAGAAGTGAAGCCGGAAGTCACGCTGGCAACTGTAATGGAGATGTTTGTGAAGATGCAGCAGGATTTCATGAACAAGCAGGAGGAGCAGAATAAGAAGAACAATGAAATACTCGAGATGTTAGCGAGTAGAGAGACAGTAGTTGTTAATGGAGAGATTAAAAGTCAAGTTACTCAAGGACCATCTATTGATGCGATGGAAGCTCGCATTGTGGATTTCGATTATGATGCTGAGGAATGCACATTCGATAACTGGTATGATCGTTATCGAGACTTCTTCGAGTATGATGCAAAGCATTTGGACGACTGTAACAAAGTCAGAATACTTTTGCGTCATTTGAGTGTGAAGTGTAATGCGTTGTATCGAGATCACAAAGCACCAGAAGATGTGATGAAAATATCGTTCGATGATACGATAAAGGCACTCAAGGCTCTGTTTGGCAAAAAAGAAACAGATTTCGAACTGCGTGTTCGATTCTTCAAACTGAGCATGGCTATGAATGGTAGTACGGATGTGATGGAATTCGCTTCTGAAGTGAATCGTCTGTATCAAAAAGGCAATCTGAAGGATATTAAGGAGGATCAAATGAAGATCACGGTGTTCCTTGCTGGATTGGATTTGCCTCAACAGAAGATGATGCGTACTCAACTATTCAACGCTGTAAGCCAGAAGGCAGACATCACATTCAAGGAGCTTCTGGAGAGATATTCGTCGTTGAGAGCACTAGAGCATGATGTCTCAGTGGTGCAGACGAAATCAGCCAATATGGTGAAAGTACCTGAAGATAATAAGGGAAAGAATCGTAAGAAGCCAAAGACCGAGAGATCAAATGCCAATGTGGAATGTACACATTGTGGCAAGAAGGGTCACACCGATGAGAGATGCTGGTTGAAGCATCCAGAAATGAGACCGAAGAAGAACCATTGGAAGAACAATTCAGTACAAGTGAAGGATTGCAATCAGATTGAAGGCAATCGTGTGTACGTGAATGTATCCATGGATGGAACACAGATGGAGTGTCAACTTGACACAGGATCTGATCTGACGCTCATCTCGGAGGTTGACTGGAAGGAGATGAAGAATCCTAAGTTGATTCCCGCTCCATGCACCGTATCATGTCCAAACGGACAAGGTATGAAGATCCTCGGCAAGTTCCGCAGTAGAATGCAATACTGTGGCAAGGAGTGTGACGCATGGGTCCACGTCACTCCAAGACCGATTCGACTAGTCGGCAATGATGTATTCTTCAAGCTAGACTTGAAGCGAGCATTCTCAGATGAGAATGATGAAACGGTGATTGCACACATCAAGTCAGGAGACTACACAACCTGGGTAAAGGATGTCTTCCCAGAAGTTTGTGAGAATGGACTGGGCAAGTACAACAAGTCTGCAGCTAAGTTGTACCTGAAGCCTGGCGTGAAGCCAGTGTTCCGTAACAAGCGGCCAGTGCCGTATGCCAGCCAGCAGGTGTGTGATGAAGAAATCGATCGATTATGTAATATGGGAGTGATCTCTAAGGTAGAACACTCGGAGTGGGCGGCTCCGTTCTTGCTAGTCGCAAAGAAGAATGGTGCAAAGAGATTGTGTGCCGACTTCAAGACAGGACTGAATGACTGTCTAGAAGATTGCACTCATCCGCTCAAGCTGCCGGAAGACATATTCGCCTCATTGAATGGTGGAACAGTCTTCTCCAAGATCGATTTCTCGGATGCGTATCTCCAAGTTGAAGTAGACGAAGAAGCTAAGAAGCTCCTCGTAATCAATACGCATCGCGGACTATATCAGTACCGTAGATTACCGTTCGGTGTTAAGCCTGCTCCAGGTATATTCCAGTCTATAATGGACCAGATGTTGACAGGAATGAGCAGGACAGTGGCATACTTGGATGATGTCATTGTAAGTGGAAGGACGAAGGAAGAGCACGACGAGAATCTGATGAGAGTTCTCGAGAGGATTCGTGATTCTGGATTCAGAATCCGACTAGAGAAGTGTGCGTTCGGACAGAAAGAAGTCCACTTCCTTGGATTCATCGTGAATGAATCTGGACGTCAACCACGGGAGTATGACAAAACCGCAACGACAAGCGCAAATGGGGTGAAAAAAGCGCAAGCGACAAAAGCGCAACTCGCGATAACTTCGACCAGAGTTGTCCAATCGTGGTCAGGTTGGCCTTTTTGAACTCCTCAGCCTCATGGCTATTACGTCAGTAATTGATCTTTGATCTCTAGCTCCTCAACGACAAAAGCGCAACTCGAGCTATCTCGGCTTAGAGATATGCTAGGCACTTCGGGGTGGGCTCATACGAAACCTCGGGGCCTCGGCCATCCCGTTACAAGTTGATCTTTGATCTCTGGCCTCTCAACGACAAAAGCGCAACTCGAGCTATCTCGGCTCAGAGTGATACTAGACTCTTCGGGATTGGCTCATACGAAGCCTCAGGACCTGCACCATCACGCATTGTAAACTACCGTAATCTACCGTAACCTGGTTCGGTGGGTCAGATCAAGTGCGATGGGTCAGATTTAAGTAAAAATTGTCCAAATGGTTACTATGTGCGTGGTGTGATTATGAGTTATTGTGAACTACCGTAATCTACCGTAACCCGGTTCGGTGGGTCAGATCAAGTGCGATGGGTCAGATTTAACTAAAAATTGACGGAATGGTTACTACGTGTTATCATTATGACGTATTGCAAACTACCGTAATCTACCGTAACCCGGTTCGGTGGGTCAGATAAAGTTCGGTGGGTCAGATTTAACTAAAAATTGACTGAATGGTTACTACGTGTGTGTTATCATTATGACGTATTGCAAACTACCGTAATTTACCGTAACCCGGTTCGGTGGGTCAGATCAAGTGCGATGGGTCAGATTTCACTAAAAATTGTCCAAATCGTTACTATGTGCGTGGTATGATGATGTATGTAGTATGTGGTATGTACCACTTGGACAATTTTTAATGAAATCTGACCCATCGCACTTGATCTGACCCACCGAACCGGGTTACGGTAGTTTACAATAACTCTTAATCAGGCCACGCACATAGTAACCATTTGGACAATTTTTAGTGAAATCTGACCCATCGCACTTGATCTGACCCACCGAACCGGGTTACGGTAGTTTACAATAACTCATAATCATGCCACGCACATAGTAACCATTTGGACAATTTTTAGTGAAATCTGACCCATCGCACTTGATCTGACCCACCGAACCGGGTTACGGTAGATTACGGTAGTTCACAATAACTCATAATCACACCACGCACATAGTAACCATTTGGACAATTTTTACTTAAATCTGACCCATCGCACTTGATCTGACCCACCGAACCAGGTTACGGTAGATTACGGTAGTTTACAATGCGTGATGGCGCAGGTCCTGAGGCTTCGTATGAGCCAATCCCGAAGAGTCTAGTATCACTCTGAGCCGAGATAGCTCGAGTTGCGCTTTTGTCGTTGAGAGGCCAGAGATCAAAGATCAACTTGTAACGGGATGGCCGAGGCCCCGAGGTTTCGTATGAGCCCACCCCGAAGTGCCTAGCATCTCTCTAAGCCGAGATAGCTCGAGTTGCGCTTTTGTCGTTGAGGAGCTAGAGATCAAAGATCAATTACTGACGTAATAGCCATGAGGCTAAGGAGTTCAAAAAGGCCAACCTGACCATGATTGGACAACTCTGGTCGAAGTTATCGCGAGTTGCGCTTTTGTCGCTTGCGCTTATTATTTTTGCGCTTTTGTCGTTTTTGGCGAGTTGCGCTTTTGTCGTTGCGGTTTTGTCATACCCCCGTCAACCACATCCCAAGAAGGTGAAAGCACTCAAGGAGATGCAAGTACCCAAGAATGATGCTGAAGGTTATGCAAATATTACCAAGAATCCTTCCAAGGTTGAGCCAATCAAGTGGCCGGAGACGAGTAGACCAATGGAGCGAGTCCATATGGATTTCGTGGGTCCAATGAATGGTCGTTACTACTTGATCATCATTGATGTTCATAGTAGATGGCCAGAGGTCGTCACTATGGAGAGGATTACGGCTAATGCAACCGTCAAAGCATTGAGAGACTTCGTATTAAGATACGGTAGTCCTGAAACCATTGTATCGGATAATGGTACTCAGTTCAAATCTGAGAAGATGAGAGTATTCTGTATGGAGTATGGAATCAAGCACATGTTTTCGCCACCGTATCATCCACAGAGTAATGGACAGGCTGAACGCTTCGTGGATACGTTCAAGCGGTCATTGTTGAAGATGAGAGGAGAAGGACCGGAGGATGAGAACGTGCAGAAGTTCCTGATGATGTACAGATGCTCTCCTAACAATCAACTGAAGATGTGTACTCCAGCGGAGATCTTCCTCGGAAGGAAGATGCGATGTCGTCTCACTCTCATGTCTCCCAGGGAAGGAGAGGAGAGAGTAGAGAAGGACAAGGTGACACGAGAGTTCACCGAAGGAGACACTGTGTATTATCGTGATCGGGATGGTCCGAATCACGAGAAATGGTCTGAAGCCGTAGTGCTCAGAAAGAAAGGAAATGTGATGTATGAAGTAAGGAGATTGGATGGTAGTCTTGTGACTGCGCATACGAACCAGTTGAGGAAGCGATGGACTGAGGATTGTGATCCTCTGAGTGTATTGTTGGAGAGCTTCAATGTTCCCGCCGACAACGTCGTCGAGTGCAACGTCCAGGTCGAGCCCGCCAAGTGCAACGTCCAGGTCGAGCCCGCCAAGTGCAACGTCACGCCGTCTGCCGCTGATGCTGTCGTTACTGATGTTGATGTCGATGCTGTCTTCGTACCCACAAACAATGTGGAGGACAACAAGAAGACTAATCCTAAGGCAACCGTGGTTAGACCCGGTTCTGCAAGGCCTTCCCGTAGTAGACAACCACCATCTCGTATGAATATTTCATCCACTAGAGGTCAAACCTACCATTGATTCGTACCTCCAATGATTTATCTATTATTGATCGTTCATCCCATCACATTATTGATACTGTACTATATGATTATGTTCATATTATTGTTTGTCAGATATGCCCTAGTTCATATCTTGGGGCGGAGGTGCTATGTATGCTCCAAAGTCTATTGTTATAACCCAAACTGCACATTAGCGTACATATTTGCATTTGACCACATTACCCTACACTCAGCTGAAAGATACTTAATAGTAAGCATACGATTTGCTACCTCAGTCGGATAAGATGGCGATATGCTTACATATAAGCATGGGCAAATGCTTACCGGGTTGCTTACATGAAAGAAACAACTCGGCAAAAGACTGCGATAGAATGGGGGACCGAACCACCGACCTACCGATAGCTAGTGAAGGCGCTTACCACTGCGCCACCTAACCATGTAGCTGTGACTAGTATAACTCAAAGTCTATTCCGGGAGGCGAACGCCCGCCTCTTTCAATTTAAGCATACGCTATGCTTAAATATAAGCATCTCTCTTCTAAGCATACGTTTTGCTTAACTATAAGCGATCGTGTCGCTAAGCATATGCGTAAGCAACGCATTTGCTAAGCATCTTTCAGCTCAGTGTATATTCTATGCTAATGACACGTCATCGTAGTTGACGTGCTGTCTATATTGGTCATTCCTTCATTCTTATCTAGTTCAACCCTTTGTACCGGTGGTACTGTTTATCTCTCTATAATAAAGTCTCTATTCTACTACACGAGTTGTGCCTGAGGACATAACAATAATATTACTAACTTTCGTCAACTTCAGTTTTCTCTTTTTTCGATTTCCCACACAGACTAATTTTCGAGAATCCGAGTGAACGCTGAAATCATTTAAAAAACCTTGTATCAATATCAAACAAATGGCGTAAAAGATAAAAGTCGTCGTTCTCACATCACACAATCCTCCAGGGCAACAGATAACTATTTTTTCCGCATTACATCCACATCGAAAATATCGATTTGTATCAGTTTCTTTGGGCACAACAACGGTTCCCAAGGGTGTACGTTTCCATACATCTTTAAATTATTTAAATTAATATTTAAATTAAATGTTCATATATTGTTACCATCATCGCCCTTTGTGAATTCAACAGCACAAACAGTTTTGACTCGACTTAAAAATTTTTAGAATTAAAGTGTAACTTATGAAAATTCATAGTAATTTAAAGAAATAAGAATAATCTGTTTCAGAGGGTAATAATAAATCAATAAATAGAATAGAATATTAGCGAATAAGTATCATCATTTGCTTAAAATTGACCTAATGTAACGAATATTATTGAAACACACCTTAGAAAAGTTTGAGGATTATGATCCATGTAGCATTCGGTTTTGAAATGCGAATATGAAATATTAAATAATATACATATGATAAAAATAATATATAATATAAATAAATAATGAAACAAATATGAAATTTGAAATAGCAACGATAAAGGAAATAAATAATTGTAAGACTTACAGGAGTTGAAAGTGGGATCATGATGAGTAAATGAATCATGCTCAGATGAAATAAGAAGGAATAAGGGAGAGAAATGAAATACTACCGATAGTAATGAATACATTGAAGATGAATGAATGAAAGAATGATTAAAGGTCATTCGAAAATGATTTTGTGATTTAAAGATCCTCGAGTTTTTTTTTTCGAAACAAGACTGTTGGGATATGTAGAATGATAGTGATTCATCGCACGAATCGAAAGACATATCTGATATTGATTCCCGACATGTTTAAAGCTAACTATGCGCATTGAAAGTACAACTTTCAAGGAATGTAGAGAGTGCCCATCCGATTTGCATACTTGGCTCTCTTATTTTCTCATTGTCCCTTACGCCAATTAGCATAAAGTATAAACAATATTCGACATGCTTGTGGCGGGAGTCAATCATGCCAACTCAAGGGTCTCCTTCTTTTATTGACTTGAATTTGGCTCTACAGCATACAAATTGTCTATCGTTTATTGTGATCATACCTATTAGTATGGTGCGCCATCTCATCCTTGGAGCTTGACAGACCGTTTGTCATCAAACGTGACGTCGCCATAATAGCTTAATGTTAGGGAGGATGTTGTCAAACGGCTTAGCCTTACGCATGTGACGTCACGTTGGTCAAGCTTCATGGATATCTGAATAAATAGAAATCGTCTCGAGATAAGCCAAGCAATCCACTGGATTAAGGTCGACTATTTAACCTAACAATTAGCTCGTTTTAACTATTTTAGATATTACAATGTAAGTGTACTGGTTCCATGCATTAACTACAGTTCATTAACCGAACTTTTAATACATTTAAAATGTTTTGTATTATATTATAAGCATCCTTTTCCTTATCGATGTTGTTTATAATCATAAGATACTGTAATTGTTTGTGAAACATGACTGGCATTTTGTGAAATATCTCATCTGAAGGAATAAAAATACTTCTCACCGACAAACCTCAGCTTAAATAACATTAGATCACAGACCATAATACAACATTTTTGTTGCATTTCATTTCTACCTTGGTCTACGTTCTTGGTATACCCATAAATCCCCTGGTAATATGACGTAAAAGATTCGTAAATCCATGTTAGAGCTTGATCATAGATATAAATACACATTAATCCTTCATTCTCATCTTCGTGGAACATAAGTCTCTTCAGTGTTGTTCTATATATTCACATTGATTTCGATGAGTTCAATCCTACATCTATTATCATAGGTGTAATTGTAATCTTCTCATTGAACTGGTGCATGAAAAGCTTTTTGATCAATAATGCTTTGTTGAAGATGCGAAATAGAAGCAAAACTTAGAAAACTCGCCTCGTTTTTTACACTCTCTCGCCTATTTTTCGTTCCTTTTCTCCACAATTTTTGAACACTAAATAAAAGCAATTTTTCCTATAACGCGCAGTTTCAGATCAAGTAACAAGCAAAACGGGAGCATTTAAGGCACAATACTTTTAAAATGGTTTTAGCTCTCGTATTGCATAGTTGGTGTCACTATTTGTCACACATTTTTGGTACCGCTGTTCTCTATGGTTAATAAACGGTTCCTTTAGTTTCTGATAAAGAATATGCATGATCATAATTATACTATAACGAAATTAGTTCGTTTTAGAAAAAATCGAATTTCTCTTTTAAAAAATCGATATATTTTCAAAATGTACCTGCATAGTTTCAAAAAAAAGAGCTCATCTATCAACCAAATAGATAAAAATTGTGCCCCGCACGATTCAACCTTAATATTTTTTAAACTTTTTCCTCGATTTTGTTTCGATTTTTTTCGGCAAGATGGGTATTGGGTATTTCGAGTCATCGATCATTGTTGCTTATCATTTTATAGTGCTCGAAAGAAAACTGCCTTATTCTTTTTTTACGCGAAGTTATCGTTTTTCTTCGATACGGCAATTTTTCAAGAAAAAATATTCAATTTTTGAGAAAATCAACGTTGATACAATATCTTTTTATTTTTCAGTATAACTTCAGTACGGATTCATTTTCTGATAATTGATCTTATGAACGTTTGTTGAGATTAAAGTGCATTTCTCAAGTTCAAACTATTAAACAACATTAAATCTTTATCCACAAAAATATCAGGCATGGACGGATTAAAAACTTGTTCAGTAAGATCAAAATATAGACAAAACGTTAATTTTGCGTGGTTGAACAAATCCAAAATAGCTTATATTACACTTAAGCTGGACTTCGATTTCTTCTTAGACTATGAAAAATGATATTTACATGAGGGCAGTCTGAACCAGCCTAATCCGAAATTCTAGGTCTCGTCGTGATCTCGAAATTGAGCTTTTGCCAATAGGTCTCGCACAGAAAATTCACTTATGTAATTTTTTAAATTGTGAATTACTCACTTCTCATTTTCTTAACATTTGAGTTCTTGGAGATAGTCAACTCTATTCGGGGGGGGGGGGGGGTAGGTAATAAAAACAAAGTATTGTCGCCTGAATATGGCATTGTGCTGTTTCGACCCTGAGAGCACGAACGAGTTAATTTTAATCAATTTCGAAGAAAAATTTATGAGTTACTTTATTACTGATATAAGTGAGTAAAGAATTATAGCTGTATAAGTTTATTTTCTCTCTGAGTAGTCTGAGATTGTATTTACTTTTACGATGACTTAACGTCCAGACTCTTTGATTGGTTCATTAGAGTAACACTTCTGTGTGCAGATTGTTATTATTTTTGCCGCAAAACTTTAAATCTTGACTTTTGAAGCGAAAACAATCATGAATCAGCAAGTAACTAATCATAAAAGTGCATGAAGAATCTGGGTTGTGACATGGTTGCGTGATTTATTGTATAGCTGATTAAGATCTTGAAGTGGGATTTAAAAATAATCAAGAATCAATGAGTTGATAAAGCAAAACCATATTTAATAGAAATACTGAATTGATCTAACGAAATATTCGCTGTTGTTTATTCTTTGGTTTCTAACTAAACTTTGTACAAACCAAAATAATTAATTGCTTACCATTTGAGAGATTTATCTATGAGTGAATCACCTCGTGGGATATTCACAATGGGTATTCTGTACACAACAAGAAGTTATGAATAACATATCATTCGTTCCAAAACAAGTACTAAGGCTGGTTGATCTAAATCATGAAAATCTCATTGCCTGTTTCTCTCATTTCTTTTGCTTTCCTTAGTATTTCTCAGTTCAATAGAGCACTGTAAAAACTGATCTTATATATTTGTACATTTTTTTCTGACCATATTATATCCCGTTGTATGATGTATCAGATTCTTTATACAAAGTTTCACAATTCATTTCGTACCATCCTCGCCTGATCGAACAAATACTTAACCACACTATTTATACGCAAACAATATTATAGTAGCTTCTTTTCATCGTATTCATGCTTAATAATGTCTCGATTGAATTATTTTTATTAAAATTATGTTAAAATTATAGTATCTGTTAACATCATAATGAGTACAATTCCACAATTCTTCATTGTATTTCAACACTATTCATCGCCTGAATTCAACTGCAGGTACTATGATTATACCTACCGTAACCCATACAATCGTGGTCAGACCAAATCTCGTTTAGTGCGATTCATGAGCCAGGCGAATGGTGGTCGTTGAATCGTGGAGAGAAACAGACTTCATTTGGACTGTGGTCACTCATCTTCGGCATTTTGAGCGAGGTTCGGTCTCAAAACGATAATATGATTACGGTAGTACGATCTGCAGATGCTCTATATCCCATGTGCGATAGTTTTGTTCATAAAACGAAGCTCACATTGCTACAGTGTGAGTTACCGTAATCATGAAATCGTTGTGAGACCGGGTTCATTTTAGATAATGTTGTGGTTAGCGATCATCGATATGACAGCTCTATACGTCAATTCGATATCATTCGGAATAATGCTATTGGAAGGAGCAGTTTATTGCACTTATCCATTGTACAATTATATCACTGGCTGCATTGCGTTAGGTAACACATAATTTATAGGCACATCCTAATTAATTTGATGCTTTCCTCTGGCAATGTTCTCTCGTTTTCTATGTCTACGAGAGAGTGTTGTCAGAGTGGAGAGTAAAATGATATCAGGTGTACCTTTATCTCTATACTTGAGCTTGATCTTACCAAAGTGTTCGTGCGAAAAATATTTATCAACGAACAAAAAAACAAATAAAACTTCCCACGATTCTTCCGGGTAGAGTTGTTTTCCCACATCCTTACAACCTATTTACAACACATAACTTATTGTTAGCAAGATAATAAAGATTAAAATGTTTTTCGTATTCTGTGTTTCATTAATAGGAATGTGGTGTGGTGCGAGTTGTGGATGTCTCATATTGGTAATCAATCGAATGGCTGCCGTTCTAAATGTTGCTGTATTCCTTGGTACACCAATAATTTTTGATCGATTAAATTAAATTGACGAGAATTTAGAACCAGACAAAGTTTCTGCTGATATTGGCGACGCTCTACACAGCATATTTCAATCTTCTCACTCCTCCGGTAAAAGTTTGTAACAAAAAAAGCCTTCTGTGTGATAGACATATGTGGAAAACACAATACGATGAGATAAATGGAATACTTTGAGGGATTTGTCAATTCTCGTTTCAAGGCAATGTTCATATATATATTTATTCACATTTAGCGAACAAATGATGTGAAACAAATAAATAAACAAATGAAGAAAATTAAACAAATGAAGAAAATTCATGTCTCCGTTTATCGATTATGATTCCACGGTTAACGTAAGATTTAAAAAAATGCTTTTGTATTTTAATATTTAATATATTGCAGTACGTCAGTTACCCTCATGCGATCAATAATTTAATTGTCGTTATTTCAACATCGATTCTCTACATAATGATGTGTATAATTTTGACGACCAGATTTGTAAGGAAATTACAATATTGTCAATGATATTTTATAATGATTAAAGAAAACCATGGGCAGTACGCAATCACGCGCTAAAAACTCGTCAAATCTACCGGTATGAAATCATTTTCGACATACAAAATAGATTTAACTTATTCTTAGTATAATATTGTTAGGTTCTGCACGAACTAATTTGATTGATTTCTCACGCACCATTTTCACATTGCTATACTAGTACTAAAAGTGTGATATAGACACTAATAAGTTCATAAGAAGTTTGTAGTTCATGATCTCACATCACGAAATATTAATTATATCAAGCTTATTAATATAGTTTTGTTTAGATCTTCGTTCAAGCTTCACTCATTTGTCTCTTCAATGTGGCAGCATCACTCATGTGAGATCATTGATATATACTCTCCTAAACAATACGCATAAAAAATTTTTATAACTTATTTATTGTGAATGTTTCTAAAATATTTCTGAAAGTTTGTTATAAGGAACTGTTGATCAAAACTCTTATATAAATCGGTATTGTTTTCCAATTCTTAGCGTGAGAAGAGGATAAATTGGCAATAATAAAATCTCAAAAACTAGATTGTTTAGTCTAGTCATGACTATTGAGACAAAATATATTTTCAGATACGTCTATATGCAGTGGATATCCGCACCTCTGGCTCTCATTCAAATTGGTCAAACAAGTTGGCAATTATCTCATGGTAAATAGTAGAATTGATTCATTTGGGCAACCAAATTTGATAAGATGCAATCAAATTTAAGGTATTGAGCACCAAGTTATTGGTGTAATTTAAAAGAAAAGGAAAAGCCAGATTTAAATAAGATAATAAGGTCATACATTTTATCATGTTTCTAAACAAATGTAGAGGGAATTGAATTAATTGCTTAAAGTGACACCCTAACTAATTTAAATATATCCACTCTGGCAACGCTCTCTCGCTTTCTTTGTGTGAGAGAGTGTTGTCAGAGCGGACATTCAAATTTGCTTTGAGTGTATCTTTAAAGGTGTTCCTCCGTTCATCTATCTCACTATCAACCGTACAATACGACTGAAAGTGGCATCATTTTTAACTGGAAACAAAACCACAAAAACTTCAACTGTAATCGCTAGTGTGGTTACAAGACGAACTTCCAATGGAGTATCTTCAAAAGAAAATAACTGTTAAAATATTCAATGGAAGGCATCGTAATTTCATAAGTTATAATATTACTGTTCCTCGGTATGAAAGTAATTCCAATACTTTTAAGTTTAAAATCACACTCCGAGCTTTGAAAAACTCTACTCTGGCAATGCTCTTTCACTTTCTTTGTCTATGAGAGAGCGTTACCAGAGCGGAGTGTAAAATTAGCTCGCCGTATGCCTTTAAAATGATATTGATATCATCCACAATCCATATAAAATACATACAAATAGAAAATAATGAATGATCATGGATCAACAATAAAAACAAAAGACTCTTTCTATCATATTTCCCACACACTTAATAAGATGTTTTTTATTATTTCAAAATTGTTTTTTCTTGTGAACGTGTTTTGTTGAAAGATACATATATTTGTCCAAGTACAGTTTAACCAAGCAATTTATAAGTATATTTACAATAACAGGCAAATATAAATAACCGTGCAAGATATCAAGACTATAAGAGAAGACAAATAATAATATAAATGAATGAAAAAAGAGTCTATCTATTATGCAATCAAAAAAATTGTTATGCAGCAAGGACGTTTGACAATTTTTGGTCAAAGAATAATCTATCGAGCTCATTAGCAAATTTTTCTAAGAGCAAACGACCGTACACTTCTCTGAAATTTTTAAATTTTTAAAATACAATGCAGCGAAACGTTGTACCTGAGTTGCGCTTCTAGATTATTGTACACTGTATTAACGACACTAAATCCAATTCCAATATCTGAACCGACAGAGGCAACTTCAATTGTAACACCATCAACTGCCAATAGATGAACCAATCGTTTCATCCTCAAATCAAAGACCGTATGCGAAACTGAAGTGAAATATATGATTTGTAAATATAAAAGAATTGAGGCGATTGGACGATTTTGAAGCGTTTTATACAGGAAAATATGAAAACTGACAGACAGACGTGCCTTATCATTTTATAAAGTATAGCAATAGGGTTGGGGATGAGTTCTCTTTATAACGAGAAATTAATTCAGTGTCACAATTTGCTCAAAAATATAATTATTTTAGTAAATATTTACCATATTGACTTGTTTGCCAGAAATCTTTAATTATAATAATCAAAATAAGCAACCGGCACCAGTGTCCCACAGCGAATCATCGATCTATGAATGATTTTCTATTCAAAGATAGTTGCTCGTCTAAATAGAAACTCTTTGAATAGAAAATAGATGGGAAAAAGTTGTTTATCAGCGATTAGAATATTTATAACATTGATTTCATTAGCCAGCGAATCTTTTTGATTAAAAGACAAGAAAATTAAACAAAAGGGAGATGGAGTAATGCTGATGGTAAATTGAACGTTCATGTTCTTTGTGACCCCGTGAGATTATTTTGTTGATCTAGAAAAGAAAAAATAATTAAAATAATATTTTTTGAAAAGTTCAGTAATACAACTGACTGAAATAATAATAAAAACAATAAAATGTAATTCATCAATCCCTTTTATTGAAGAGCCGTTCATAGAATCCAAGTCTTTTGTGAGACTTTTAACAGACCTTTTTCTTCTTCTTACAATTAGAGTCCTCATTAGCCAGAACTTTCTTCAAATGTTTATTTGCTTCATTAATATAGACTTTTTCCTTTTTAAACAGAATGATTTTTTTAAATTTCGAAAAAATCACCTTCGATCTTTCCTTACAATTAGCCGAAAAATTGTATTCAGTCAAGGCAATTTCGTGTTTCAAGTTTGGAATACCACCTCCATACTCTTACTTTACTAATTCATAACGGAATTGCGGAAGAATTCATGATCTCTACTATTTATTATAAGTGATAGTGAAAAGAAGTGAAATTGAAGTTTTGATATAATAGAAAAGTTTCAAAATTTTTGCAATAAAGCGATTTTAATTGTCCTATTTTGCTTTAACGAGCTGAAGAAGAAAAATATTTCAATTTGATAAAGTTCTGTCGTTTTGAAGTGCAAACAAAATATGCGTTGCAACCAAATTCAATGACTTCGAACCGACAACAAAGCTAGAAATCCGGTTCCTTAAAGAAAGTGAGAGAATATATAATTCTCTCGAGATTAGCAACCAACCGCGTTCGTGGTGTAATGGTCAGCATGGATGCCTTCCAAGCATTCGACGGGGGTTCAATTCCCCCCGAACGCAGAAATCTTTTGCAAATTTCAATCTTATTATAGATAAGTTTTTAAAAGTATCACCGTGGAGAAGCGCGACTGTTCATACAATCGAATTAGGAGAATTTAGATTACTCATTCATCTATGTACATCCTATTGTACTCGTTACCTATTGCTCACTAGGGAATGGTTTCTTTTATGCATGAAATTACGGTTAGTGACCTACATAGCGATAATCAGCATGGTCGACTTAGTAAGAATCAACTTTCAAAAGCTGCAGTTGATCGATTTTTTGAACGAAACCCGTCGCATATCCG
Organism: Parapristionchus giblindavisi; assembly: GCA_943737045.1. Taxonomy (NCBI): domain Eukaryota; kingdom Metazoa; phylum Nematoda; class Chromadorea; order Rhabditida; family Diplogasteridae; genus Parapristionchus; species Parapristionchus giblindavisi. The sequence continues at coordinate 944,534 of CALSFV010000233.1, forward strand.
CCGCACGAAAGACAGCCAAAGTAGATTTTTTGGACTTGATTTCCATTGAAACAGTAATTTTTTGTTGGAATTACCATACAGACATAAAATGCTGTCTGGGGAATCGAATTCGTGTTCAAAAAGTGGAAAAACAAAAAAATGCAACTTTTTGGCTGTCTTTCGTGAGGCGGATATGCGACGGGTTTCGTTAAAAAAATCGATCAACTGCAGCTTTTGACAGTTGATTCTTACTAAATCGACCATGCTGATTATCGATATGTAGGTCACTAACCGTAATTTCATGCATCACAGAAACCATTCCCTAGTCAGAATACAATGGCCGAATTTCTACAGTTTCAAAAAGTGTCAATGCAGTGGCCTGATGGTTTTTCGTTTCTAGGGATCAGTGAGGCACGGCAGATTGAATAACTTTTTCATTTCAACAAGATTAGCAACGCAGTAATGATAACAAATAATTCAACGTTGAAGTCTACCGTAATTTGGTCGAAGTGGGGTCAATAATTGTCTCGTTTGCCCTGAAAAAAAAAACGTTCCAAACAAGCCCTACTTCAAAAATTGAGCCATTAATTTGGTGGTTTAGTCATCATTTTTGTCTAAATTTAAGCCAAAGTTAAATAACAGCCCCCGCTACGAACCAAAATAATGGCTAAACCACCACAATAATGGCTGAACTATTCATTCTCGACCATACTATTGGTCCCACTAAAATTGCGAAGTAGATGTTGATCTCTGTATTCGCATGCACACTGCGCCTCTCTGCTGATCGCTGAAATAGGAGCATAAAATTATCAAAGATCTTCACAGTATTTCCTCTTTTGCAAGATTATCGATGAAAAAATAGTCTACATAAATTTAATAAATGTTTGAGATTAATCCACATGGGACTTGAAAAATAACAAAGCAAACAAATTGTTGATTGCAAGCGAAATGATGTCTACTTATACTTTATGAACAATACTTCGAAATGAGTGCATCCCAAGGGACGATAAAGGGTATTTAATATCCCCTTTTAAAACATTCTCTGACAACTAATGCGTCATCTTTCACTGTCTATCATATGCGATGTTCTTTTTCTTATCCCCTATGGTTAAAGAATGTGACGCTAAAAATATCGGGCCTATTTATATAGAAGATGACGAAAGCTTCTGGAGCTCTTAAATAGTCGACGATAGCATTAACCATATCATTTTATCATACATACCGGTATTATACATCAACAACATATTACGTTAATGCGAAAGTTTCCTTATAACTCTTTGGTCCGTCGTGTTTCTCTTTTTTTTGTTTATCACTGGGCCTCTATTCTCAATGCTAGAGAGACATTTTCTCTCCGTGGCTATCTTTACGTCAGTTCATCTTCTAGTTGTCCGGCTGAGAATGCCTATTTTCCCCCAATCGAATTCACCCCCGCAAAGTTAGGGTTGATGCAACAGTGTCTCTTCTAACCCTATGACGCCGATTTAACTGGCTCGATCATTTCATCACTGGGAATGAAAAGTGGTTCCTCTACGACAATGCTGAGCGAAGACGCCAGTGGATTGACGGAGATGAAGTGCAAGCAGACGAGCATAAACTCGATTCTCGCCCCAGGAAAGTAATACTTTCGGCTTGGTGGATCGTGAGAGTATTGGGAGCTGCCACCCCAAGTCCAGACTATAACCGTACAAGTCTATGCTACTCCGTTGATCAGCCAATCTCGAATGAGAAACAAGCTGAAAAACTATTTTCAGCATCATAACGCAAGACCACGCAATGCACTCTATCATAAGGACATCACTTTGATGACCGAACGAATGTCGAGAAAATTTTGACCAACATCTTCAAGTGACAGAACGGTTCTTTCTGGCATAATGGGATCTACAAGTTGCACGATAAGACTAACACTACAGAAGCGGCATTTTTAAACAGGCGCTTGAACATTTTGAGACAGATAAATATGTTCTTACTTAATTTAATTTTTTTTTACAACGGATATCATCGTATGACGATTTGCGCCATTCTTGAAATATTCGAAAAAATATTTTGAATGAATTCATTATAGGCTCCGACCACGTTAAGTATTTTTAAAGTAATTACGTATGCTGTATTAACCCACGCTTATCTGCAATGATTCCCCAAGTGATGACGGTCTGGAATGTGGACACTTATCCCTTCTATAATTGCAGGTTTAAATTTTGATTAATAAAAAAATATTGTAATATTTAAGTGCTGTTCACGAACCAGGACAGTGGTGGACAGATAATTTTGGTGAATCATCGTATGTCCTAGCAATTTGGTCGATTGTCTTCGGATCTACGGCTTTGGTACTCTTAAATCGATAAAAAATATTACTGTGTCGTATTTCAGATTCTCTATGTGCCATGTCTTATAGCGCTGTTTTCCGAGAGTTGCTATGCTTGTTATAAGGTACGGTAGAATGACAATTATGTTTTAAGACTCAATATAGTTTCTTTCAGATAATGTTATGGATTGGTATTGTGGATCTTATCGCATTATATGTTAATTCTGTTTCATTTGGTGTTCTATTGATTGAAGGGGCTGTTTATTGCTCACATCCCACTTATATTTGGATCACGGGATGTCTTGGATTGGGTATGACGACGCACAATATTTCTCTACTTTATGATAGTCAGAACGACACTTTCAAAATCTTTCAAAATTATCTATCGCTCGTCTCGTCTGGCTTTCAAAGAAAAATGGGTTACACCTGAACACTATGGACGACGAAAAGATCAAAGATCAAATATCATGGTTTAGGTTCATGGTGTGGAGAAAGTATAGGATGCTTGATATTGGTCATGAATCGCATTGCTGAAAATCTGAATCTCGGAAAATTTGTCAATGTATGATGCTATCTATTTTTTTTCTAAATTTTGCAATTCTAATTTCAGAATAAAACGCCATTTTTTCTTGTGCTAGCAACGTCTTACATGATATTCTTCACGATTTTCACACCACCTGTAACTCGAATCTAATAAACAATGTTTTCATTTAAAAAAATATGTTTGAAGGTTCTAATGAACTCGCCTGCTAAAGCAATGTTTTTCGATCCTTTTATCTCGAAGAATTTGGAGACGGTAATTTAGTGTTTGTTATTTTTGTATCACCAAATTGAAAATTGTTATTTTTAAATTTATCCGTAAATCGATTATTTTCAGTATGTTAGTTGGATTCACACCATCAATAATATTTTCGTTGTTCTAACCTCAACTTTATTCTACTTCCTTTTGTGTGTTGTCCTGACCTTAAGAAATGTAAGACTTATTACATCTTAACTAATTTAAATATATATCCAAACATATGTATGATACAGGCCTCTGCGACCGCTGCACATAGTTCGACAAAGAGTTTTGCGAAATCATTTCGACGTCATGCGGTGCTAATTCTAGATTTTAATTAAATAAGGATTATTGTTCAGATTTTCATACAAGCTACTGTGATCTGCAGTTTCAATGTCCTCGCATCACTTATGTAAGCTAATTTTGAATCATATTGTACAAGATATACCTGTCGGTGATACAAAATTTATGGAAAAAAAATAGATAAAAGATTAAATGAAGCTCCTGAAATTGATTGATAGAATTATAATGACTTCAGATATGTCTATATGAACTTTTTCGAAGCACCGAGAGCATTCGCTGAGATTGGACAAATTTGCTGGCAATTGAGTCATGGTAAGGAGTTTAAAGTTGATGTATATTTAAATCTGTTTATTTTAATTTAACAAAAAAACAGATTTCAAGGGGAAAAATTTAAAAATCATCGAATTAACGGAAAAATTTGAAGTGTGCTGTTCCTTTATTAATATTTCATTCAGGTTCCCCTCCATTTATTTATCTTACACTGAATCGAACAATACGAGGACATGTACGGAAGATGATAATGAATCCTTCGAGTGCTACTTCATCAAAAGCCCGTCCATATCCTCAAATCTTCTTAACTTAATCTCCATTAGCTAATGCGGTGTTACATTTGCGAGACGGGTACACACCATGCGCACTTCCATTTTTCAGTGAGTGAAATGGACAGGTGCGCCCACCCGTCTCGCAAATGTATCAGAACTTGTTCGAAAAGTTCCTTCTTTGGGTGAATAATACTCATTTACAAGTCGAGTGCATATTATGACTAAATAGTTCTTTTGTCATTGAATCCCCCGAATTTTGGTATTTTCGTCAAGAATAATTGCCCAAATGGGATTTGAAGTTCATTGCGATTTAAATAAGGCGTATTTACACTGTTAAAGAGGACGTAACAACTCTCAACCCACAACTTTTTTCAGAGAAATAATGACGTACACTGGGGTGCCTTGTTTGCCCATAAATTCATTTGCAGGGTAGGTAAAGATACCTTTATCGTATAATGAATACGGTTGTTCTAATTACTGTAAGATCCCAAGAGATTTATTAACTGAATTTAGTTCAATGTTTTCTTGTTATAAACAAATTTATTTTTAGAATAGTGAGTGTGACATTTATTGATATGTTGATTAACATTAATAAACTAACCTTCATCTCTGTTGGTTAGAGCAACGTTGAGAACAAGAGCACCGGTTTTGATTATCATGTGTAATTTTCTGAAATTATGATAATTGGGGAAAATCTTTTTCATACGTACGGCACGTTCTTGAAATGTTTTAAATTGTACTTACAAAATCACTTATAATTAAAGGAATAAAAGAGCTCATTTTACTCTCGCTCTGACAACACTCTCTCGTAGACAAAAATTGCCAGAGCGGCGAGTTTCAAATTGCAAAGTTCCCTACTATTAGGATGGCGAAAACCATTCATAAACAAGCACAATAAAACGAATCCAACTTCGGCTATTTAAGAGACCGGCTCGGAAAGACTCGAGCATTTTGACCCCCTGCCGGACATTGGCGAGGAATGTCGATCTGACCCTCAATATTTTCATCATAGACACATACCGGGGGGAGACCGAAGAAAGTTATAGTGAAAATGCCCTTAGGCTCAAACCCGGCTCAAATATGTCACATTAATTAAAAATTTGAAAAATTCATAACTTTTCAATCGTGATAGCTAGGACTTTTATTTCTTTTTATTAGTGAATAACATGTCATGCACTCTTACAAACACTGCTGAGCATTAATATCATATCGTTCTGAATATGTTTTTTCGTGTCTGATTTTCAGATTTTTCTTCTTCTATCCTCGTTGAACGGCTAGCCCCAGTAATGGAATAGTGCATATTGTAGCCCTGACGATTGTGAACATGGTGGTCACATTCCCTTGGCCAGCCAACATTTCGCAGGCATCTAGAATTGCAGCCGAATGTGAGATATGTGTAAATTGCAAAAATCGAAAATTAAATTTCTTGAAATTCGCAAGAGTAAGAGATAGCTTTCTAATGTCATTTTACTCGTAGTGATGGGCATACACAGAAAAAATATACAAATAAACGCAGACTACATTTTAAAAAATCTTTAAAAAATAATTTTTTTATTTTTATTTTTTCAATCCTCACATTGAGCCGACAGTCAAGGCAAGTTGATTCATAGGTGGCTTGTGCATGTCCGTTTGCGAAAACAACTGCCACATGAAGAATCGTCTTTTCACAGATCTAGAATTTATTTTTTAAATCATCAAACTTGATAATTTATGTTTCTTTCATATAAATCGGTTGGAAGGTGGTGTACAGCAAGCAAAGCTGCACTATTTTTATCAGTAGGAGTGTACTGTACTGCACTACCGTAACCGTCAGAAATCACGAACTAACTTTTTTTTTCAGTCGACCCATGATTCTCAACCATGACCCAGGGTTCATGATTGAGAATGGCTGAGGTCGAAAAATTCATGATGATCCCAGACCAAATACTATTTGGCATTATATCAATAGTGAGCCAACATTTATTTTTATGGACACCATAACTCGAATTGCCGTAATAGTAATGCACGCACCTGAATTTTCCGAGAATTTTACCACATTATTATAGGATACGGTAGCTAGATTACGGTAATTCGAGTTATGGTATCCATAAAAATAAAAGTTGGACCACTGTTGATATAGTGCCGAATAGTATTTGGTCTAGGATCATCATGAATTTTTCGACCTCAGCCATTCTCAAATGAACCCCGGGTCATGGTTGAGAATCATGGGTCGACTGAAAAAAGTTAGTTCGTTATTCCTGACGGTTACGGTAGTGCAGTACAGTACACTCCTACTGATAACAATGGTACAGGTTTGGTAGCTGTACGCCACCTTCCAACCGATTTATATGAAAGAAACATATAAATTATCAAGTTTGATGATTTAAAAAATAAATTCTAGATCTGCGAAACGACGATTCTTCACGTGGCAGTTGTTTTCACAAACGGACATGCACAAGCCACCATCCACCCTATGAATCAACTTGCCTTGGCGGTCGACTGAATGTGGAAATAGAAAAAATAAAAATAAAATAATTATTTTTCTAAATTAAAAAAAAAGTAGTCCTAGTCTATTTGTATATTTTTCCAATGTACGCGCATCACCACGAGTAAAATGATACAATAAAGCTACCTCTTACTCTTGCGAATTTCAAGAAATTTAATTTTCGATTTTTGAAATTTAAGCATATCTCACATTCTGTTGCAATTCTCGATGCCTGCGAAATGTTGGCTGGCCAAGGGAATGTGACCACCATGTTCACAATCGTCAGGGCTACAATATGCACTATTCCATTACTGGGGCTAGCCGTTCAACGAGGATAGAAGAAGAAAAATCTGAAAATCAGACACGAAAAAACATATTCAGAACGATATGATATTAATGCTCAGCAGTGTTTGTAAGAGTGCATGACATGTTATTCACTAATAAAAAGAAATAAAAGTCCTAGCTATCACGATTGAAAAGATATGAATTTTTCAATTTTTTAATTAATGTGACATATTTGAGCCGGGTTTGAGCCTAAGGGCATTTTCACTATAACTTTCAACGGTCTCCCCCTGGCATGTGTCTATGATGAAAGTATTGAGGGCCAGATCGAAATTCCTCGCCAATGTCCGGACCATGCTCGAGTCTTACCGAGCCGGTCTCTTAAAAAAATATATTCTTTATGGATCATTGGTTATTTCGAACAATATTAATATAAATAGGATGAACATTAGCATGGCTATACTAAAAATACATGTAAGAACACATATATTCGAATAAAGTCAAAATGGCTACTAACAATCTTCCAATTCGTTATCCAAATCTATCTCTTCGATCAATCATCAGATATATCTTCCACTTGGGCAGATGAGGAATCAATAAACGTAAAGCTAGAGTTCTTGAAAAGAAGGGGGGGTAGGTCAAGTTGGAGGCTCAAAAGGAAACCTCGAAATGTTATTGTGGATACGAAAGTGTACCATGTAGATAGTATGGTTAATCACTCAACTTTTTATTCCTGATACGTTTGATTGCTGTTTCAGCTGTTAAATAAGTTAGTGCAAGATCAAAGATCAACCACACGGATAAGTCTGAATATATTTTATTCTCCAAAATTCGTGATTTTTCGAAATTTTGAAAATTTAAATAATAAAAAAACAACGCGAGGTAATCGTATGTTAGTATTGTGCTTGGTTATGCCATAGGTTAAACGAAGAGTTGGGTCATCTAGTTTATCGGTCAATAAACTAGATGACCCAACTCTTCGTTTAACCTATGGCATAACCAAGCACAATACTAACATACGATTCCACACAATGAAGATAACCCAGTATAACCACTTCACTCACTTCACTCGTAAGTTCAAATTGCATGGGAAAAAGATTTTGACAATTCTGAAAAAAAAACTTTAATATTTTGTTTGCTATGTCATCTTCAATACTCGCTAAACGATCGGTTCTACATATATGAATATCCATTGATAATGATAACAATTCAACAAATGACACATAAGATTAATTTCGTGCATTACGTAGTAAAATGGAAAATATCTAGCCGACGACAAGTTTTAAATTTCATTCATCACTTTCTTATTAAGGTATGTTTTGCTATTATTGTTTTGGCTTGGATCGATTATCAATTAAGACCTACTCAAACACTAACTCCATGAATTTTCCCTATATTCCTAAAAATCTAACAAATCTCTTTAACGCACATCATGATAATCACATTTCGCAATATTTCCTAAAAGATATTTCTTGATAGCACGTTGTTTCTAAGACCTAGACGATGTGTCTTGATGTTCCCCATACTGTGTAGTATCATCTTATCTCCATTATTAGAAATCCTCATGTCACTCATCTGTATGGGTCCATTCCTAGATTCAAACACTAAATCAGGCTAATTCAATTTCGTTCTGGAATAAGACTATTTTATATTTTGGGAATATCTCGAGTTTGATATGCCAGAAATCATAGGTGATATTATAAGCATGTTATATGATAATCCAGTCAAATGGCGAAAAATAAGTATATGTATAATGAATGAAAATATGAGAGATCAAACCACTAAAGAAATATCAAGATTGTTCCATTGATAAAGATTATTCTATATCTTTTAATATCATATATAATCCATTAGTCTGTCTCAAATGTCTATCGAACACTTGCTAATCTTCTCTACATTTACCTCAAGACACATTTAATACTATTTAAAAATCAAAATTAAATTATTTAAGAGAGTCGTATTTATTACATCATCGTTGATCAAACGATTGGCATCATAATCCGCTCTGGGTGCATCTTATAATTTATTCTGTGATGACTCATTGTCAATGTTGGATCATATTATTTTTTCTTTGATTAATAAACTCATAGAGTTCAAATACAATCATACATGCTGAAATATTATCCCTTAAAGGCACACCCGGATTAATTTTACTCTACGCTCTCTAGTAGACAAGGAAAGCAAGAGAGCATGGCCAAAGCGGAGAGTTTCAAATTAGCTCGGGTAAAACTTATTTCGATTTAGTGCATAACGATTTCCTTTTGGTTTCTTAGCTGCAATTAAATACTTTTATTATTCGAAAAAAATAAAAACTCTAGAGATTTAAATTAAAAAATGTAATGAAATTTAATGAAATTTTTTTAATAAGTCAAATAGAAAGAAACTGGAGAAAGTCTAGACGCATATATTTACGATTAACAAATAAGATGATTAAAATGTAATTTGGACAGTTCTTTGTGAGGTGAAAGTTCGGGATGATGTTGATATACTGGTAGGCTTTCTGATCATCTTCCGTATATGTCCCCTTATTGTTCTATTGAGTGTGAGATAAATAAATGGAGGAGAACCTGAAATGATCAATGGAACAAAATTATGCAAAAGTAATAACAAAAATAACCATAGTGTATAATATAGTAAATCTCTTTCGTACCATCTTTTTTTGGAAATCAAAAAAAAGTTTTTTTTTGTGTGCGAATTTGTGTTTGTTCGTAGTTATGTGCAAATGAGAAAGGGATCATGAGCAGAGTAAAATTCTCTAAATAAAGAACAGTACGTGGGAACGAAATTTAGAACTGTCTAAATGTTCAAAGGTTAACAGAGTGTACACAATTACCGTATCACATTGATTCAGACTAATGATCTCCTTTCTACATCTTTCTCTGTTTTACTATTCTTGCGTCCATCCATACTCAATCTCATTATTATTGATACCGTTTTGCTTTGTAATACTATCCTCGATATTTACATAAATTATATTAATTAAATTAAAGCTCACTGCGTTAATCTCAACACTAAAGAATGCTCTAAATCCCCGTACCATGACTCAGCTGCCAGCAGATTTGTCCAATCTCGGTGAATGCAATCGGAGCTTCGAAAAAGTTCATGTAAACATATCTTAAAACATTTGTTTCATTGTTTTACATTAAAGTGTTAAAAATATGAATCTTACATTAAAGAAGCGACAACATTGAAAATACAGATCATTGTGGCTTGGATGAAAATCTGGAAATTAAAAATAAAGATATAAATTAAATTAATGAAATGAAATACCGCTTGACTGCGAAATATTTTGGCCCAGCTTTGTGTGGCGCTCTGCATCGCGGATAACGATGCCTGAAGGAATCGATTGATTAGAAAGATTATTGATTGATGACTTACATTTCTAATGGTCAATACGACACAAAGAGCGAAATAGAATAGAGTTGATGTTAAAACCACGAGAATATTGTTGATGGTATGCAACCAACTTACGAACTGTAAATAATCGATTCATTATATAAATCATAATTTCAAAATTTATAAACGATCACTGACTGTTTCTTCATCTTTCGTGATAAAAGGATCGAAGAACATGGCTTTTTGAGGAGCATTCATTAGAACCTTTGTAGAAATTAAATTATGGATTAAAATCACTATTGCAGTACCGGTGGAGTGAAAATCATGAAGAATAACATGTAAACTGTCATTAAGATAAGAATGTATTTAGTTTTCTTCTGAAATTTATTTTTGAAATGAAAATAAATAAATAAAGCTCACATTGATGTATGTGCCGTAATTTAGCTGTTCTGCAATTCGATTCATAACCAACATCAAGCATCCAATACTCTCTCCACACCAAGCTCCTTAAACTACTATAGTTGATCTTTGATCTTTGATCTTTTATTCGTCCTGATACCCAATCCAAGACATCCCGTGATCCAAATATAAGTGGGATCGGAGCAATAAACGTAGCCTTTAATCAGCAATGCCCCGAATGAAACAGCATTCACATAGAGAGCAATGATATCCACAAGACCAAGCCATATCATTATCTAAATCATCCCAAAATATAGAATTTAGTCGCAAAGATATTATCTACTTTGTAGCATGCACTTTTACGCTCGACAAGCAATGCTTTCAAACATGGTACATAGAGAACCTGTAAGAAATATTACAGTAGCCAAAACAATCGTTTCAAGAGTACCAATGCAGTTGTTCCGAAGGTGATTGACCATATCGCCAGTGCATATGATGATTTGCCATGATATTCAGTCCACCACGGGCCAGGTTCATGGACTAGGCTAGATTATTGCAATATTATAATAATATAAATAAAATAATATAAACCTGCAATTGTAGAACCAGTAAGTGTCCACACTAAAAACCGGCATCACTTGAGGAATCATTGTACTGTTCAACAATTCACAAGGTGGAGCTAAGTGCAATATAACTGAGAATTATGGGCGGAGTCATGATTAGAAGCGTAGGATATTAATACATAGATCTAGCATTATTATGAATACGAAGATTATGGCATATTAGGCAACAAATTCTGCGAAAATCTAGTAATATCACAGTGTTGATAGAGATTTATTTCATCATAGTTGATCACTTGGTTCAATGTTTTTTAATCTTATCATCTGTCTTACAGTTTGCGACTGCAAAAAATGATAACACCAATGGTAAGATGTTCGATTACAATAACACGGGTTTCCTGTAGAAGTGTAGCAAAATCGGCCTATTCTGCCACTAAAAAAATTTGTTTGTCTCCGATTTCGCTGAAATCGTCCTATGGTAGATGTGGATGGGGGTAATGAGAAGGCCTAGCCATTGAGAAGGCCTAGCCACTTGATTTGGCCAAAATTACAGATTATCGATTTTTTTGTGATCTACCCTGAGAATGATCATAACTCGCTTCATTTTCATCGTACGGCGAGCTGACGGTTGTCATTCGAAGTTTATAAACTAATAGAATTCGAACAACGATATTTTAATGAAAGGTAAATGGTAAAAGTAGAACCCGTTATTCAAGGCACACAAAGTCCTGCGGGAGATAACTGCTAGTCCGGCGATAATTCAAGGTCAGTTCGAAGGGCCTAATTAATCTCTTCTACGGTCCTACTGTACTGCCTGATCTAATCACTACCAATTCCATTTTCGAGCGCCTTGATGGTTCCGAGGCGGTGTCACGTCAGCTTCATGACGAACTTTTTCGTGATTTCTATGAAATATTATTCTTTGTGAGATATTTTCGTATACAATCAAAAGATTAACTCAAATCTTTATAAGATAACAACAATGCAGAAGATGATGAAATTTTTCATCCCAAACAGAAAATACAACAATCTAGATATAATTTATGAAGTAACTTGAATGGTGATCGTAGCGGATAGAGCATTCGGTGGTCTTCTAATCATATTCCGTACATGTCCTCTTATTGTTCGATTGAGTGTCAGATAAATGAATGGAGGAGAACCTGTACATGTTTGCATCAACAATTCACAATGAACAAACACAAATGTTATTCCACTGATTTGACGATGTTCATTTTTGAATGAAATTTTAAAAAAAAGCTTATTGAAATGAATTTCATGTCAAATCATCGCACCATGACTCAATTGCCAACAGATTTGACCGATCTCGCTGAAAGCGACAGGAGCCTCGAAAAAGTTCATGTAAACGTATCTGAAGGCTTTATTATTATTAATATAATTATTTTAAAACTAGACTAACATAAGAGAAGCGACCACCGTAAAACTGCAGATCATGGTGGCTTGGATGAAAATCTAGAACGAATTATTGATTTTTATTTTAAAATTTGTGTTTATACCGCATGACTGCGAAATATTCTCGCCCAACTTCGTGTAGTGCATTGTATGGTAGATAGAGATACCTAGAAAAATCGAAAAATTCATGAGCATATTTATTAGTTGAATAAATAAACGAACATTTCTGAGGCTGACCACAATGCACAAAGCGAGGTAGAAACTGGACGATGTTAGAACAACGAAAATATTATTGATTGTGTGAATCCAACTGATATACTGTAAGTATCGATCAATATTCCTATTCGTACTTTTTTCAAAACCATGAGAAGTTTGTTCTTTAGAAGAGAAGCTCACCACTTCCAAATTTTTCGAGATGAAAGGATCAAAAAACATTGCTTTTGCAGGAGCATTCATCAGAACCTTCAACAATAAAATCATATTTTAATTAATATTAGATTCGGCGATACCGGTGGTGTAAAAATTGTGAAAAATACCATATAAGATGTCGTCAAAACAAGTAAAAATAAAGTTTTCCTCTGAAATTTAAGCTATGAGACGGAAAAATCGATTTTCATAAAAAATACATTAATATATTTTCCAAAATTGAGCTGTTCGGCAATACGATTCAGGACCAAAATCAAGCATCCAATACTCTCTCCACACCAAGCTCCTTAAACGACGATAATTGATCTTTGATCTTTGATCTCTGTAAAAACTACCCATTCCAAGACATCCCGTGATCCAAATATAAGTAGGATGGGAGCAATAAACAGCCCCTTCAATCAATAAAACGCCAAATGAAACAGAATTAACATATAATGCGATAAGATCCACAATACCAATCCATAACATTATCTTGAAAAGTTTCTTTGAACAAAAATATGTCGATACTGTAAAGTACCTTATAACAAGCGTTTCTTCGCTCGGCATACAGTGCTTTCAGACATGGAAGATAGAGAATCTACAACGAATCAATGATACAGTGATCCCAACAATCGTTTCGAGAGTACCAAAGCAGTTGCTCCGAAGATAATCGACCATATCGCTAGGGCATACGACGATTTACCTCGTTTGTCTGTCCACCATGGACCAGACTCATGGATAATACTTAAATATTACAATATTATTATAATTTTTAAATTGTGAATACTGAATAAACACCTGCAGTTGTAGAATGAGTAAGTGAAGACATTCCAAACAGGCATTACTTGAGGTATCATAGCTATGAAAACTTAGACAATTTCAATGTATCTCTATTATGACGATTAAAAGTGGGCGGAGTCAGAAGGATAGAAGAATATTGTGTTCTAGATCTGAAACTAACTAGAATCATTATAAGATTGGTAATAATTTGCGGGAATAATTGTCATTGTTACAGTTAAATTCACCTGTTCATATCATATACATAGAACAAGAGGAGTGAGATATATCTACTATGTGTGACTATAGGAGGATGATTAATTAGAACAAAATATACAAACAAAAAGAATTATGGTGGATTATAGAATTGAAACATTAAACAATTTAATTGCTAATTAATTTTTATTATTTAATATTCGTAAATAAAATCAATAACGGCGAAGTTTGAGAGAGATCTTTGTGGGTTGCTTCGTTTCTGTATTATTTCTGAATTTTTTATTGCTCGCAATTCAAAAGGATCCAAGGTTCTGATACAGAAGAACATACATATTCAATAGCTGATCATAAGAAGATAAAGGTAGAATTACTAAAGAAAGAAGACCCCATTTTATGACACTCCGGAATCAGTGGAGGAACTGCTTATTGTTAGTAAATCTTGGTAAAGAGTGATTTAATAAAGAAATTAATATTTGATGTATATCAAACAGGCTGCACAAATGACCCCATCCTTGAAGGGAAGACTGCTTTTGTACCATCACTAATTGATTAGGCCAAATAATTAACATTTTATGACATTATCACCGGAAAGGAAGTAGGTGGATGCATTAGATGTAATTGGAACTAAACCAATTGATAAGGATTATATGACAAATGTCAAAGAACGAAGTAGTACAAAAATTTAGGTTAAATGGCACACTTTGAGCCATTTTGAAATTCTCCGCTCTGGCCACACTCTGTCGCTTTCTTTTTCTTCGAGAGAGTATTGCCAATGCGGAGATTAAAATTAGCTCGGGTGTGCCCAAAAGAAATAAATGAATATATTATACCATGAGCGTTACGTCAATATCTATATCTATCATATCTAAATACATGATAGAGACGTCAGAAATACTGTATGGATGAGGCTAGAGGATGAATAAACAGAAGAAACAGAGAATAAGATAAAGAGAGTAACATATAAACCAGATGCGCAGATATAGCGACCATATCACATTGGCCTTTTCAGATGTATTAGGATTATACGCAAGAGGAAAATAGAAAGAATATGCTATGGTTTAGAAGATGAATGGGATGTTATAGATAAGGAAAATGAGTAGGAGAGACTGTCACATTTTTATTGCAGCAACATCAGATTCACTTTGTCGCACCAAAAGCCAAGAAACGATTGAAAAATTCGTATGGAATAGTTTCATTTGAAAATTTGAAAGCCTAGCTGTGGACAGTATTTTGCGACGAATTTATTTAAAGATACCAGACTTGTTTTTTGGTTTTTTCTTAAAAGCAGTTGTTCTTTGAAGACTAGGCAAGCGTGAGATCACCTTATTTGAGATAGTTTACCGTTGAGATGTCATTCTGGCTTACATTGTTGAAAGCAGGCTGGAGGCTGACGTCCTTTCACATAAGTATTATTGTCTATTCTTACATCAGTATTATTTATCAAAAATAACATAAAATATTAAATATAACTTGACAAATCTTGTGTGCTGTGGAGTTTACTTTTTTCTTTGTGTGCGGTTATAATGTCATGTTTTCTCTTTCTTAGCCTATTATGATCTTTACTGCAGTCGTTACACTTTCAACAGCGATTCATAAACCAGAATACAGAAAACAGCAAAAGAAGCCTAGCAAAAAGCTTTCTTAAAAGTCAAACAACGCATACAAATATTTCATGCTGAATATTGTATATATTTATTGATCTAATCAATACAATACAATGTAATTATCGATTAGCAAATCATTGATTTTTGTCAGCCAATTGAAAGAATAGAACAACATTGGCTATTAGAGCCCTTCCAAGAGAGGGAACTTGTGATAGGAGAGACCCTGCAGGATTAGAAGATGAACGACACAAAAGAAGTAATGAAGAGAATGATGGAAAGCGTTCAGCTAACAACTTGGCAGAGTCTGATGACATCCCCGGAACCACCTGAACGTTACGGTAGTTAGAGAGAGAGCAAAGTATACCGTAGTTCTAATCAATAATTACAGTAATCTACACTACCATCAACATTCGTGTCCAGACATCGGCAAGTTTCTCAATTGATGAAGACTTCTTGCCCATCTTCTGCACGCTCTCAAAGCTCACACGACGCATCTGGAGATATCAAAGATCAGACTACAAAGATCAAAGATCAAACATCAAAGATCAGACCACAAATTTCAAACATCAAAGATCAGACCACAAATGTCAAACATCACAGATCAGACCACAAATGTCAAAAATCATCAGCAACTCACACTCTCGACTTTCACTTGTTGTTGCAGTCTCTTTGTCAACGACGCAAGGAACTCGGCTGATTTGTGACATGATAAAGTACGCTATAACTATCGATTGATTAACATAGACTACCGTATTTTTCTAACCTGAATCATGTAGTTATCATGGACCATAGTTGTGACGAGTGCTTGTTCCAGGGAGGACTCTCCAGTTCGATCACCCTCGAGTAGATATACCTGCAATAGATTTATTGTTTCATTATCAATTACATTATTCACTGAACCAAGCGTATTCAAACACAATCTCTGGTATTTCAAAATTTAAAGCGTGCTTAAAAAACGTCACTGACTTGAAGTTTACTTCAAGTGAAAGAACATTTGACGAAATGCATTACAGTGTATACACCACTTGAAGTAGACTTACGTCTAACTTGAAGTAGATTTCAAGTCCACTTCAAGTGAAAATGATAAGCAGACTAGCGAGTGTTAAAATGCCAGAGATAGTATAATGTGCAAATCGAGTTATTCTATGCTCATTCTTCATTCTTCATTTCATTCATTCACTTTACTCGTTAGTGTGTGGTGCGGTCGTCTCAGCTCATAATGGTTCGTAATCCTAATCAAAGATCAAAGATCAACTCCTCATCATAACAGGTTACTCTCATGCCCTCTATCCGCAATCCTCTACGTGTCTGGATGTTCAGTCAGGTTGGTAAACTCTGATCGATATCTAATCGATAATCAATCTAGAACGTATCGTATTCTGGACATTACGGACTCGAGGAGTCTGGATATGACGTGGCAACGACTTGTCCTTACTGTAAGCTACCGTAACCTTTCCAGTGTAATTCAACGGAATCTCTTCAGACGAACCACAGTCATCTTACGAAATTCTGGCAACTGCAATCGAGACTCCTGAGGCCGCCGTGTGAGAATTCACGCCTACCGTACCAGCACAGCACAACCTCACCACACACAACCACTCTCACCCCTCCCCTTTATTCTCTTCTCGGCGCTTTTACTCACGATAACTCGGTTGATAAACTTCTTGGGCTTGAATAGCCATGGAACAAAGACCAAAGATCAAAGATCACTTACTTTATTTGTAAAAGGTGCAGCACGAAGTCTTTGCTTCTGTTCTTGGTATCGAGACTAGAATGTATGAAGTAATCGATAATCCTATCGTTACAGTACTCTTACCGAATGAATACTATGCCGTAGATCACTCCATGTCTTTCGTTCAATAATCCAATCCAAACACATCTCACTCCCGTCCAGCTTACGTGCAATCCATAGATAATCACCAACTGAGAGACGACGACGTTCAACCTAATCGATAATATGAGAATACTGTAGGTCAATCGATCGATAGTAAGAGAATACTGTAGGTCAATCGATCGCTAATAAGAGAATACTGTAGTTCAATCGATCGATAATAAGAGAATACTGTAGTTCAATCGATCGATAGTAAAAGAATACTGTAGTTCAATGGGTAGATAATAAAGAGAATACTGTAGTTCAATCGATCGATAGTAAGAGAATACTGTAGTTCAATCGGTAGATAATAAAGAGAATACTGTAGTTCGATCAATCGATATTTATGATTCCAACTACAGTATACTCACTCTGATATCTTTCTTCTCTAGCAGATCAACAACTGATTTCTTGGCATTGCCGTTCTTCTCGGCCAAATCCATGATAAGAATGACCTGAAATCAACTTGTTTATGATAAATAAAATAATTATGTGTATAATTATATTTAGATGTATGATAAATATAATATAACACAACATAATTGCGGCAACATAAAACCTCATTGTCATTTAACTATCGTCTTACCTCGGCGGCATCTCTTGGAGTGATGCTAACGTATTCAGTCGCATCTCCATCTTCGTCGTCATCTTAATCAAACGATATAGATAGAGATTAAAAGCTACCGTATACCTGAATCATCGACTTCACGGGGTACGGTACTTGAGGTCGAAGATTGATTGGATACGGTTATAGTCTTTGTGGAGCTATCACTAGAGATTGTGATGGGATCAGAATTGTGTCGAGCCATCTTCGGTTTCTTCAATAACAAATCATTATTATTCAAATGAGTGTTACTGATATCATCGACTTCGACAGCTTTCAATTACTCAATCAATATATGATTGTGATAACCACAATACTTAATCATGAATCAGTTTAAATCAATATCTAGTATGTTATCGCCCGATATTTAACAAACTTTGAGTGAATTAAGTGTGAGAGAACCACCTTAGGTAGATCATCCTTCTCAGTGAATTCATCATCATCGTTCATAGTATTTGACGTTGATGGAATCTGACTCGATGATAGCCGTTTAGTTGTTGTCTTCGTTGATGATGATGAGATCGTAGATGAACTCTTTGTTAGATTAGGTACTCTGCCTTTGTTACGACCCTAAAATGAATCATAATGCACTCATGGAACAAGGTATATAGAGAAAAAATGATTTCGTAGCATACTGTCCCTCTAACTGTCAATTATCGAAATTAATGTCGAAATCAATTTAAATCATGATTCAGTTTAACAAACAATTTACCATATTCGTGAATGCTGAATGAATTCACACTTTAACCCCAAATAAAATGGCATATTGTTTAAACAATAAAGGTACCTTTTGAGTAGCATTGATCAAAGCGGTTGCACGTTCCTTCGTGATAGAGGCTTTTACTTTAGTCGTACTCTTTACATTATCTCCTTCTTCAAAAGCGAATAATTCCCAGCACGCTTCTAATCGAGTAGCGATAACATCACCGATTCCTTTAATTTCAACAATCGATGTTATTTCGAATATTGAGAATTGGGAGTAGCGTTAGGAAGAGTTTTGGGCAAGCATATCGTGCTAGGGTTCAATGAAATAAAGAGAAAAAAGAAGCATACCACTCAATCGTTTCAATTCGTCAATTCCTTCAACGGGAAGAGGATAGGCCTTCAGCGAGTTCATGGCATTTCTAATAGAGAAACACATCTTTGAATCAGATACGATCTAAACTGAATGTTTGTTAACAACGAAATCGATTGGCAAATGTTTGTACGAATTACTTTCAAACCTCTTTCCATGATTCCAGTATCTTTATGTATACGATATTGCGGGGATACTCTAGCTTAACCTTGACACGACCAGCCATCTGTAATTAACTCTACCAAATTTGATGAACATAGAATTGTAGAACAAAGGGCGAAATAGCAGCAGAAAAGATTGATCATAATAATGACACAGCGAAATGGACCCGAAGCGATAATTCAAAAGTACAGTAATTCCCGCGCTTCAAAATCCCTGATATTGATCGAATCTTAATGCGAAGAATTTTTCGCTACTACTCTTAATTTCTCTCGATTTTTGTTCATACTTGTTGTTTTGTTTTGCTTATTGGACTACTCCAGATTGTGTTTGTCTAATGACTATGTTATTTCTAGCGCTCCACATATGCGCTTCGAGTGTTATGCAGTAAACGGGTTTAACTATATTGAGACCACTAAAACACTCAATTTACGTAGTACATTCGATTTTACAGATTCGCAAGCGGCTGAAGCAGTCACTCAATTGCCAGTTTGCTCAACAAGAAGGAAATGTAGGTTTCATGTACTGTTTTTTTCGGAAATATATATTAACAGCGATATTATACGAGATCCCTCGTTTCAAGCAAAGAGGAGGGACTGAAAGCTATGCACATGAGTCGATTATCCTATACAATCAACCTGTGAAATAACATCCATTTAACAAAGAATGCAGGGAACTGGATATTCGTTATCGAATATAGTTATTCAAAAATACTTGACACGCCATGCATTGTCTGAACTACTGAACCACCGTTCGTATCCGGGAATTAGTTTGTGTAGATGTATGAAAAATTCACTTTACCGCATTACTTCCCTAATATTTGATATTTTCGAGAGTTTCTTTAAGATCACGACACTCCATTTACATGTATACTCGATGACTTCTGTTAATTTTGTTATTTTGCAATTCTTTACCATAAAAAACTGGAGAGTCAATTGCCATTGGTGGTGTATTATTGCGTGCGTCGGTATACGGTAGTGCGAAATGGCTTGGCATTTGTGAACCTAAACGCACAATCGTTCCCGCGTTTCGCTCCTTTGTTCATGCGACATTCTCGTTAAACTAATCAATAATTCGATTAAGGATGCCTCGAAAAGCCGCCGCTCCTCAACCTAATCCTTCTACATCCGATGATGATGAATGGGAAGAGCAAATCATGGTCGCCCAGGTATCTTTTTTTTACAATTTCCCTTTCCTTTCATTCATGGCGGGTAGAGTTTTGGTGATGCTTTTATTAATATTATTGATTGTCTCTCTGTAATTATATGAAATGGTTTGAGGTGGAAGGTGTTCTGGATGCTCAACTCATGCGAGAAGCAGTGGAGAATGGAAAAGTGAATCTTCGAAGGGCGGGAACCGATAATCCTATCCTACAAGTACGTTAATAATGATTTAATAAGAAAACTGCGGCTAGTTCGCGTTTTTTACGTACATTTTTATTGAGAGAAAAGGTATTTTCGAAATATTAGACAGTGAAATGTGGTAGTTTGGAGAATATATTTCCTATGTGTGCTCAAGTACACTTTTGAATATGATAACGATCTATAAATAGATTTGAAATAATCTTTTATAAATACAAGTCTCGGTTTAGATCATAGGTGGGCACGCTGGGGGAAAGGCTGTGCGCAAACCGGGAAATTGTAATGCAAGGCTATGCGCATGGCAAATTTTTTGCAGATATGACTGGAAATTTTCCAATTTTTGCGAGGCAAAGCTATGCGCAAGACCCCGCAAGAGAAGGCTAGGCTGTGCGCAAAAAGAATTCGTTTTCACTCGCCCACCTATGGTTTAGATGCTGATTAATTAAATATAATACTTTCCCTGATGCGTTGATCAATCGACTGTGAATCTTAAATTGATTTTCATTTTTACAGATTGGAAATTCGCTGTACACTGGTCATTGGTCTCGTACACTAGGTACCCATATCCTAATGCAAGCGGAAAATCAACAACTCAAGGTTAGCGCATCTACAATATATCCTCATCATATCACTAATTAGAACAACTGCCATGTTGCTCGAGGTTCTTCCCAATGTCATTGATTGGGATCGATTGATAGCATACAGTACCCTTCCATTTACCGTAATCATTCAGATAATCTCTGTGAACTCGAGGATGCTGAAGACGGAGAAGGCACTGCTCACTGCGACAGCAGAGGAAAGTAAAACATTAGAGGCTCAACCGTCTACAAGCAAATCCAAATGAAGATTACGGTAACTAAAGGGGGGTTACGGTAGATCATAGGGGGACACTGTAGGAATACTTGCGTTGAGTGCACGATGGTAGTTGGCGTATCTACCCTAAACAGGTTTGCCCTACTGTAGAAAGTGTGAGAAAGAACGACGAAAAGGTTGTACACCCAAAGTACTCTCTCTATCTATCACACTACTCTCATGAGCTACAAGTGGTGATATATCGATACTATGGTTAGGTTCGAACGATGCGAACTTACTGTATTTAGCGCACTTTCCATATTTAGTATACTCATACGTTGTTGGTAAACTGATTGAGAAGGGAAAATGCAACAGTGATTTTACTATTAAATTGTTCGCATTAGCGAGAGCTAGATTTCGATTATCGATCGATTGATTATCTATTACAGTATCCTCATCGATGGATGGATTATCTCGTCAGGACCAATTCCGGATGATGATTTAAAACACAAAGCGGCCTGATGATGTCGTATATTGTATTTTACATTGTGACTCCCCTATCTCCCTCCATCCTCTCATCTACTACTCCTTTCTTCTTCCTTCTCTCTCTCTCTCTCGTTCTCCCGCCAATCAATTCCTATTTTCTTTACCCTATCTCTCCCTCTCCCTTTCTCTCTCTCCCTCTGCCATAGCATGCCCGCCCACCCCTGGCACTCTCTCACTCTTCTCCACTCTCTCATTACTCCCTCTGATTGTCTGACCTCTCTGTCCACTCTCTCACTTCTCCACACTCTCTCGTCTCTTCTCTTGTGCTGCCTCTTGGAGCTCCAATGTGCACAGAATTTTTATCTCTCACTTCTCTCGTACTCTGACCATTACGCTGTCTTTCTCTGTCTCTTTCTCTACCTCTGCCTTTCTCCCTCTGCATTTCTCCCCCTCTACCCTATTCCTCCTCTGAACCTTCAACTACTCTCACTAACACTCTCTACCGGTACTTATTTCACTTGCAAGTTGTAGTATTATCGATTGATTTATGGTATGGATAAAGTTATGATACCGTATATAATGTCCGAATATCGATCGGTTATCCACCGTAGTTGGGAATATTTCAAGAATGCATTCATTGATTTCCAAATTCATTATCTAAATTGTTCAATTACAGAGTGCATCTTTCATTCTCGGTTAAGCCACTTTCTTGCTCCCAACATACGTATGAGGTTACGGTTAGTCGTGGTTATCGATCAATAGTACCTGATTATTGATTGAAATTGGATGCACATGTCATCTTGACAGGGTGGTCGATGGTTGTTTATTGTTGAGGGGTGGTGTAGCTCCCTCCTCTCTTCCCCCTTCAACTTCCACTTCCATCATTTTTTTCGTCTAGTTATTGTTTCTCGGCGGCACATCTTGCTCATTTTTCGATCGTTATTTTTTCGCGACCCTACCGTAATCCCTTACCCATAATTCCGTCCAGGACCTCATTTGAGTCATTCCAGGTGTTGGCCGTAATCGTATCGTAGTCGCACATAAAGACACACACACAGACAGATGCTGCGACGGTCAGCACGTCGTTCGGTAACTGGTCAGTCAGGAACCGAAGGAGCATCCCCGCCTCCTCAACCCCCACCCCCAGCACCAAAGAGGAAACGTAGCGCTGGGACGACTCCTGTTAAAGGAAACCGAAGGAAGGCCATCGAGAGTGTATCTGTAAGACTCATTATTATTATTTATATCGAAATGAACACTGGCATTCGTGGTGTAGTCATTGTTGTCGGGTTGGTGCAGAGCGTGCGCGCTCAAGCGGATACTTTTCCTACATTAAATTCTGTCGTCTATTTGCCGGCTTGATGAAGAACGAGGCGTGTTTTGACTCGTAAAATTGTGTTTTGTTCTTAATTTGTAAGTAGTTTTGATTATTCAGATTGACAATCAACCGGTGGATAAAGAATTGGAATCCGTGATGGAAGAGACGAGAAATGAAAGGTTAGAATGATTATTTTAAATTTCACACTCTTTTTTTACACACGACGGAGTGTAAAAGTGCACCCCCTGTCTGATTATTCTTCAAAAAATTGGAGGAATATAGGTTCTAATAGTTAGGGCGGCAGCAAATTGCAAAGGGCATCCATTATGTTATTAGTGAAATCCTGGTGATTCCGTGTTTCACACTTCTCAATTATTCGAATTTTAAACGGGTTCATTCGATAAGAAAGACTTTTTTAACTTGACTGAGTGATTATGTTCTTTTCTGAAATGATAAATGAAGGAAGGACTATGGGAGGATGAGGTGTTGAATAAACGAAAGAAGAGATCATAAGCGGAAAAACACACCCGATAAAACAAAAATTCTTCAAAAAAATGAAATTTTTGTCTCCCACCCACCCGACGTTTGAGTCCGACCCTCCTGATTTCAATTTCCAGCGAGGCTGCCCACGTATGGGAGAGAAGAAGAGAGAATCCACTGAGATTGATTGAATCCTAGAGAGAGAAAGAGAGATGGAGTGGATTGTCCATTAAGAAGGGTCGACAATGAATGACTCCTCTCCAGTGTGAGAGAAAGATCAAAGATCGTAGTAGTCTATGGCTGGAACCATAGATTTTCGGTGCCCTCACCGAATTATTTTTATATAGTGGGTCGATTTAGAAAAATCGTTATTTTTCGCTTAAATTGTAATCTTTCGCATAAAAATGAGCTTTATATAGTGGGTCGACCCTGAAAATTAGCCGAATATAGTGGGTCAATCCTCACACTGTGAGGTTATGAAAATGTATGGCTGGAACTAGGATTGTCGGAGTTGTGATGGGGACTTGTTTGGGATCTCTAACGATGTATAATTAATTAAATTAACTTAAGCCACCTGAGTCAAGTGAGAATTTATTAAATAAACTCGGACACTACTTCGTTCCTTGTCTAAGAAAGGGACCGGAGGAATTTAGAATATTTAGATTAGAGTTTTATGTATTCCTTCGGGATGACTCTGCATTATTAATGGGAGATAGAGCTTAGAATTTTTAGTTTAAGGAATATTAGAAAGAGTATTCCAATAACTATTTGGCTATTAGTAAAATGTGTTGAATGGGTGCAAAATGCACTATTTTCATAGTAGTGGGGAGATTTCAAGATGAACAAAAGGGGAAAGAGACTGAAGAAGCTGGAGAGGATGATGAATTGAGCCCCTCAGAAGAGGAAGATGAGATTGTAGTTGATGTTGAAGGTTATCCATAAAAGGACATAGTATTTTAGATGCATGGGTAAACATCATATAGATTACGTAAACCATGTAAACCTCGTGCATTTCGCATAACTGTTAGGAGACTAAGGTTTTAAAAGTGTGATAAAGTCGAAGTTCATTCCTCCCTTGAGATGTGTCACACTATCGTCTCTTTCTCTAACTCTCTCCCTCCCCTCTCCCTCTCCCTCTCTCTCTGTCCATTTTGTGCTCTTCCACTAAGAATGCCACACACATATGTACATACATTCTCTTCGTATCGATTACTTGAATAGAGTGAAGTGAGAGAGGGAAGAAGATAGAAGAGAATGGAAAGAGAATGAGAGAGAAGAGTAGAGAGTAGTAGAGGAGTGAAGAGAAGGTGATGGATTGCCCGATTCTGAATGGTGAGAAGGATGTAGAATGGAGAAAGGAAGAGTGAGGAAAAGGGCTTTCCAAATTCCTGAGGCCGTATGCATGAACGCCGGCAAATCGTTTGCCCGACAAACGTGACGTCACAAACGTAGGCGGAGGATTTTCGACAAACGCCTCCGCCTACGGTTGTGACGTCACGTTTGTCGGACAAACGGTTTGTCGGCGTTCATGCATACGGCCTCTGGTCTACCATCTCTATCCCTTTTCCTTATTGGTATAGTATGCCGTGGTCCTGGGACCAAGATAGGTTAACTACTGCATGCTGTAGTGGTGTAATTGGCGAAACTGTTATCGGGTGTGTTGGACGACCTCTTCCTATCTCTCTCTGTACCTCTTTATGCGATCGGAGAGCACATGCCCCTCATTGTTATGCCGATAAATAGGGGAAAAGAGGAGGGGTTAGTGATTGTGAGACAGAGATGTTAGAGAAAGAGAGACGTTAGAGAGGCTAGAGAAAGAGAGGGATAGTAGATTGATAACGATGTTGGAGTCTCTTCCGTTGTCCCCGCATTGCGCTCATTCTCGCCCTCTTTACAAGCTGATCACAGTATCGATTGATTGATCATCATAATCAATGCACTTACAGTATCCTCCCGTCTATCGATCGGTCTGTCGTTGATGAGAGGCCAACGACAACGATGGATGAGGGATCGATAATGATGACGTCATCATCATCGACGATGACGGTAATCGATAATGGACGAGAGGAGAATACGGTAGTGGATAGACGGACGATGGATGAGAAGAGTGTGGAGATGATGAAAGAGGATAAGGTGAGAACGATATATTTATGATTTAAAAAAGAAAATATTTTACACGACAAAAGGTCTGATTTAGTGCATAAATCAATATACGAATAGATCGTAGTAGAAGTTCAAATGTACTCATCGAATTGGTAAATCAATAATAATTTTTAGTGGTGAGATTCACTATTTCGTAGTGTTTTTTTCAACATCACCATCATTAAGACGAAGTACACATTTCGTGTGCTTAATCTCCCCAGGGAGATTTATTGCCATCTTATCAGAAGGGGCTGGTTCTAGGAAACTATGTCATTTGATAAGATTATTGATTTATTTCTCTGTCACTTAGACTTGGACGCCTTCTGTCGCCGTGGAGACACCATCAATGATGACGTCATCATCAATCGATAATCGAGATTATGGTAGATCAGTGACAGAAGAAGGAGATAGGAATGAGAGTGGAAAGGTTGATTATTGATTGATTCATGTTAATCTTTGCTTAAGTGGAGCAAAATAAAATAAATAAAATAAAATACTAGAGAAAAAGAAGATTGCTCCATATATTTTGCGCACACTCTTCTTCAGTTTTCATTTCGTTTTGTGCTTATTTACATCCCTTTCTCGTTTAAAACCAAATAAATCGCTACACGTGAATTTTTTTTCGATTTCGAAAGTTTTCTCTTTAGCCATTGTGCAAAATCTTGACATTATTATCGATGACGTAAATGATATTTGGGAATGTGTATTTGATAATTACTATTTATGTGCCCTAGAGCTCACTAATCGAATACATTGACTCGATAGTGATATTTAGGAATAATGTGAAACATGAAATGAACAGGTCTCAAATGCCAATGTTTCCTATCTTTCAGACGATAGATGGGATGGATAGGGAAGATGGTAGAGAAGAAGAAAGACGACCGCTCTCCATCGATGCAAGTGCAGAAAATGATTCAATGGATATTGATGATGGAGGACAAACGTCGAATGAAGGAATAGATGATCAACGATTTCGAGGAGGAAGAGGAAGAGGAGGTAGACATATACTGCCTTCATTTATTGATTGATTTTAATCAATTCATCAATACTTGACGTTAACAATCACTGTGTGTAGCATACGTGGGCACCACTGCCGCTAGCGGCAATATACCCCCGATTTTTGGCACCCGACCCCCCGATTTTCCAAATAAATCACTCAAAATAACGTATAATTACTCCATTTTTTTGCTTCCCACCCCCCGATTTTTGAGTCCGACCCCCCGATTTTCATTTCCAACGGCAATGCCCGCCCACGTATGGTGTGTAGGATATAATATCGATTCAATATGAAGTAGTCTTTGTAACCGAATATGTTATTGATTTATTTCTCGTTTTGATTGAATTTGATTCACTGTGATGTAGATTCTGCCCGTAGACGGTACAAATTAATATTGATTGATCTTATTATTGATCTATTCAGGTCCTATGCCTCCTCGTCCTCCATTTCGTGGTCGTCGTGGAGGAGGAGGTCAATATTGGGATACTGGAGATCGTCGACCATTTCGAGGTCGAGGTGGTGGTCATAATAGAAATAGAAGATATGGTGATATGGAATGGAATGGACCTCCACCTCCCTTTGGATACGGTCCACCACCCCCAGGACCACCACCCATGGGATATCCCTTCCCTAGAGGACCCGGATATGATGATGGAAGTGGATATGGTGGTGTGGACGGATACGGTAGAGGACCATACGACGGATACGGTCCTCCTCCCGGCTACGGTCCCGGTCCCCACATGATGCCACATCCTGGTATGCCACCGTTCCATCCGGGGTATGGACCACCACCTCCGCCCCCTCCCATGGGCGTTCCGATGCCTCCCGTGCCTCCTCCTATGGTAGCTGCCCCTCCTCCTCCACCCCCTCCACCTCCACCTGTTGATCATACTGCTATTGAAGAGGTTAGTATTTATTATCGATTAGTAGATATCTCATTGTATATAATACGATTTGTAGAGTCTTACTTTTAGCAGATTTAGTTAAACTTACAAAGCCTTTAATTGAATAGTGGTGATACGGGAAAGTAACGGGTGACTTGTCGTGTTTCAGGCGATGAAAGAGCAGATGCGTGTGAAGTCGGAGGAAGTGATGAAGAGGGCCAAGGATGAGGTTGGTTATTGATTTATTGATTGATCATTCAATCAAAATATTGATTTTCGATTGAAGTTATCGATTGATCGCCGTTTGCAGATTGCCCGTCGTATCGAGGAGACTGCACGAGAGCGAGAGGCAGCGAAGGATATGGATGTAGTGCAGGAACCAGAGAAGGTACTGTAATTGGTGATATCATACGGTACATGGAAGTGATACGGTAATCTAGGAAGTTCGGTATTAGCGGAATTTGTTGCATGCTTTACTTGGAAATTGTTGTGAGAACGGAGCTATAGAAGATGAAGGATTGAAAAAAAAGTTCTTCCTGATGTATTAAAATTTTAAAAAAATAGATGATGATGATCAAATGTACTAATATAGTTGTGTATTATTAGTCTATATCCATAGCAGCAATTCACATACAATACATAGTACGTATACAATGATAATCATCTATAAATGAATTTATCAAAATATAAAATGTGTATAGAACGAGGATACGGAACGTGAATCTCGTCAACGACAATCCAAATTATCAGCCATGCTCAAGTCAGCCATAGCGACGAAAGCTGAACAGAGGAAGGTTGGTGCAGTACGGATCATATTGTTGTTCATATTTCATCAAGTGGAAAGTGATTCTCAGTCACAATATTTTTATATCTCTGTCATACATTTTCGGTACCCTCGCCGTTTATTTTTATATAGTGGGTCAATTCTCGATATAGGGTGGGATGATTCACAAAATTCGTAATTTCCGCTTAAAAATCGTCATTTTTAGCTTAATTTTTTTATCAAGTGCCCTAAAATGGCCTTATATGGGTCATTCATCGCACTGCGAGGGTATGGCAATGTATGATCTCTGTTTTTCTGTTCAAAAGTCGCGAAAAGAAAAGAGACTCTTCTTTTTTTTTAAAATGTTATGTAAATTAAATGAAGATTTGTAAGATAACAAGTTATTAACAACATTTTTTCTTCTCTTTTCATTACTTTTGAATAGTGCATTTTAATTGTTAGAACCAGTGAAAGAATATGAGATTGTGCACACCTACCTTTATTGGTCTTGCACGTCTATTCTATTTTTATTATTAATAAGATTAATTCTATTTTAAGATTCCCGAGTCTCCGACACCCACCATCACTGCACCAACTGCATCCGTTCCCTCTTCTTCATCTTCTACTGTACCCACTGGTGTTCCTCCTCCATCTCTGGTATATGTACCATCTACACCATCATCATCATCATCATCATCGATGATGACGGTGACGTCACAATCTGCCACCGTGAATACTGTATCAACGTCGACGACTTCTGCCTATACGGGTATTGATTGATTTGTATTTTGATCATTTCTTAGCTTACTACAAGTTATTTGTGCTGCTGACATAGCTGTGATTGTAATTTGGTGTGGAAATCAAAACGTGCTTAATTGCCAAGTTTTCTGGAATATTGGATGGATTTTCAATAAGCAATGAATGAATAGCAATTATGAGAGAAAAAACATTAGAAAAGGATTCTATATAGAATGATCTGAAAGTGGCTATTATGATTTTACAGCATATTAGTATATTGTAATTGAATGATATGTGTATCCAGTGACTCCATCATCTTCTTCATCCCTCACAATATCTCCAGTGAAGCAAACATCCGCTGCCACTCAGAGTGTATTCAATGCTGCTGAAGGAGGTACGAATGAATCATATTAACCCAAAAACCAAGTTTCAAGTCTCTAACTAGTCAGAGAACCGAGATATTTGCTTTTTACAATGCTATTTACAAGTGGACAAAATTAACACCCTTTTTACAATTTCTAATTCCATTTACAAGAAATTAACACCACATTAGTAAACAGTGTTACTATTCGGGCTTGCGATCCGTGTAACTACGATTGATAACCGATTTTCTCCTCTGTATCTCTTCAGAATGTACTGTGTTTACCATATTTTAAATGAAATCAGACTGGAGACCCGTCTGATTGCTCGAGACTACAACAGATTATAGATAAACGCATAGTCACTTCAATTGATTGAAAAGCAAATCACACTGTCTGGGCGTTAGTGTATTGATAAAATGAAACGCGTCTCCACCGGGTAGGGAGTATTGAGCAATATTCATTTGTGGGCTGAACAAATATGTTTTTGATGGCTATCGATTGATTGGAATGATTCACTAATAGAATCTTTTCGATATCGATTGATTTATTGATTGATTGATTCTAGGTGAATATGGAGAACGTCGTCAGACTCTATCCCTTCCAACAGCTGAAGATCGTGCAGAGATTGCCATCTATGATGATGTCCTCAACAATCCTGCTGGACCTACTCAAGCCATGATGATACAATCATCACTTGAATCAACCAGAAAAGTGCCCAATGCTACCGTATCCACTCCCGCTCGACCGCCCAGTCCTCAGCCGTCACAGAGTACGGTAGTCACGAGGTATTGATTTCACTTACATTAGGGCACATTATTAGCTAACTTAATTATTTAAAAAAAATCTTCATTTAAAGTGCATGCATACTTCTTCTTGTACACCTATTAATACTATTAATTAAATTAGCTAATGCATCTTCGAGCCCTAGTTGGTTCACGTTTCGTGAACTAATTTTAGGTTTTCTCAATATATTTTTTGAACAATTTTCTGTGGGATACGAATGGTATATACTAACTACAATAATAATAATAAGTATTATTATCTATTATTATTATTATTATTATTATTATTAGTTGTAGTAGTAGTAGTAGTAGTAGTAGTAGTAATATTATTAATTATTAATGTTATTATATGGTCAGATCAACTCCATCGTCAACAGAGAAGAGAGATGATCGAAGTCCTGTGAGAAGAAATCATCGAAGGAGTAGGAGTAGGTGAGAAGATTCAATGATATGGAATGAGACGAATGAAAGAAAGCAATAGAAGAGGATATGTAAATGAAATAGAATGGATAGAGTTTAGTGGTTCTCGATCATGAAATAATGGTAATCATATGTGTTTGTATGAGGTCGTGGAGAATGAAACATACATTTATTAATATTTTCTACCTATTATTTCTTATTCTTTGGATCTTATTATGAAAGTAAATATGATTGAAATGTATAGTTATTCTTGTGACCGAGTCGTTTCCAATTTTCTCACAATTTAAGTAAACGTTTGTTCCTCTTCATAAATTACTGACTATGCTATGTCATTTCTCACGAATATAATCTCCTCTAATTATTCAGAGAAGCCAAACCTCGATCAATATTCGGAGATGATCATCGATCGAGAGATCGAAATAGTAGATCACGAAGTAGAGAACGAACGGATAGATCACGGTAGGTTTTGACTGATTACGGTATCCACGCTAATCAATAAATCGATAATCAATATCTTACAGACACGATTCGGGTCATTCTGGTCATCATTCTTCGAGTCGTCGACGAAGTCCAAACGATAGATCAGGAGGAGTGGTCTCATCACGGAGACGAAATCAACAATACGAATCATATCCTGCTAGGGTAAGGTAGTGGGGGAATATTGATTGATTGTTTTGGTAGAATGCTTGTAGTACATCAGCTAACGAGGGTGGTTGATATATTGATTGCTTAGCAAAGTAATCAATCGATAATATTTCAGACAACAGCGACTACAAGTTCATCATCATCATCATCTAGACGTAGACGATCTCGATCTCATAGTCAATCTCCTAATCGACGAGTTGATAGTAGAACAAGAAGGTAGTGATTGATCATGGCTACAGTATCCTACTATTTATTGATTAATTTCGAATCTACATCAAATCGTTTTCAGATCATCACCAGATCGAAAGCGTGATGATCGTTCGAAGAAGGAGACGGATACGAAAAGAGATGATAGACGACGAGGAGATGATAAGAAGAGTAGTGGACATAATGAAGATAGAGAAGATGATGGTATGAAAGATAAGGAGATGAGAAGAGGACACAGAGAAGAAGAAGAAGATATGAGAGATGATGAAGGAAAAGAGAATATGAGTAGTGCTCAAGGTGATTAATTAGATATTTATTGTTTATTATACTATAGGAAGAAGTAGAGTATCTCTCGTAGTCGAAGAGATACATACTAATGTCCTGACAGCGTGATTACAGATACGATTATTGATAGATAATATAATAGGAAGGAGTGATAATGATAGTTATTCAAGAGGTTCTTAGCTAAAATAGACTGTTTACGCGTATTTTCCACTGAAAATAACTATAAATAGCGTGTTTTCAAGCAGAGTAGCCTTTTGAAAATAGCACCTTGCGCGTATCTTTGATCTAATTAGAAGATTGTCGATATGACGTAAAGTTTGCTTCTTTTGATTTTCTGGGTGGGAACTATTGAGTTAGTAAATTCTCTCAAAGGTTATAGAGACAGTGAAACACGAAATTGAAGGGTTTCGTGTATATTTGTTTGATTCAGCTTCATCCTCTCATAAGAACGAACATCATCATCATTCTCATTCATCTAATGATGTCTATCCATCAACGTCGACGACGTCTGAAGTGACAGATGCTACGGATGTACCGTCCACGAGTACTGGTATGATTTGATTCAATTGAGATGTGGATGAAACATGGATCCACCTGGGGGGAATACTTGTGTACAAGGATCAACGCTTTCCTAGAATGTCATCAATTGATACGTGATGCGTGGAACATGATTAAAGCGGGTTGAATAGGGGATATATTTTCTGTCCACTGAGCTGTTCTATATGAGTAGTTAGCGAAGAGCCGCGGTTAATCATAGAGATGATGAAACGAGGATGTGTCGGGTTGGTATACATTTTTTATGGAACGGACACATTTCCTCTCATAAGCCTTTTGAATACAACTAGCTTTAAAGTGGATGAAAGTGCGTATTCTCTCGAACTGAAAACAACGTTTTGATTATTATTTAATTCGATTATTATTGTTGTTTAAAGTGTAGGTCTGGTCTGGTCGGTCGAATGTTTCTGTCAGAGAATGATTGAACTTTTTATCATCTCACCAAATCATTCTTTTGGAGTCTTCTGTTCTTGATCAGGTGTATGAATGTCCAACTCTAGAAAGTA
The DNA here is from genome assembly GCA_943737045.1 of Parapristionchus giblindavisi. Taxonomy (NCBI): domain Eukaryota; kingdom Metazoa; phylum Nematoda; class Chromadorea; order Rhabditida; family Diplogasteridae; genus Parapristionchus; species Parapristionchus giblindavisi. Next base: position 977,322 of record CALSFV010000233.1, read on the forward strand.
TTGTCCATATCGGCGACCGTGTAATAGAAAGGGTATTAAAAGATTATTTAAATAAATATAATATTAGTAATTACAGGAGCCCGTCCTGTCTCTCCTCCATCAACCTCTCGACCTTCTTCAAATGAGCCACCTACCGTATCCTCATCTACCGTACCCCCATCTGGATCACCCAAACCGGAACCCTATGAGACCATCGAAGAGAGCATCTTCCATACGCAGATTCGAGTAAGTGAATATCGATTGGTTCTACCGTAGCCTGACGGAGCTACAGTAATCTCGTGATCGTTGTAGGACATGAACGACTACGGTGGTCCGTGTTTCTGTACGGATGGTGAGTGTGGAGTGTCGTGTCTGAGGAGATATATGACTGTGGAGTGTGGAAAATGGTGTCCGTCGAAGGAGAAATGCACGAATAAGGCCATGCAGAAGGTACGGTATCGATTGATTGGATGGTATACGGTAAATGAATGAGTGATATTGATTGATTATTAGCTGGAACAAAAAATAAGAGAAGAACAATGTAGTGTTACCAGTGAACACTACACATCATCACTATATTTATATTTAACTCTGTCGAATGTTAATATTGAATTATTAGCTGAGTAATCCGCAGATGAGAATATAATGAAACGGGATAGTGCCTGGTTGTTAGCAGGATTTATTGATGATAAAATATTTATTGATTTCAGAAACAATGCGCTAAAGTGGAAGTGTTTTACACTAATACAGAGAAAGGATTCGGAGTGAGGGCATGTGAACCGATTAAGAAGTACGTACTTTATTCATTAATCGATTCAAGCTGTTATGGTTTTAAATTCCTACCCAAAACTAAATGGAAGGTTTACGTTTCTTAGAATCCACGAAATATTAGGTTGAGTCATAAGTCTTGTCGCATTTTTGGCCCATTAAACAAATTAAAATAACTTTATCTCGGCAAAAGCAAATCAATCAAAGTAAGCGCCATCTGCGTCGGCACATTTCCTCCAAAGTTTGGGTACCTTGTGGATGCAGTGCTCTCGGAATGACGGCTGCTAGGAGGCAAAGTAGTTAGTCAGCCAGATTTCGAACTCCCGCAGATTGTTGAAGCATACTCATCCGAGAGCGCACGGCATACCGGAAAACAAGCAGTAATCGCTAGGAGCCGAGTTGGGCTAATAGGGCGACTGGGGGGCGACGTGCTAGCCAAGGTCCAACATGACCTTTTTGGTCGTTCTTGACACATGTGGTCGGGCGTTGTCATGCAGGAAGTGAATTCGGTCGCGCAGCCAGGGAACGGAGGGGGGCTTGGACTTCAGGGTCTGTAGTTGGTGAGAGCATACTGCGTCCGTAATAGTCGACCCCTGTGGGAGGAACTCCCAATACACCATAGACGCCTCTGACCCATCACACAGACAGTATGATCTTTTTCTGATGAAGTTCGGATTTGGCGATGGAATTGGGCTGCTCATCTCGATAGACCCACTGAGCCCGGAAGACTACGTTGTCTTAAAGGATCCACTTTTCATCTCCAGTGATGATACCGTCGATCCAAGCCGTTGTATGAGCGTACGAAATTAAATTCCGACACTGGCGAGCACGGTTTTCCTTCTCCTTGTCCGACAGTTGGTGGGGTGGCCATCAACCCAAATTCTGGACCTTGCCAAAATCATTTGGGCAACCAACGATGGTGGGTTGGCTTACCCCAAGACTGGTCGCCATATCACGGGTGGTAGCATAGAGGTCCGCGTGGACGTGCTGCTCCAGCATGTCCAAGTTCAGCTCGGGGTGCCGTCCGGACCTGTCCTCGTCTTCGACGTAATACTCCCTTCTTCAAAGCATTTGACCAACGTTGCACCGTGCGTGTAATAGGGGCCTTAGTGTTGTATACTACCGTCATACGGGAGTGGACAACGGGTGGTTTGAGCTCGGATAGTAAGAAGAACAACATGATGTGTCGCATATGCACTAAATTGGGAATGAAACGAAGAGGCATTTCAGCCACTAGGCTCGATGTAGGCACAATTCACTGCTACGCTCAAAGAGTAGTAGTAGTGGCTTATTTACTGCCAGAACGAACGGGGTAATTGATAACGTACGACTGAACAGTGATAGCGCAAACACACCCCTCCAAAATGCGACGAGACTTATGACTCAACCTAATAGCTTAGTTTTGCATGTTAACAGTAACTTTTTCCTAAAGATTTAACAAGAAAGTACTATTATTATATAAATATTTACAGAGGTTCGTTCATAGTTGAATATCTCGGTGAGGTCGTATCGGAAGCTGAAGGAGAACGAAGGAAGAAGAAGTAATCAAAGTTTAAATTATCATTTACATTTCCCCTAGTTGTTTATAGAGAGCGTAACTCTTTAGTGATAGTGTCTGTTAAGATACCTCTCATTTTGTAGTACCACTCATTTTGAGGCTCAAATTATTGATTATTATGAGTGAACAATCAATACTTTTCGAAATGGAAAAATCAATAATTCAATAGTTAATCAATAATTGTTAAGATATTCGAAAGATTCATCACGTCGTCATCACTATTTGATGACTGTGACTGATTCATCCAATCGACCATACATCATTGATGCAACCACTCATGGAAATGTATCACGATTCTTGAATCATTCATGTGAACCTAATGCCATCTGTGATAAGGTAAGAATTACGGTAGATTATGGTAGGGGTGACGATGGGAAGGAATTCCGTAGACGATTATGGTAGATAATGATGGATGGATGTTTGGTATACATACAATTTAATAGATTGAAAGATATCGGCTGATGGATTTGTGTTTCGTCGAATCATCTTATCTGTAATAGAAATTTTTGATGGTAATAAAGGATTATTCTTGTGTAAACTCAATAGCTAAATGTGACTCAATTAACTCAATGTGTTACGATAAGGGTTTTTTTTAAATTAATTTAATCATTAATACAACTGATTGATTTTTACAGTGGTCAGTCCGAAAGAAATATCGAATGGGTTTCTTCGCGAAGAAGAACATTGAAGTTGGAGAGGAGATCACTTTTGATTATAGATTCCAGAATTATGGGTACGATAGGAATACAGTACATTTGATCTTTGATCTTTTGCAGTCGAACGTTGAAAGAATGCTGTTGTGGTGCTGCATCGTGTCGACGATTCTTATCCACTACACAGGAGGCGAAGGAGGTTTGCATCTGGACTTTGTATGAATAGCTTACGACTCGCCGTGAAATCTATCTTTAAATCAATCGATATTTCAATCTAGAAATCAATCGATATTCAAATCTAGAAATCAATCGATATTCAAATCTTGAAATCATCCTATATTTGATATCAGGAAGAAGAGCGTATCCGTAATGGCTGTGGATCGGAGGATTCAGCAGATGATGAAGATGAAGAAGAAGAGGAAGAAGTAGAAGAAGCAGAAGTCGAAGATGATGAGGAGAAAATGCCTACTGAGGTGAGAGGAGTACATCATTATATCTATCTTCCCTTAAGCAGTACACCATCTTCACCGTGGTGCACGGCGCGTTGTACGAGTAAAAAAAATACCGATTTATGCAGGCAAAAAAAGGAAAAATAAGCAGAGCCATGTCTACTCGCACTAAAGGGTAGAGCTGAGCTCCTCCCTATCCCATTCATATCCCTTGCCTTACTAACCAATTCTAAGATAAATCTTTTCGAACGATATCTGAATGTAGTATAGTACCCAACTAATTGTAAAGAGTGTTAAAGACGAAGGCAAATCTGTCTGGGTGAAATTGGTCCATTGAGCTGTGTAAGAAAGTTTGCACCCTAGTACAGAACTGGAACACAAACATACGAAATGCTTGCGAATGTAGTCTTGTAGAGTAAGTATTATATATTACCTTGTGATTTTGAGTTTAATATCGCTGATATATCTACTACTTCAATATAGCTGGTGCTTGATTGAACAGAATAGCGATGATGACTATTTAGTTGAATGTTTTCAGTATATCATGCTATCTTACATATAATGATTAGTTTTTTCTCTATTATTACTACTATTATTGTTATTAATTTGTTATTCTTCAGAGATACAATGAGCAACGAACGACGATCGAACAAGCAGAGGCATTGATTGAGAAGAAGATCATCAAATCTGCCATTCATCATAAGAAATTGTCCAGTATTATGGTAGGTTACTGTAGCTACTCATCCATTACTGTATCATTGTGGTAGATCTATTCAATCAATCGATAGATGTCTCTAGGTTTAGGAATAATTTGTAATCTTCATTTGTGATTATAATAAATATAACACAGCTAATAACCATAGATCGAAAAGTACGTTGCAAAAACACGTAACCTGATCGTATTTTTTTGAAAAGCCGGCCGCGTTTTGTGATTTTTTTGTGAAAACCAGGCCGCATTTTGCAAATCTGTAACGTAACTTTTCGATATATGCTACTGGAATTGATCCAATAAGTCAATCTATAGTATATTACGATGTGTGTAATCAGATCAATCAATAAATTAATAATATTCAGTTCCGTCTAACTCCATCCCATCAATCCCTTCGTGCTCGTCTCATTCGTCTTCTCTCAGATAGTGCAGATGTAGAGACAGGAGCTCTGAAACTATTCACTCGTTACAATGGACGAAGAATCCTTCAGAGATATCTATCGTAAGTCTCTTCTCCTTTGTTGCTGGAAGTTAAAATCGAGTGGGTCGGTCGCAAAAATCGGGTGGAAGATTGTCAAGTTGAGGCCCCCCACTCATTTTTCTTTATATTGAGTTATTTTTGACTAAATCGGGCGGGTATTATCGCTAGCGACAATGCCGCCCCTGTATGCCTGCCATATCGCAGTTTCCCTCTATGCAATAAGGATCGACCGACTACAAAAGATTACAATTTGTGGGAAAAATAACGATTTTATAAATCGACAATAGTTCAAAAGTCGAACCACTATGCAGTAAAAAAATGCAGTAAGGGCGGCGAAAATATATGATGCTATATCAGATTCGAAGTGGAGGATGAGTCGGATGTTATCGGACTGCGCCAGTTGATCTCCCTTATCGAAGCCTGTCTCGATCTACTGCCCAAGTTCAACTTTGTCAAGCGAAACGAGGTTTGTGAGCTAACTTCTGCGCAGTGTGTCACAGCGTGACTACGACTATAATTGTGTGTAGGTCCTAATGGCTTAACTTGCGCGCAATGTCTCACAGCGTGACTACGTCTATAATTACCTTTGTAGGTACAAGATCTGATGGCCCCTCTACAATCTATGGCCCAACCTCGACCTGTTCCCGATGTTCTCGTTGTCCATGAGACACTCAATGATATACTAGAAGGAATAGATGAAGATGCCACGGGTGATGGTGAAGATGATGATTGGTGCAAGGTACGGTAGATGAACGCGATTGATCGATCGACAACTAACTTTATTAATCTATTGATCGTTTTGTAGAGATGGGACTGTCTCTCGACGAAAGCTGCAGAGATTGTGGCAAAGTGGATAGAGCTACCCTTCACGTTCCGAATACCAAAGCGAAAGGTACAGTAACCATGGCTGATTATCGATTGACGACATTTACTAATTAGCTACATTTCAGGAAGTGGCAGCGGTGACCGAGGGTTCGAGTAAGGAACGATCTGTGGCTGTCAATGGAAAGGTATGATCGAGTTCAAATTTGGTGTGTGTGTGGATGGTGCGATGAGTGCGTCAATCAAAGGTCGACTTTTGTCTCAGGTCTCACTCAACTCGCTACCGTACACCTCGACATCGGCGATTGCACGCAATGTGAGCAAGTCAACATGGGGAGGATCATCTGAATGGACGGCGAAGAAAGTGACAAATGATAGATGGAAGTAGGATTATTGATTGATTTATTAGATTATTGATTTATTGATTGGTTAATTCCAAAGGATTACGGTATCATTTTTCAGGAACAATGGCCAACAACAGGGTGGTACGCATCCAAGAAAGAGGAAGTTTGGTGAGACTTTGATTTTGGCTTGGTGATTCGATGCTTCAAGATCTTTAAGTACAACATCCGTGCTATTGTTTTCAATCTGTATAATTCGGACTAATGAAGGGATGGATATTTGTTGATTTCAAATGAAATGTTTTAATTAATAATTAAATATCGTAAATTAAGATGGTGGATCTCCTTACAATGGTGAGAGATCGAGTCATTTCAATGGACGAAGAGATGATGAGAAGAGAAGAATTGATGATGATGGAAGAAGAAAAGGAGATGGAGATGAGAGACAGAAGAGATTTGATGAAAGAGGAGAAGAACGAAGAGAAACTCATTCTGCTACTTCTAGTTCAGGTACGGTAGTCATCCTATTTATTTATTTGTTGATGGTCGTACGATATTGTTATTGATTTAGAGTTGTGCTTTGGTTATGTGATATGGTATTGAGTGATTACTGTGGGTATGATATATAGATTATCGATTAATCGATTGCAGATAGTTCATCACAAGACGCGATGCAGATATCGCCGACTCCGATGGAAATCGAGGAACCGACCATGAATGGTCATTTGGATGGACAACAGAATGATAGACGGTTAGAATCAATCCATATTTGTCTATAGGGAAGTATTCTAATTGGGAGTTGAAGGGTATTTCAGTTGAATCTGACTAGTAGTTATGCAACGTGAACCTGTTGATTCCCTGTTGTCACAGTTTAATATTTTTTTAAAAAAATTTTTATAATGATATAAGCGAATGATTCTTAATTACAGTCCCATCCCCTCTGGATCATCCTCTACGTCATCCACCAACCATCAACCAAACACACCCAATCCTCCTCCTCCACCCACTGTTACCATCGATCCTACCGTACCCCCACCGTACACTGCTGCCGTTCTCAATCCATGGACCCAAGCAGCAGCCGGTTACGGTACATCTGGACCCAGTACGGCTGTACCATCATGGCCTCCCACTTGGCCGACCATGCCACAGTATTCACTCTACAATGCGAGGTATACGGTATCTATCGATTGATTGATGGATCTAATCAATATTTGATGATTACAGTAGTGTGATGTTCGCTCCATCTCCATTCATGGGTCCTCCACCGACTGCGAGTCTATTGGAGCAATATGTGTACTGGCAACAATTTGGACAGTACGGCCATCATATGATGACCGAAGCTCATAGTGAGTCATTGATCATTGGATACTGTACTTTTGGGCATTTGTATATTTATTGATTGATTTAATGTATAAACTGTTGTTCTGGGTCGATGTGTAGATAGATGGCGTTGGTACTATGAAGGGGGATTTCAATAACAATAATTCGTTCAGTCATTGTTACTCTTTCCAGAGAAGCTGATCGCTCAACAACAAAGCGATGCAGCTGCGGCTGTTGCAGCAGCTACTGTAGCTGCAGCTGAACAACAACCACCTCCACCACCCAAAGAGAAGGTATGGTATCTATTGATTGCTTATAGTAATGTATAATACTGCAATAAGTATAAGTATACTGTAATATGTAATGAGTTATTGATTGATTGATTTACCGTAATCATTGATTGGTCAGGTTCCTCGTCAACGGATCAATGATCGTCTATCGGAGATAGGCATTCCGATCAAGAAGTCCAAAGTGGTGACGACACCCTCATCTTCATCATCCTCTTCTCGACGTCCTTCATCACCTCAATTCGATTCGAAACCCTCAACATCAAGGGCATCCAATACAACGATGACGTCATCATCCACTTCTGGTCCTCGTACTCCTCCAACCACTCAGAGACCACCTAGTCGACCGAGTGATTCCGATATCCAACGGGCACATTCGGTTCGATCCAAAGATGGTGAGTCCATATCCATTATTGATTGATTTCGAATTACGGTAGTAGTCGTTACAGGACGCACCTTCGTGCTGGGAACGTTCCCGAAGTACTGTAGAGTGCGCACGGATGATGGAGCGATCTACTACTACAATAAGGTATACTGTAGTTGCAGTAGTAATCGATGGCATGGAGTGTACTGTATGATGATGATTATCGATTGAATTAAAGGTGACTCGATCGCCGACATGGAATTTACCTGAGGGTGAAGAGGCGAATTCAGAAGATGAATTGAATGAAATGCGTGGAGAGAATGAGTCCTCATCTGCCAATAATGGATCTCCCTCAGGATCTGGAAGAGGAGGACAGGGATCGAGGACACGACCCAATTCTGGAGATAGTCCGGTTAGTTAGAGACACAGACAGACAGACAGACGGAGGAGTAGTTGATCGATTAGAGAGCAAGATTAGTCATGAATGTTTATAGATCAAATTTATATTACTGTAGTGGTATATCGATTACGATAATCAGTTTATGTATTGATTGATGAATACATTTCAGATAGACGAGGAGGCTCTACTGCAAAAGAAGATCGAGTTTAAGAATAAGTAAGTGATTTTGTGTATCAAGAATCCTATTTATTGGATTTTTAAAAAAAATTTTTGGTTTGAAGTATTGTTCCTTTACACTAGAAACATTTACAAAACTGACAATTGGTATTTAAATTAGATGTAGTTGCACTTTAAAATTAGATAATTCCAATCAATCGATCGATCTAATCGTTTTTTTTTTCAGTTTGACTGATGTTTTGCGCAAATACATCAAGACGAACTACTTTACCTCGCTTGAATTGTATAAGACGACTCTTCGCAAGGTATTATTGATCTTTGATCTTTGACAAAGGATTATTGATCTTTGATCTTTGGCCAAGGATGACCGTATCTATCTTCAGTTGAGTCGGGCACAAGTAGAGTCGGAGCAGAAGCGCAATGCACACTTTGACTACACTTTTACTGAAGATATCAGGTATCGATTAACTTGGTTATTGTATGAAACATAGTATTGATTTTCTCAATTCCAGACAACGGGTGTCTGCAACTGCGTCTGCCTACGTGAAGAAGCATAAATTGCGTACGATATCTCACTACCCCGATGGCATCGCTGATTGATATCGATCGATTTATCACTATTATCGATTTATCGATTACCATTATCGATTAATTTCGTACTTTATCTGTACAGTCATATCTTGTCGTTTTTCTCCCTTGTTATTTGTCACGTTGACTGATGAACTTTATCGTTATTATTGATCTTTTGTCTCTTAGGTTGATTAATTGATTTCTTGTCCACTATCGAGCCATCTCTCACTCTCTCTATCATAATCTTTCATCTTCTATTTGTCTATTCCTCTCATATATCCCCATTGTATCTCTCATTCTCTCTCTGGTTACTGTATTCGGACTCAGATTCATTATTAATCTCTTTTATTGTTATGTTGATGATCTCTCTATATTAATAAGCCCCGCCCCCTTTGATCGTTGATCTTTACTCACTATTTTGATTCATTATTGTTCGCATTTGCCTACATTCCATGCCGCGTTGATATTGATTGATCCGTCGTTCAAGTTTTAATAATAAGACCTTAGCTATCTCTATCCCAGTACCCGGTATGTCTATAAACTAAACTTGTACCCGATATGTTTCCTTGATCTAATCGATAATTACCGTATTACAATAATCAGTCAGGCCAATCAATCGATCAATGACCACAATATTGTGTTTGCCCACTCTTAGAATATAATAATGAATCTGTTAAATTGTTGTCTTTCCACAATTGGGTATAGTAATAGAGTGTACATGCTATAATGTAGATTCTCTCTATGAATCAGTGCTAAACATCGTAACTTTTGCTTCCATCCCCTCCACTCTTTCTTTATTCTATATTTGAATTGTATATGTATATTAATGGGCTAATAATTCATTGTGAGATCATAGTCACTATATTATACATAATTCATCCAAGTGTTGACCCTCTAACTATCCTTGATCTTTGATCTTTTGTTTTCTCCCCATGTTCTTCTCAATTTGCCAAGTACTAGTGGTTTCGATCGTTTTTTGTTTGACTGTTGAAGCATGCATAAACTGGTACAATCCTTTAAAATATTAATTAGTTCACACAAAAGAATAGAGACTTCATTCCTGAAACAGTGACAAATCCATTGATTTTAAGTGAACTTTGTTCTCCCCATGAGGGACAGCTAATCAAAGCAATTGAAAAAATTAATTTAATTTAATTTAAATGTTCAAAAAGAGTACTTGCCGGTTAAGAAAAAACAAAATGTAATATCAACTTTGCGCCAAGTTCGCGCTATAGTGTCCGCTGTGTTTTGATATATTATTAATGATTTTTAAATATTAAACTATATAATGATTCAGGCTCCGCCCATTTAACTGCGTGGGGATGGACACTTCGGAAATACCCTTCCCTTACCATTTCGTAGAGGGAAAACACCCTTCTATCATCCATTTTTGCTCCTACCATACGAAAATCTCCAAAAGTTATCTAATAATTGTTTTTTCGAACTATTTTCGTTTCTGAAATCATGATGATCGGAAGTAGATTGCTTTATTTTTCACGCCTATGGCTATATAGCAAACATGCTATACCGTATATCTTACTCCATAATCCAACAAATCTTTTTTGATTAAGCGATTGAGCAGAATCCATGGATATTATAAGTATGTGATTCAATGTTATAATGTATGTATTTATTTGTTAAGAAAATAAAACTGAGATTGACTTCTTGTTTTGGAGATACCAGGGAAAAATGAGACTAGAAGAATAGAAGAGATCGGTGAAGGGACCCAAATCCATCACATTGATAGTTAAGGGATCAGCTGGAGTTCGATAGAGTAGAGAAACGATCGTACGAAACTACAGTAACCCTGTTTGGAGTTGAATCGGGTCAGAATCATGAATTGATCAAGGAATAGGACGAAATAATGAAAGAAACACGTTACGAATCGATAAGAATCAACAGATAATAACAATGAATTCACAAGGGAACGTTCCCAACTTGTCCTGGCCATTTGAGATGGCAATAGCATGAATATAATCAGTTTTCGATGCTGATTACGAATCCGCTTTCAAACGTTGCCCAATCGAGCTGAGATTCGAGAAAATAGATGTTGAAAATCGTCTTGTTGATTCAAAAATTAGTGTTGATTTCAGCACAAACCATCGTAATGAGTTCGTGAAGTCATATATCAATTATCCAAACAACTGCTGGTGTGGTTTAATAGATATTGTAGGTAAGATGTGAATTATCGAATCAACTAGTCGAATTTCAATATCGATTTTATCGAAGCTCAGCTCGATTGGGCAACGTTTGAAAGTGGATTCGTAATCAGCATCGAAAACTGATTCTATTCATGATATAGCCATCTCATATGGCCAAGACAAGTTGGGAACGTTCCCTTGTCAGATGAAAATAGGTTTTGTATTGATTGAAATGTCTGAGACAGGACAAGGTAGTGCAATATAATTCGTCGACTATATATTTTAAATACTATTAATTCTTATGTACATCAATCGATAAATCGATTAATTCATCAACTGTTCTTGTGTGTTTTCATGTGCCGATGTAGATTTCCCGATTGCGTAAAACGCATAAGACACATATGGCAGCTATACGGCTTGTGACCTGTAAATTTCAAAAATCTTACAAGCACACTACACCACTACCGTAGTCCGCACAAAATATCATACCCGTATGCGTTCGTAGATGCTTGGTCAGTGTTGAGCTGTCGGTGAAGCACTTGTCACAATGGGAACAGTTGTACGGTCGTTCTCCACTGTGGGTCCTGAATGGAAGGAAGGATTACGGTAAGTACAATGATAAATCGATAACCTTTTGTGTGTGACTAATGATGAACTCTGCGAGAAGGGCCTCTGGCAAATTGGACACAAGAAGGGCTTCTCACCTGAAGAAGGAAGCAAAACTATCATAAGCGGATTACTGTAATCACGAGTCTGACACATAGACAAACACTCTTGGAATGTAACAACTACCGCATGACACATGGTGTGATTGATATACGTCGAAAGATAAATACTCACCCGTGTGTACACGACGATGAGCTGTTAGATTAGCCGCTTGAGAGAAGGATTTACCGCACATCTGAAGAAGAAAACATAAAATAGATTGAATTTTGAAACCAGAGATAAAAGATGAATACAGTATCTAGCTGAGTAAATCCCAATCTCCCATACAAAATATACCTGACAAGAGAAGGGCCTCACTGGTGATGTGGCGGGTTCGAGCTTTGGCTTCCTTAATCGTCGTTCAATCGATAACGAAGTGGATGATCTACCAGAGGAGGGTGGAATATCGATTGATATCGGATTGTGAAGGGGAGGGATGAGGGATGAAGAAGGAGGAGATGAATGAAGAAGAGATGCACTTGATTGGAGAGGAATCATAACACTTGAGTGATGTACTGAAATTAAATTACATAATTTTATATCAAACCAATTTCATTTCATTCACTGTTTATTTACGCAATCCAAAGATTTCTGCTGAATTGAGTGAACATAGTTTAAAGATTATTTCTTTCCAGTAAAATATCATTTGTGTATTGTAACAAATTTCAATCAAAATAAAAATCAATACCGGGAGTGAGTGGTTGGACTACGGTATTTGTCTGCCAACTCATAGATGGTATCGATCGAGTTCCGACTGTCCATGGTGATGCCAATGCTGACGTAGTCGTAGTAGTCTGCACTCGCCATTCTTGAGCTCTGAAATGTTAAAATAATTTTCATAATTCGATAAAAAGAGACTGTTGCACCATACGACGAAGCTTAGTACGGCCACAACGTCACGATAGCACGATATTGTAAGGCTTTCATGTTTCCGCAAGCCATACAAGTTATCGATCAGCGCTTTGTGCGAAACGAAAAAGAATGAATACACTATGTTCATCATCTACTTTACATTTTCTGTTTTCATATACAAATACATTTATCTTATCAGCACTAAGTGCAGAAGAGTAAGTCTGGGGCAGGGGGGAATCTTCTGTTTTCATATTTCAGTGTTATTCGACGTTGAAATTTCATGAAACATCAACAACACATAGTGGGCACTTTTTATAACGGTAAATTAGTTTTCTAACTTACAAAGAAAAAATTATATGGGGTATTGTTCCGAGTGCCCGGGCTAGCTATGTAATTAAAAAAGGTTCAATTCACTGCATTAGAGACAGTTTGCGTCTTCAAGCTCTAAGAAAATTCGTCGTTCTTTGCACCGGGCGGAATTGGTTCAAGTTACTTGACAGAATTTCTATCCACTGGGTCATATCAAAATGCTTCGATCCTTATTATATGTCATAGTGGCTGATTTCTGCGGTTTTGTGTTATGAATGGCTATTATTAAACCATCGTGAATAAATGGATATGCACAGTGTTAGAGAAAGAGAGGCTGGCAGAGCGGCTTTGCGCGACTTGAGCGGAACGAAATATCAATTAATATGGGAGAAAAGGCTCATCGTGGGGATTTATCGACGATGCGTGGCTTAGATGAATTCGAGTAAGAAAGTGAAATATAAAGAGAGGATTGATATGCATAAGTGTGACGAATATGAGAGGTACTAATACTAATATAAATGTAGACTTTATTATAAAAGCATGGTTTGATTTTATAATAAATCTCTCCTCAGGGCAAAAGCGCGATTGGTGTTTCAAACATTCCATTTTGGCCACAACTATCTTTTAATCTCCGAGTTACCATTGTATGGGGTCTGAAATTTGCTTTAATTGTTCGCATCAGGGCTTCAAAGTTCCAAAATGTCTGGTTCCATAACGGCATGGTTCCTATTCGGCATAGTTCCAAAATGTCTTGTTCCTATTCGTCCAGTTCCAAAATGTCCTCGTTCCACAACGGCAGTTCCAAAATGTCATACTGCCGATTCAACATTGATAAGAATCTTTTAAACTGTCATACAGAAGTAATTTAGTATATTAAAATACAAGGAAGAAGCCACGAAAACTGTCTACTCATCATGCCCTTGATTGCGCCATAGATTTGCATGACTGACGAGATATGTAATATATACGATATTGTGCGCATAAAATGTACTTGCATAAGAAAATGACAAATGGTGCTAACGAACGGAAGTCACAATCGAGAGGCGAGCGAGATGTAGCGTTCTACATCTCGCCCCGCCTCTCGATTGTTTCTCCGCTGCCTCTCTCTAACCCGGGTGACCTTCGCCGCGATATATATTATATATAGAAGAGATCGGCATAGTTTCTGAACCATGCAAAACAAGAAAGTCTCTTGTGGGAGTGATTGGCTACTCTCGTACCAAATAAACAAGTGTATTTTATACGGTCAATAACGTCAAGGCAATAATTTATATCGACTCGAATTATGTGATATCAAATTGGAAACTAGACGTCGATGTCATTGTACCATCGAGATATTAGGAATGCTCTACCATATTCACAGTCTTTTTCCATAAATAAATCCAGACGATGGCTCATTTCATTACGTCTTCATTTTTTTTAAATGCATTTAAGTAGAACAGAATTTTTTGCTTTTTCCACTTACTATTCATAATGTCATATTTAAAATTGTTCACTTAATGTCTCCTTGAAAATCACAATAGTTTTAGTAAATCGGGAAAAACACAATGATCGAGATATAATATAATAGACTGATCAAAGACAATATTCTCAATAATCATAATAGACAATAAGAGGAGAATAGATATGAGGTAATAGATGCGTCATTGTATCCAAAACGATAGATAGTCTATAATTGTCCCAATGACCGATCATTCGGGGGCCAGGTGTGGTTAAATGAAATAGATAGACTACAAATGATGAGTGTGGATGATCAAAGGCGGTTGATACTAACGAGAAATGAGACCACCATAACAGGACCTGACCCTCCTTCATAGATGATAACCTACAAAAAGAGGATGGGAGGATGCGCAGCGAAATCCCGCATCGAAAGCCCCGATGGAAATCCTGCGGATTGGTGGAAACCCGACGGTGGAAATCGCACAAGTGGAAAACCCGCAGGGGCTTACCTGGTCTCGCTTAGATGGTCCAATTGGGGATAGAATGGAGCATCATACGATTGGTGATGATGAACGTGTAATGGATTGTAGACAAAGGGATTAGGATTGGAGGGTACGGTAGTTGATGATCCAACGATACCGTAATCATATCCAATATAAGAAGAGGCCATGGAATATGGAGATGTTATTGTAGATGAGAGTGATGAATGAAGTAGACTCCGCCCCCTTGACACAACGACTTCCATCTTAGATGAAGACAGAGAGATAGAGAGATGGGGATGGGATTACTGTAGTCTAAGAAGAGAGTAATACCACCTGAGGCTTCAGTAATCTTCTTCGTCTTCTTCTCACTCCCAATGAATATTGTTAGGATTCTATCTGATGATAGAGAGAGGGCCAAATATGAATGAGGGAAGAGCTGGATAGAGTGAAGATGAGTCTATCTCTCCCTCTAGGATCTCTCCCTCTCCCTCACGGATCTCTCCCTCTCTCTCTCTCCATAAGAGACAGGTGAGCAGGGAGAAGATTAGTCTATCGTACACTTATTAATGTATGTGACCATTTAGATTATTAATAGGTTCACAGTGGAGGATATTGAAGGGAATCGAAGGAAAATCACTATTCTTCATCAGGTTTCTCCAGAAATATTCAATATGGCAAATTCTATATGTGTGAAGTTATCGCTATAATACAAAAAATACTTTCATAAAAAAGCTATTAAAATTTGTTAACTTTGTTCGTTTGAATCCGAAAACATGCAAAATATTGCAGCCCGATGCGGGGCTCGAACCCGCGACAGCCAGATTAAGAGTCTGGTGCTCTACCGACTGAGCTAACCGGGCACTGTTGTGGACGCTACACCTTTGTGTGAAGTTGTTGCCACTCACTAGTTATTGCGTAGTAGGTCTTCTGTCTTTCTGATCTTTGATCTCTCAGTTTCAGATCGTACGTCCTCAAGAGCACTATCAAGAGCAAAAATCAACTTATAGAGCTAACATTGAGGAAAGAAAGATAATAATGACACGGAATCAGCGACGAAAGTTGGTTGATCTTCAAGGTCAAAGACGAAAGATCAAAGATCAATTTGCACAGAACGAACCCCAAAAGGGCAAGGAAACGCCGAACAATTCAACGCCTAGGGAAAAAATCTCCCGAAGGAAGTGTATGACAATCTTTCCGCCTCTAACAGAAAGAAATGTCAGATAATTGACATTCAATAAGTGAGTCAATCAATAATTTGCAGGATAAGTTGCCGAGTGTATGAAAGCTGTTCCTCATTTCTTCAAAATACAAGGACTATCGGGCATTGGTAATTGTAATTGTATAGATAAAACATATCTACACTGATTTTCCCTCCATATCTTTCATGAGCAAGAACCTTCAAAGATAATTCGTGTGTAACTCCATAACAATTGATTATTTCAGTTTATATAATAATAGCTTGAAGGGGTATAGCATGCATTCACTCACTGACCTCGTATGAACAAAAAAAATGTGTGTGGGTGTGTGCAGAGATGAAGGGTACAATGGATTATTGTGAAGACACAATCGATAATACTAAACAACGGAAGTTTGATGGATGGATGTGATGAAGTAAATGAGGAGACGAAAGCGTGAATCAATCAATAAATGAAGCTGACAGGATATACGGTAATCAGAACAATACAGCACATATTACGGTATTGGCCAATCGATAAGAGATACTACGGTAGGTGATAGAAAAGCAACCATTGAAGTGAACTGGTATACAAAACGAGATAAGGAAAGGGACATTAAGGCCATATTGAAGTCAAGCGAACAACTTATTTTGTATTCATGAAACAATCAATACAATACGATATACTACGGTATCTCTTAGCAGGAGGCGGTAGTTTTGAATTGTATTTAAAAGAATAAACAAATGAGAGACCGAGGCGGGTGCGGATACCACAAATTTCTTATAGAACTGTGCGTGTGTGAGAACAATTGAGAGTGTATTTTGATACAAGAAAAAATAAATGAGAATATTGATTGATTGAATAAGAATAATTAAATATATTGATTGATTTAATTAGTATAGAAACATGGAGAGGACAAACAGAGATTTAACAATTCAGAGACATAAAATGGATAACTGAGGGGAGGAGGAATTATCGATTGATCGATAGATTTCATAATTGGGAAGGAACGTAGGGGACGGGAGACAATAATATCTATATTATTATCGATTGAAAGATCAATCGAAAGTTGAGTATCGATCAAGGCATTATTTGATCACCTGGAGCGAGAGAAAAGAAAAAGAAGAGGAAATTAAGTGTATGGTGTGACGGTGGGGTACTGTAGTGGTGTAATGGGTGAGAAAATACGACGACGTTTGACTACGAATACGAGTCGTATGTGATGGAGGCTTACTAAGTAATATACGAATTGACGATAAATATGAAATGCTAGACTACAACAACAAATGCTCGAGAAATACGCAGAAACGATGATGAAATACTGTATACTATGAATGTATTGATTGATTAGTCGATCGATATACCATCGATTACCGTAGTCTAGGAAGCTTAGGATGATGCATCGTATTGAACCTGCAACAGATCACATTATATTATAACGGCAATCCAATAGTATACGATATGTAATGTCTATCCTACCGTACCTGATATACGGTAGCTTTCTTTTCTCCGGATCCGGTCACGATGAATTGATCATCTTGAGATATATCACATGATAGGACGGATGATGACTCTTGTGCTCGTACAGCCAGAGCTCCATAGGGGGCACGCCATGTGTTCAAGATATTATCCTGCAATAGGGGGCGAAGCTTATATCATTGCCTTATATAACAACAATATAATATCTACACTATCCTAATCATAGAGGAAATGTGACTACCATATCCATTCCTATCCTACAGTAACCACCATATCCCTCAGCATGGATAGCACAGCTACCGTACCTTTCCAGTAGTACAGAACCACTTTCCAGAGTGAGAATATTTCAATGACAGAACGCATGAATCGTGTCGATGCAATTGATATCGTTCCAGACGAGTGGCCGTGTTCACAACCTCAAGAGATCAAAGATCAGATCAAGATCAAAGTTCAAAGATCAAAGATCAGAAATCAGAACTAAGTACTCACCTCAACGTTATTATTCTCCATGCCAACTGCAACCCAATCGTCGACGGGCGAACAACCCAATGAGAAGATCTACAAATCAATATCAATCAATAATCTACAGTACTCCAATATATGGATACAGTACCTGTGATGTGAAATCCATCGATGTCAATTCTCTTCTCTCTCGTAGATCCCATGATCGTAGAGTACTATCAAGACCTCCCGTCCACAAACGGAGACCATCTTCAATCATTTTACAGTCATTTTAATTTGAAACTCCCCTCTGACAATTCTCTCTCGCTCCATTTGTCTGCGAGAGTGTTGTCAATGCGGAGAGTAAAATTAGCATGGTGTGTGTGGATTCGATGGATCGGGAATATCAGAATATGAATGGGACAAATATAAGGAGTGAAACATGAACCAACCGGGTGACAAATCTACACAACTGGCACCATCATTGTGACCCGGCAGAGAGTAGACCCTCGTCATGCTATTCAGATCAAAGATCACCTTAATTAACAATCAATAATTGGACGATTATTGATTATTTGAAAAAAGCTAATAAATCAATAATCACACTCACCACATGTCCATCAGCACAACACGCGTACAGTTGTCGTGTTTCCTGATTCAGGGAAAGAGCATAGCACGCCTAGAATAGAGGGGATAAAATCAATCAATAATTCACACACTACCGTACCACTTTTTTTCCTTTTTCTCCGAGGAGTGATCACTACCGTACCAGTTTTTTTTCTTTTTCCCCGAGGAGTGATCCCCCCCATCAAAACTTAAACCCATGAACAACTACATTTCCTCGTTTTCAGATTAAATCAGATGAAAAGATGGCAAAAGCAAGTGAAACAAACCTGAGCTCCAGTATCCAATCGTCCGATTTCTTTCTGATTCTCAACATCAAATACGAGAATGTTCGATGCTTCTCCACCAACAACAATTCGTGTTCCATCCGAGTATAATCTATAATCAATAATATCGATTGATTAGACTATTGTTATTACACCATCCGTTAGTTGTTTCACACATGTTTTATGCTCTGTTATTTGAGTCTTCTCGAGTTTAAAGAACTATCGATTGCCTTTGTTGGCCAACAATGGTGCAGTTCGCACAATGGAGGCAACTTTCATGTATAGCAAAAAATGTAACTTTTCAATTTGTTTTTTTTTATATTGTGCTTTTCATTCCGGAAGCCAGCTATACTCGTAGTTTTGCAGCCTGGCATACGCATTACTTCGGATATTCTCAACGTAAGATTGATGGTTCATTCATACTACCACTGCATAATACAATTCAAAAGTGGATATCGATTAAACCATAACAATAATCGATAAAATCCCTTACCGACAACTGCGAATGTAATTGTCCTCAAGACATCCGAGCTTTGCTTTCTCAGTCAAAGGCGGCGTTGGAGTACCAGAGATGTCCCAGATCTACAATCGATAACTAATCAATAATTCATAGACGATATTCACAGCCAAAAATATCCACATCTTTGCCTAATAATTGGCGAATATAAAACAATTCAAACAAATAACATTATGTTATATCAAATGTAGTCACTACTTGTTAAAAAATTCGAAATGTATGAAAATAAATGGCTGATCTACCTTCACGCATCCCTTTCCTCCAGTGTACACTTTAGACGAATCTCTACTGATGGCTACAGCGCATACAACCTGAAATCACTAATCGATAAACAAAAGATCAAAGATCAAAGATCAATCGAACCTCTCCATGGGGTAGATCATAGGCCACTTTGACCTTCTTCGGTACTTCTGGATCGGTGAGAGCATCAGGCGGGAATTGAGTCATTACTGGATGTCCTGAACCTATAATATAAGGGTATACGGTAATGATTTGAATCAATCAATCGATAACATCGAGATAGTCTAATTGTAAGTATCAACAAAGTAATGGATATCGTGGCTTGTCCCAATCTAAACATAAAAGTCAAAGATCTTTTCGCTGCACAAACACACACTATACGTTCCTTGACTAGAAAAAAAAAGAAAAGGCCTCCAATTAATCAGCCCGATGGATTGCTGCAACAGCAAATGCACATCTATCTGTGCATTGGCTATATGATGATTTTGACATCCAATCGCCCATCATACATTTTCATACCCTCATAATGCGAGGATTTTAAAGAAATGCATGATCCCCATAAACATATGCTAATTACATATGTATTGTTAGCTATTCTATTTTATTTGTTATGACGCTAATAAATAATCTGAATACGATACCTAATCCAACAGGTCCCTCAACACGAAATGAGTAGGCTGGCTTTCCATTGGGAATACATTGCATTGCGAGACGAGCTTGAATCTGTAAGAACATCATCATAATAAATATTAATATTAATCATTTATTTCATCGTCTACAAAAATTACACACACGATTATAAAAATATATGCAAACAGTATTCGATGTTTAAGATGGAATCAATCGATAATCAACCAATCAATCGATATTCAATGAATCAATGAACCTGAGGATCCATAGCAGCGAGCGGATTACGTAGAGGATTTCCCATATTGCTCATCGATGATTTCTGTGCCGGAGTCGAGGCTCCTGAAAATATGCCATTTTAGATAAAAGATATTTATTGATTTTTTAGAAAAAATCTGTTTTAGTTGATCTTTCATTTAGATACTGTTGAATCGAAAACGAATGGCATGAATCCATATTATCCATATACTTATACTTCCCTATAGAATAGTACATTTGCAGCTTACTTTATGAATTGCAAGATGAACACATTCTTATAATAACAAACATATATCAATCATGGATAAAGCATGAAATCCCCTACTGCACACTCCCATTCTGTCCATCACACTTCCATTGTCTATGGGGATCAATCAAATCAAACAACACAATACCAACTACTAAAACGTGTCAACATCTGTCAATCATTCTGTCATTCCTTCACTGATATTATTCCACCTATTCTTATCAACCAATTCACCACCGATCGCCTAATGTCTATATTATAGAAAGACATTGATCGCATTAAACTTTCTAAAAGTATCTTGGTCAACATCAGCGCTAGTTGGATCACAAATAGAATGGAGAGTTCATAAAAATACAACCAATACAATCATATTCTATTCCATTCCCATTTCATCCAATGACAACTGATTCACACCATGTCTATGTCTGTGTACTTAATTTACAAATATATTTGGATGATACTTCTCATCTCTCACAACAACTCATTCACAGGGGGAACAAACCATTACTCATAATTCATCAAACAAACAAGTACACATAGACAGCTGTCTATGTCTCTCTATCTCTACACTTCTCCCTACTCCCTACCATTGTCCAACATTAAAAACATCATTTCAACATCAACAGTTACCACATCTCAAATCTGACCCAGAAAAATTCTTTCTGACCCAATTGACAGGGTTACGGTAGATTAGACTTACGCTCTCCAAAAACGTGCTAATTAATAAGCAATCGGTATAATCCCCCTACCAATCAATACACTTATAAATCAATAAAAAGTAAGCAATAGCCTTCATTCTACCAATCAATAAATGAATAATCAATAATTCTAACCAGATGAGTGTACACTATCCCTTCCTCCTCCACTCTTTCCATTGGTCGTCGTTGGTCCAGCTGGATCATCATTTTGTACATCGATCTCGAGATCATCTGCGTCATCTTCCATCTGATAATCAATCAATAATCAATCGATAATAGCACGGTAGATTCTGTCATTTAGCTATCCCCAACTTCAATCAGGGCTAATATCGTCTCAAGATCATCAAACAAGTGGCCGATCAAGTAATCATTGGAACGTCACGCTTTACAACATTACCCATATTGATACAAATAAATCAATAAACACAGACTACAAACTATAAACTTCAATCATGACCTTTTCAGCAGTTCCTCCTGGACTTCCACTTCGTTGTCTGGATGAGGACTGACGTGATGAGGGTTGGCCTGAATCATAATGGATTTATTTAAGTAAACACACATATTGATTTGAATATTATATTAGTGGGATGAAGGTTTCTTCATTGCTAAATGCTTTTTCGTTGGTGACGAAAACCGGGGGAAACCCTTCCAAATGAGTGTAGACGGTAGACTATGAAACGGACATACCACCTCACACATTCACATTTCCTCTTCCTTGGTACCATACCAAGATATCGTCTAATAGTCTGACTACCCTTCTATAACATACCTCCTTCTGATTAACTCGAGTACTTGATAATAACCTATTTCTATTGATTAGCGATAGTTGCAGTTCAATCAATATATTAAAGGGAATACAAACCAGGTCTATCACCTCCATCCATACCAGGAGGTCTCATCTGTCCCACTGCTGCCAATGCTGCGGCCATATTCAAACCTCCGCCCAGTGCATTCTGAATCACGATCAATCGATACTTAAGACAAATGAAACGTACTCATCAAGTACACATCGTCTATTCTCATACATACATTATATTCTACAAGGTATGATTCCCACTATCCCCATCGGTTAACCCCAATCCCACTTACCATTCCAAATGGATTCATAGCACCGAGTGCACCCTGTCCTCCCATCATCATTCCTAACTGTTGTGCTTGACTCGCATTCGCCAGTTGTTGGAGTTCTTGTACTGAGATCTGAATGAATGAGGGTAATTGTATCATTTGGAACGTTCTGGAACACGAGCCCCTTTCCCTTCTCTAGGCTAATTCTTCCAGAATGGGGTTGCACCATACATTCATGTACAGTGCGGGACATAATGATATGACACCCCTAAAATTTTGGGATTCTGGCCGAATTTTGAATGGAAATCAAAAGTGGTATATACCATTAGTATCCACTCCTTGGATAACTAAGGTAGCCCACGTATGAAGAAATGCAATTTCCCAGTCAACGAGAAAATAGTGATTTTTCGAAATTTTAACGGGACATAATGATATGACACCCTGATTTTTGCATGAGATATTATTTTTTTCAAACTTCTGCATAACAGCAATGGATCAATAATAGATTAGTAATCAATGTTATGGCCCTTCCTCGAGATTGGACCTAAGATCCGAATGGACATGCTTCCATAGAGGGCAAAAATCACTTGAGGCTCGATGCCGTTCCTCTCCTTTTTGATGGCATCCTTCAACTCGGCAACGGATGCATACTGTTTGTTGTTGTTGTACACACGACTAACCAGGATGCCCCCCATGTTCTACATGGAGTTTGCATCGAGGTTACCCGTAGGGCATCGAAGAACTGGGATGTTCTTGACTGTGAACAATGGTTTTGAGTGTAGTTGGTGGCGAAGGAGGCGCCGTCTTTCTTCGAGATCAGGTGGTGGACACGGCTCATCCTCATGAACAGAACAAGGGTAGTCTGGTGCATCACACGATACTCCCCATAGTCCATCCTGCTGGAGCGGAAGGAGATGGGCGGCATGTCGAATTTTAAGAATGCGCCCCAGAACATGACCGAAGTTCATCCTGCTGAAATAACGTGATTCCTTGATGAACTCACGTCAGAAGCAGTTATAGCCGTCCGCACTATAGGGGTTGACCTTGTTCTCATCGGTGAATGCGATCAGAAACTGATAATTTCAATTTTTTGAACAAAATAACATGCACCGTACTAGGGCGCGTTCTTAAAATTCAACATGCCGCCCATCTCCTTTCGCTCCAGCAGGATGGACTATGGGGAGTATCGTGTGATGCACCAGACTACCCTTGTTCTGTTCATGAGGATGAGCCGTGTCCACCACCTGATCTCGAAGAAAGACGGCGCCTCCTTCGCCACCAACTACACTCAAAACCATTGTTCACAGTCAAGAACATCCCAGTTCTTCGATGCCCTACGGGTAACCTCGATGCAAACCCCATGTAGAACATGAGGGGCATCCTGGTTAGTTGTGTGTACAACAACAACAAACAGTATGCATCCGTTGCCGAGTTGAAGGATGCCATCAAAAAGGAGTGGGACGGCATCGAGCCTCAAGTGATTTTTGCCCTCTATGGAAGCATGTCCATTCGGATCTTAGGTCCAATCTCGAGGAAGGGCCATAACATTGATTACTAATCTATTGTTGATCCATTGCTATTATGCAGAAGTTTGAAACAAATAATATCTCATGAAAAAATCAGGGTGTCATATCATTATGTCCCGTTAAAATTTCGAAAAATCACTATTTTCTCGTTGACCGGGAAATTGCATTTCTTCATACGTGGGCTACCTTAGTTATCCAAGGAGTGGATACTAATGGTATATAACACTTTTGATTTCCATTCAAAATTCGGCCAGAATCCCAAAATTTTAGGGGTGTCATATCATTATGTCCCGCACTGTATAGGAGTTGGCTTCTCACAAATATTACAAGTCAATACTTTACATTGTATTCCATAAAGCACCTTATGACGTTTAATTCCAACTATTTATACTATTCCCATTAAGGTTCATTCATGTTTAGGAATGTACACTTTAATAATTACTTTAATTATTAAATTCTTTTTACACATATATTTACTAATAGGAGAAGAGTGTTTCAGCTACTTAGCATATACAGCAAGACAATCAAGTTCTCATCCGAAATAAAAATATATCATTGTAGACTGAAACATGAATATCACAGTCTATATTTCATTCATTCCCATTTAGCATAAAATATATATTGAAATATATGGTGAGAGATAGCTTCATTTTACATCATCTTTCAGTATATAATATATTAAAGAAATAAATGATTAAATCAATAAAAATCAATGGAATGAAAGATCTTCTTCACAAATGCCCATCAACCTATCCTTATTGTCTATATTAATGGAGCTTTCACTATCATCTAGTCCAACTATTTTTTTCCTTCTTTTCCTATACTATTCCTTCATTTCCTACTAACGAGAGCTCTCTGAGATAGCTACAGTGAATATAACCATGAACCATTCTGATCAAGAAATCCTTCCATTGCTACAACCCATACGATATTTCGCTAAGCATACACAAAAAATTTTCAGATCCATCGATCTTCGCTTTCGTTATAGGACTCATATTAGTTTATTCTACCGTATTACCTTATTGGCTCTATCCATAGCTTGTATGGCAGTGGCCTGTTGATCTCCAGGACAGAATGGAAGTATCGATTGGAGGATTGTCTGATATCTGAAATAGAAGAAGTTATCACTTGCACTGTCCGACCCGGTGATTCAATGTTCCTACGAGGAATCATATATTATGAAAGCAATGAATAGAATGATTAGATTTTAGTACACTTCAAAAAGCAACAAATTAGAGATCCAATGGTAAACCGATTCTTAGCCTATAACTTGGTCAACTATAAGACT